>CM060685.1:92075934-92438434 GCA_030686995.1 Artemisia argyi | reverse complement strand
AAAAGGTGAAATCAAAGGTTCAGATGATTCAGAGCATATCAACGGCTCTAAAGTGGTGGGAAATGTCAAGGTGGGCCCCACAAACCCTGGAAGTGGCTTTAAAAGAGGAAAGAAGCAGAAGAGATAATGTATTAGTTTAGGAATAGTGTAAATTAGCCGTAGGTAGTGTAAACTTTATTTTAAGTTGTATTTTCAATTAAAACAAGTCTGTATCAGTTAATCTTATGTATTTCAATCCTTAGTTAAAGTTAATTTAAAGTTTCAGATTGCATCTCAGTTTATGATATTTTCAAGTTTGATCTAAATCTCAAAAAGCTCACCTGTTATTGTTAGTTGTTGTTAAAGCTTTTCACAAGCTCATATAAGCTTTGACAAAGCTTATTTAAGTTTTTAGAAGCATTTAAATTCAGTTTAAGTTAAAAAAGCAAAAATAAGAAAAATAAAAGAAAAATAGAAAGTCCAAGTAAAAGAAGGAGAAAGAAGGAGGTGATGAATGATATGGGTGTAGAACTCCTTGGGGAGTAATAGGAGTGATTTTTGATTGTTCTTTGTTCATGGTATCACACAGAATCATTGTAAGCCACATTTTCAAGTTCCTTAATCATATTTGCTTATATTTTGTATTCCTTAGTTAATCTTGTTAATTGTCTTTGATTAATGTTTGATTAGACTTATAATGGATTAGTTTTATGTTTGGAAGCATTTCATAGGTTAGTTGTTTAATTTGTTTCATTAAAACCTTCAATTCAGAAATTAAAAGGGTGTTTGGCACAGGGGAATACCCTGTGCAATGGTTGTGTTTAATAGTTAAGTGTTGTGTTAACAAGTCATATTAGGTCTAAGTCAGTTAGGTAAATGGTAAAATTGGGTAGGTTTAGTTAAAAAAGGTCAAATCACACCACAAACTCACTTAACTGTCCACTGTGTGGACAGTGGAGTCTCTAACCCCCTTCATTTGATCACAACTCACATCTTTAGCTTATTATAGGTTCTATATAGCTTAAATTAACTTATACAATCAGTAGTGAGTGTTAGAATCTCATATTAGTTAAACTAGTTAAGATTTACAAAAAGTCAAAATAGTCATTCTCAGATTTTTACAAAACTTCCAAGAATTGTTTAGAATTTAGGAGTAGGCTTTAAGACTTGAAATTTGTTGTAGTGATACTATACCACCCCATCTACAAGTTCTCATAGTTATCATATTTTTAGGATTTTATCTGTGGGCCCCACTCACCCCCAAACACAACTGCAGGGCTGCAAAGTGCCCTGTGCAGCAGATAACCAGGCCACACCACCACCTTTGGTGGTGGTTTGTGACCACCATAGTGGGTCCCACACCCTCTAGTTAGGTTCCCCCAACCCCCTCCTACCATAGATCTTAGATTGACTCTTTGTTTGACCTGACTCTCAGTGGACCCCACTTGAAATAAGCCATAAACCTTGTTCCCATTTTTGTGTTGAATTCAAGTTTTGGAATAGCTTATTTGGCTTATCAGCTTATCTACAGAGCTTATTTGCCCAAATTAAGCTTTGACAAATCCAACTAACTTATTAGGACCAGAATATACCAAGGTGGGTCCCACATAAGCTCTTGTGAGCTTATTTTCCATCTCAGTCAACAAAAGTCAACTGTAGAAGCAATAAGCTTCCACAGTGCTTATTTCTAGCTTATAAAATTATTGTTTTTATTAAAGTTGTTTATTTTTAAGTATAATATAGGTTGGTAAAATAAAAATCCAGAAAATACAACATAAAAATAAGTGATAGTTTCTATTTAATATAATTTAATTTTAATTTTCATTTTTAGATTTTAATTAAGAAAGTTGTGTTTTTATATTTTTATTAATTTCCTTATAGGTTAAAGTAATTTAAATAATTTATTAGATTTTTATATTGTCATTTGATATTTATTAGAATTAATAATAGTTTTATTAGTAATTAATTAATAAATAAGTTTTAAATAGCATAATTACTTTTTATATAGCAACACCTAGTTTTTATATTTTTTATAGCTTTTATAAGTCATAAAATAGTTTTATAAATTTTTCCATAATTTTCTAAGTTGATTTAGTATTATTTGTAATTTAAAATAGTTTAATTAGTATAATTAATATTAATAGTTTTTAATTAATAAAAAGTTCATAAAAAGTCAAAAATATTTATTTTTATTTTTTATACTTTCTTCAAGTTCTATTTTAGGTTTAGAAAATATTTTTATAAGTTTCTAGTTTAATTTGTAGTGTTTATTATTTTTAGTTTTAATTAAATTAGTTTTAATTAAAAAGTTAAATAGTTATTAATTAAATAATTAATAATAAATAATATAATAATCTAAAAAAATAGTTTTGTTTTTAGTTTAATTTTATTTTAAGTTTAAGTTTATAGAATTTTCAATTTTAACCCTTGTAGTTTATTTTTCCTTAAAACTCACCTTTTTCTCAGTACGCAGTCGCGTCTGATTTTAAATTGATGTACGTTTATTCGTTTTAGATATCTAGGTTTCACGTAATCGTTTTAATAGTTATTTTAAGTTATAAAACCCTAGTGTAATCTCACACACACACTTTATACCCTTTCCTGTTCACATTCACTGATCACAGATTCGTTTTTAATAACATCACAACCTCGTTGGGACTTACGACCCGGGAAAACACTGTATTCCTCGGAAGCATTTGCCTCAGCTGTTTGACTATTATAGTTGGCCATTCACAAGTGGCTGATCAATAATTATCTGACCGTTTGAGGCGAATCAGGGAGAATTTATTTGTAGATGGGAATCATGGTAGTTGGATTTAGTCGAGATAGATTTTTGTTGGAATGGTGTTTGGAGAGTTTGGTGGTTGTTGATGGGAAGCATGGTAGTTGGCTTCAAGTAAGCTTCATGGGATAGGATTGAAGTTTGGTAGGTTGATTGGTGATGAGGAGAAGTGTGCATTAAGGGATGTTATGGGTGATAATGAAAGGGTGATGTCTACGGATGCATTTTCAATGGTAAGTTGTGGGTTTGGATCGGTTGATGAATTGTTGGTGTCTTGAGTGAGTGATGGGTTTGAGTTTTTCCTAGTGAGGAGGTATTCAATCCAAGTGAGGTGTTCTTCCAAGAGAATGGTTTGTTTTTGGAGGTAAATGTGACAAGGACAATAGTGGGTATGATGCTCAACTTGCTTTAAGTGGAGTGAGTGAGGGAGGCAATTTGAGTAGGGTGATAAAGGTGGTTGGTCCAAGATGCATAGAACAAGATGCATGACAAGAAGAGCTCTTAGCTCATGAGCTTCTTTGAGCTCTTCAACGAACTTTCATTGTTCGGACGAAGATGATGATGGAGGTGTTGGGTTTTGATTAGGGATGTATGATTGGATATGCAACGTGGGAATATCATGTGTGTTGTTAAGAAGTGGTGGTGATACTCTTGGTGGTGGAAACATTTGTGAGTTTAGGTAGTCTTTGATGGATGAGGATGACGGTATTGAAGAAGAGGATGTTCCACGAGTAGAGGGTGTTTTGGATAGTGCATTTGGTGCATTAGGAGATGAGCATTGAAGTTGAGGTGATGGGGTTGTGTTGTCATCTTTGGTTAAGTCAATGAAGAGTTGTTTAGGAGTGAAGATGAGGATCTTTTGTTTCTTTGATGTTTTGGAAATGGAGGTTTTTGGTGAATCCATGGTGGATTATGGTGATGTTTTTTGGAGGTAAAGGATGAGACGAAGGTGTACTTGGGTGATGAGATGGATGGTTGGTTATTATGATGTGGTTTGTAAAAGGGTTCATTTGAGTGAACATGAGGTTTGTGTATCATGAAGTATGGTTTGACCTTCATGGGTTAAGTTGTAGTGGTAATGACACACTTTGTAGAGTGTAGGGAATGGTTTCATGGTGGAATCCTTTTGTGAGGATGACTAGATGGAGTTATTGGTGAAGATGGGAGATGAGTATCAAATGGTGTGATTGGTGAGAGTGTGTAAAGGTTATGAGGTTTGAGTGTAAGGTAGAAGGGTATGGGTGAGTAAAGGTTATGAGATTTGAGTGTGTAAAGATTATGAGTTTTGGTTTTGGGCAAGTCCAACTCTTTAGGCAACTATGCGTGTATTATCTTAATGGAATATGCATGAAAGGTATATAGGCAAATAAACATGTAATATAATTACAACTACGCATGCATGCACACTTAATAAAGTAATAGATCAAGCAATTAAGGCATTCTACCTAACATGACTAACTTAGTGCAAGGGCAAAAGCAACTAATGAGTGAGACACTAGTGATGGAACAAATGTGATAGTGTAATTATTGATTTTGTTCTAGTATAAGCCTATATGAAACAAATACGGAGTTAAGATCGTTTCGACTCCTATAAAAGAAAAACAAAATTTCCTAAGAAACGATCCTTGATCTCCTTGATTTAGCTTTGCTCACTTCTAAGTGTCATGTATATGTATATATTGGATTATATATATATAGACAACGAGAGTGAGACTATTGTGCATGGTTTGATAGAAAAAAGTTTTTATCATTATTCAACAATGAGTTCTCCTAAACGTGAGAATGATTTTGAAAATTGAACTGGGGTTTCCTTTGAAAACATATTGATGCAATAACAAAATATCCCAATTCCTGATTTTGTGCAAAATAGAATCCTAGACTCAGATTAGTGAAAAAGTAGAGAAAACTTGGAAATTTATTTCTCAGATGGCCGGCCCTCTTAAAGTGAGGCCGGTACCCTTAATGTTTAAGGGGGCCGCCCTTATGAATTTAAGGGGTCCGCCTATCTGACAGAAAAGAAATTTTCAGAACTTTGATTTTTCAGAAGATTATAAGTATTCCAAGAATTTAATCAATTTGCCCCATCATTCCTAATCCTAAACGCAAGTGATTAAATAGTTCATGCTTAAGGGGTTTGGTAAATATATCGGCAATGTTATCTTCCAAAGCTAACTTTTCTACATAACCTATGATCATAAGTGATTGATGAAGTTGTTCTATATGTTTGATGTAGGAGTGTTGAATAGGGTATATCCTAACTTCTATAGCTCCTTTGCTGTCGCACACTTATCTAACTTAATGCCATAGTCTACGAGAGCTTGTTTCATCTATAGTTTTCTAACACGAGAAATCTAATCTTACTTCTATGTTAATAATTAATCCACTTGACTCATTTCACTTCATCACCATGAGTTTTCTACTAGTGGACATAGAAGATTTCCATTTTCTATGTTGTTCGACAACGAACAATTTTATTATAATCCTAGGAAAGCCAACTAAGAGGGGTTCATAATGCGTGAGTAAGTAAGTATAACTAGCTATATAACTAAGCATTAATCTAACTAGTTGTTAATCTAAGAATATAAATTTTAACGATGAACTTAAAAGAAACGCGTACCTTTTAGTCTTCAATAAATTTTCTTCAAACACTTCAAGATGCCATGTTGACTTATAGAAGCCATTTGTAGATGAGATACCAATATTTTCCAAAAGTGACAACTTAGCCACTTGGTTCCCATGGTCTCTGTGGAAAACTAGAAGGGGGGTTGAATAGTTTTACGTCCTTTTAAAACTTTATTACCAAAATATTTTGTAGGTTATTAAAAACTTTCGATTCGATCTCAAGTGAATTCAAATGACAATCAATATAAGCAATTCTAATCAAGTAATGAAAGTATTGAAATATAATGAAGAAAAGATAGAGTTAGAAAGATCAAACCACAACACGCGAATTTATAGTGGTTCGGCTACAAGGACACCTTCCTTGCCCTACTCCACTCCCCGAGTACCACACTCGAGAGTTTTCTTCACTATGTCAACAAACTCCTTATGGTGGAGAAACCTTACACACCTTGGCTTACACAAGTTAACGACACTAAGCTAAATGTCGAGTTCTAATCGTAGCTAGAACCAATCTCACGACTTCTTCAAGGCTTCACACCTTCTTCACAACTTCACAACTTCTTCAAGGCTTCACACCTTCTTCACACCTTCACAACTTCACACCTTCTTCTATGCACAACTAATTCACAACTACTAAACTACTTTACAACACACCTATTTTCTACACACAACAAATTTACACAACACTTTTACAAATATCTACCACAACTACAATATGAAACTAGCTATTCACAACACTACTACAATTAGATGGATGTAGAGGAGTGTTCTTCTTCTTGCACTTGAATGGATGAAGCTTTGGATCACTTGGAAACAAAGACTTATGAATTATATGATCAAAGGATTTTAGATCTAGAGATGGAGGTTGGATCAGAAAGTTTATAGTGCAAAAAGGTGAGGAAAATGTGTGAAATGATCCAATATTTATAGGGCCAGATTTTACTATTCGGGAGCGTGCCGGTCCCCTTAATTAGAGGCCGGTCCCCTTAATCATTAAGGGGGCCGCCTAGTAAAATTAAGGGGGCCGCCCTCCTGAACGTTGGAAAAGTTTTTCTGGATAAAATTTGCCCTTTTTGGTTGGAAATTTGAAATCATATCTTTGTGGTTTAATATAGCATTACCAAAAATGATTTACAAATATATATAACATGTTTATATCATTTTATAAGATGTTATGTCTTAAGACAAAATTTCCTTTGATCATGTAATGCATAAGATGCTTAGTTTATGCATACCTTAAGTGATATAAGATGTAGAGGTAAATATTTGTTACCAAATACTTGTTTACGTCTTAATCTTGACTTAATTTGATTTGAGTTTTGTGATTATCAAAACATAGGTTTATTGAGAGATATTAATAACCTTTTTAAACATTATTTATATCAACAATCTCTCCCTTTTTGATGATTACAAAACTTAAACTCATTAACTCAAAAATTAATTTTTAAACAAGTATTTTAGTGAGTTTATATTTACTTCTCCCCCTTTTTGTAGAATCAAAAAGGTTATGCCGACAATTTTTAAACGAGAAAAATTGACGGGTAGATATCTCCCCCTTGATGTGTACTCCCCCTCGTTTGGGGGCACCAAGAGAACGAGCTATGGAATGCTTTGCAAAAAAAATATTAGAAGCACAAGTATATGCATGTAAACATGTATATAAAAAAAATAAAGCATGTTTGAAAAGAAAGCATTCATATTAAATAATTGGTTGTGTCAAGACACAACATACAATTAGCAAGTTGAATTACAAGTTGAATAGCTAGTTCACAAATAAACAACTAGAAAAATACATCATCATGCAAAAAGTACATGGTCTTCATAGAGCTTGCAAGCAAAAGGGTGGTAGAGGCTTTATTTATTAAGCATATGAAATGCTTAATTAGGAGAGCATGATGGTGATGTTGAAGGAATGGGTGAGAATTGTGGTGGAGGAATGATTGGAGAGGATGGTGGAGTTGGTGGTGGTGGTGGGTTGGTAAGCAAATGTTCAATATATGAAAACATATATTGAATTTCATCTCTAAGGCCAAAGATGACCGTGCGGTTGTGGATGCAACAAAGACAAGTATCCCCATGGGGTTCAAGTAGCCTCCAAGGCACGGGATTGGCAAAGAAAGGTGGTGTGATTGGTGGAGATGAGAGATGAGCATCAAGTGGTGTTATTGGTGAAAGTGAGATGGTAAGATGGGTGGACATGGGTTCTTGTGTAGGAAGTGGTGATGATACTTGTGGTGACAAGTGTGAGTTGATGTAGTCATTGATTGATGAGGTTGAGGGTATGGAAGATGAGGAAGTTCCATGAGTGGAAGGTGTTTTAGATGGTGCATTGGGTGCACTTGGGGATGAGCATTTGGGTGGAGGTGATGGTGTTTTGTTGTCTTCATTTGTTAAGTCAATGAAGAGTTGTTTTGGGGGGATGACCACAAGTTTTTGTTTCTTGGAGGCTTTGGAGTGTGAGGTGCTTGGTAGAGTCATGATGATTTAGATGGTGAATGATGAGATGAAGAATGGTGATTGTGGAGGGAATTTATAGTATGAAAATGGTTGATTTAGGTATGTATTTGAAATGGTTGAATGAGATTCTAAAATCAGTTGGGTTAAAATGGGAAATGGTAGCTGAAACTAGAGAAAGGGTTCACAAGATGCAAAAGAAAATAGTGAATCCAGTTCCAGATGGCCGGTCCCCTTAATTGTATGCCGGCCCCCTTAATAATTAAGTGGACCGCCTAGGGAATTAAGGGGGCCGCCCATCTGGTGTTTTTCCAGACGACCAGAAACCCAAAATTTGCAAAATTTGGTGATTTTTCAAGTGTGTTTTTCCAGCAAGCTCTATTAGAAGTACATACTCTAGGAATGATGATATATAAACATATATATATATATATATATATATATATATATATATATATATATATATATATATATATATATATATATATATATATAATCAAATTTTGCATGCAAATTAACATATTATAATCCATCTTGAAAAGAAGCATGGCATAACATTATGATAGAAGCATGATAATAATAAAAGTCTAAACATCATTCCAAATAACACAAGAAATAACACAAGTATTTCCGAATAAATCGGACAAATAGCAAACCATACAAATGTCTAAAGGAAACAAGTAATAACAAGTAGCAACATGTCAATATCTTTTACTTCTTTTTCTTTCCAAGCATCTTCCTAAACATCTTCCCAACGGATTTGAATCCTCCACGAAGTTCTTCATGCATTTGTTTTTGACGGTTGATGATAGACGTTTGATGAGTGAAGAGAAGCTCATCGGTACGTTCATGAGGAAGAGGAATTTGATACTCGGTATCATCAATATCGGAAAGATCTTCAACAAAGGTCGTCGGGGATGGAGTACTAACACGTGAGGTGTCTTCCTCCTCATCATCATCGTCATCACGATGAGATGTAGAACCACGAGGCCTAGAATACAAAGGAACACGAGATTTTCCTTTGTCACATCGAGAACGACGAGTACGAACAAGAGTAAGTTAGTTCAAGGTAGGAAGGATATGAACGTAGTAGTCTCTTTGAAGATGTGGATAATGTTCCATCACAAAACGATAAAGTCGTGTGAGAAACATACCGTAAGGAAGATTGGCATTAGGGGTGTTTTTGGCGGACATGATTCGATGAATAAAAAGATAAGCCAAATTGTATTGCTCTTCAGCAATAACACAATAAAGCATGTGGGCAATACTTGCCGTGACATGATCACGGTGACCACCAGTACCAAACGCATTCTCTCGAATGAGTTCTTCCCACTTCTTCATATCTTGGCTTAGCTCTTTGAGGAGGATTTGATTGGCATGAATATCGACATTCTTCGACTTGATTACTCGACTAGTCGTACGACGTTCTAGTTCAAGCATTCTACGAATGTCTTCAGGACTAGGAATCTCAGAATAGTAGGGGCCATCCTGAGGACGATTTCTTTCAAGAGAGGAAAGATCCCATTCATTTGAGAAAACGGCTTGGCCGTTGTATGAGATTCGAAGAATTTGACCAAATTGAGCAAGAGTAAGAGTGATGAATTGATTTTGAATCATGAAGGAAATTAGGATATTACCATAGGGATCGGTTTGCACCGTCACTTGGCTATAGAAATCGAGGACAAAACGAGGAATGATTGGTTCGTTGATTTGGAAAAGACATTCGAAACGAATATTGGTGAACATTCGTTCGGTTTGATCATTTTCATAGAAAGATGGATCGACAATTCGTCCTTCGTGAATGTTTCTATTTTCAATAGGACGATAGAACCATGCAACTGAAGGAGACATGCCAGGAGTAGAAGAGACATTTGGAATGTATTGTTTGGTTTTGGAGACATCACCAACCGTGGTCTTAGGCATTTTCACCTAAGCAATATAACAACAAAAATAAAATTAATATAGAAACAACTATCATACATATGTTATATATCTATGTATATATAATTTTATGCAATATATGTGGAACGAAATTCTACTTCGACACAAAAAAATATATTCAATGAAGTAGTTTCATAATGTTCCTTTTATTTTGATTTTAAACTCGTTTAGAATATATGATATCAAAGAGTATGATATCATAATTCTCTTCGAAATAAGGCTAGATATATATTAGTTTATATATCTTCCATTTCATAAGAGTTTGACACAACATAAGTTTGTTTAAAAGATTAAAATGTGAATTTTAGTTTTCAAAAATATCATTTTTGAGATAAACCAAACGCTCCCTTAACTAGATAAAAATCTCCTAAAACATCAATATATATATATATTGATTATATATCTTGATGACGTCTATTGATTCTAGTAGTATTAACAAGTTTTATGAACTAGTTTTAAGTTTCAAATAACTACCTATAGTTATAGTTTGTTCATGAACCAAACGCCCATGTTGTCTTCATGAACCATTTTATAACAAATTTAAAAGTATGTTTTGATTGTTTAGAACGTTAAAACAATGTCATGTAGTAAGTTTAAAGTAGTTTTTAAGAGTTATATCAACAATGTGCCTCTTGAAAAATAAAATTTAACAAGGGTTTATGGGCGATTAATGATTTTGAAAAAATGATATGTTATACTAAATTAGAGTTGCAATACATTATTCTAAACCTATGGGAAGCATTTGGTAGTTCAATTTCTAGCTTCTATTGCACTTAAATTCGAATTAAAATAAATTTTAATATAATGCATAATTATTGATTAGACACCAAATCGAATGAAATGCATGTTGGAAAACTTACAAAAGATGTTATATGTTTGGTTGATGTTTGCCCCTTGCGAAACAACCCCGGATTGGTGATATGATGGAGGATTTTGATGGTTTTAGGTGTTTTGGTTCGTACTCAGCAGCAGTGGGGAGGAAGTGAATGAGCAAATGGAGTGTTTGGGAATGGAATTAAGGAGGAAAACGGATTTAGAAGTGTCAGATGGCCGGTCTCCTTAAACATTAAGGGGACCGCCCTCGATAACAAGCCGGTCCCCTTAATCTTTAAGGGGGCCGCCTTTGAAATTTTCGAAATTTCGCGGAATTAGTTTCTGGAACAAAAATATTTATACGTATATAATTAGATTTATAATATATCAAAAATACGTAAACGTTTATTGGCACGATGATAAAATTCTTAACAATTTTTAATTACCGTTTCGATAATTAAAATATACCTTTGACAATTTTGGATAAAATGATCAAAGTGTTAAGTTGATGAAGGGTTTGAGGTGTGTTCGGGAATATGTGAATAAGTATATATATATATATATATATATATATATATATATATATATATATATATATATATATATATATATATATATATATATATATATATATATATATATATATATATAAGTGTGAGTGAAAGATGGGTTGATGGGTGAGGTTTGAAAGATAGTAGCGGAGACAGGATAAAGTCGGCTAGAGGAGTTTGTTTCATCCATAGTGTTCACGTGCGAAGGCGTTCTTGCATGATAAAAGTCCACTTGACTCATATCCCTTCATCATCATGAGTCTCCTAAAAGAGGGCTTAATAGAATAACGCGAGGGGGGAAGGAAAGGGTTCGATAAAGAACAATTTCCTGGAGTTCTAGAAAGTCAACTAATGACGTATCTAGGTTATGTGCAAGCAATTATATATATATATATATATATATATATATATATATATATATATATTTAATATATTAGGTATTAAGAGTATATATAAATATAAGTATATATATGATCGGACAATTAGAGAGAAAAAGGCAAGCTATATCTATGCAAACAATGTAATCAACTAAAGCATATTTATCTAAGCATGGCAATGAGTTATGAAGGAATGGCGTACCCGGTGGTCTTCAAAAAATCTTCAAAATCATCAAGATGATATATAGACTTTGAAAAAGTCTATGTTGAGAGAGACTTCAAGATTGCCTCAAGGAATGTTCATCTAGCCATTCGATCCCCATTGTCTCTTTGGTCCAAAGTTGTTTGGTCCAAACATGTTTAACATTTGACTAGGATGCATGAAAGGTGGTAGTATACCCCAAGGATTGTAGCTTTGTTGGTAGTTCCACATTTGATTACTATTGTTATTATAGTTTTGCCTATTTTGGTTTCTTCTTGGTTGAGGTGTTTTAGACCTAGGATTAGGATTATTTGATTTTCTAGGTGGTGGTGTTTTAGATCTTGTCTTAGATTTAGATGATCCTACCTCGTTTTTCAAGGACGATTTATAAAAAGCTTTTACTTCTTCATTGTTGGCAAGAGGTATTTTTCAATCATTAATAAGTATATACTTAGGATTAGATTTTAGAGATTTTTGTTCGTTAGGTTCATTTTCGAATTTGACATTTTTAATCTCACTTGTTGAAGCTTCATTTGAGTTAAATCGTAAACCGGTTTTATCTCCGGATGTTCTTTGAATACTTATTATTTTACTAAGTGAGTGACTACTATTTTCAAATTTTTTAAGTTTGCGAATTTCTTCCCTAAGTATTTCGTTTTCACTTTTAAGCACTTGACATGATTTACATTCTTCAAAAATTTCTTCACCTTTTTCAAGTTGATGTATTTTAATTTTTAGTTCAAGTACCTCATTTTCCAATTGATTGTTTATGTATTTTAGTGATTTGTTTTTGGCCATTACTAGTTGTCCTAATTTGCATAGCCTATTATATTCATTATCTAGATCTTTTTCATCTAATGATAAACTTTCATCACTAAAATATTCGGTTTCGGAACGTACCTCATTTGATGTATTCACCATAAGGCACTTTTCTTCTTTTGTCGTTTCTTTCTCATCTTCATCACTATCACTCCAAGCACCTCCAACAAAAGCTCTTTGATTTTGATCTCTTGTCATCATTGGACATTTTCCGATGAGGTGATTTGGATCACCACACTTGAAACATTTTCTTTCAATCTTGTTGTTCTTGTCATCTTTACTCTTTTGAAATGTTTTCTTTTCATCATGCGGTTGTCTTACAAATCTTCCTCGCCTTTTGAAGAATTTCTTGAAATCTCTTACGGCCATGGCGTATTCTACGTCATCACTTTCGGAAGATGAGCTATCTTCGACACTAGATTCCTTTCTAGCTTTCAAGGCGATTGACTTGCTTTGCTCTCGTCTTTCTTTGACCATTTCGGAATCCTTCTTAATGATAACTTCGTAAACTTTTAGATTTCCAATTAATTCATCAAGTTGCAATGTTGACAAATTCTTCGATTCTTCAATAGCCGTCACTTTAGCTCGCCATTTTGGATGAAGAGCCCTAAGAAACTTCCTAACAAAATTCTTACTAGAAAAATTCTCATCAAGTGCTTTTAAACTTGTGATGATAGTGTTAAATCTAGCAAAAGCATTATCAATTGATTCCTCTTCCGGAATTGTGAATTGCTCATATTGTTGAACAAGTAGATCTATCTTATTATCTTTGACTTGACTATTACCTTGGTGAGTTATTAGTAAAGAGTTCCAAATTTCTTTTGCGGTTTCACACATAAAGATCCTTTCGTACTCTTTACGTGGTAGCGCATTATAAATAACCATTTTTGCTTCATTATTTTTAGCAAGTTTTCTTTTTAAATCATCATTTTGTTTTTCAAAAGGTACGATTTCATCTTTCTTAGTTTCGGGGTTATTTTGAATAGGTAAAAAATCACCATTAGTAATAACATGCCAAAGATCTAGATCTTTTGACTTCACATAAGTTTCGAATCGATTTTTCCAATATAAAAATCCATCACTTTCAAATAGTGGTGGTCTTTGCATAGATTGCCCTTCTAAATATTTTTCAGATTCCATAGATCGTTACAAGTTTTAAAATACAATATATTTTAAAGATCTTACTAGACGTGGCTCCTGATACCAATTGTGGAAAACTAGAAGGGGGGTTGAATAGTTTTACGTCCTTTTAAAACTTTATTACCAAAATATTTTGTAGGTTATTAAAAACTTTCGATTCGATCTCAAGTGAATTCAAATGACAATCAATATAAGCAATTCTAATCAAGTAATGAAAGTATTGAAATATAATGAAGAAAAGATAGAGTTAGAAAGATCAAACCACAACACGCGAATTTATAGTGGTTCGGCTACAAGGACACCTTCCTTGCCCTACTCCACTCCCCGAGTACCACACTCGAGAGTTTTCTTCACTATGTCAACAAACTCCTTATGGTGGAGAAACCTTACACACCTTGGCTTACACGAGTTAACGACACTAAGCTAAATGTCGAGTTCTAATCGTAGCTAGAACCAATCTCACGACTTCTTCAAGGCTTCACACCTTCTTCACAACTTCACAACTTCTTCAAGGCTTCACACCTTCACAACTTCACACCTTCTTCTATGCACAACTAATTCACAACTACTAAACTACTTTACAACACACCTATTTTCTACACAAAACAAATTTACACAACACTTTTACAAATATCTACCACAACTACAATATGAAACTAGCTATTCACAACACTACTACAATTAGATGGATGCAGAGGAGTGTTCTTCTTCTTGCACTTGAATGGATGAAGCTTTGGATCACTTGGAAACAAAGACTTATGAATTATATGATCAAAGGATTTTAGATCTAGAGATGGAGGTTGGATCAGAAAGTTTATAGTGCAAAAAGGTGAGGAAAATGTGTGAAATGATCCAATATTTATAGGGCCAGATTTTACTATTCGGGAGCGTGCCGGTCCCCTTAATCATTAAGGGGGCCGCCTAGTAAAATTAAGGGGGCCGCCCTCCTGAACGTTGGAAAAGTTTTTCTGGATAAAATTTGCCCTTTTTGGTTGGAAATTTGAAATCATATCTTTGTGGTTTAATATAGCATTACCAAAAATGATTTACAAATATATATAAAATGTTTATATCATTTTATAAGATGTTATGTCTTAAGACAAAATTTCCTTTGATCATGTAATGCATAAGATGCTTAGTTTATGCATACCTTAAGTGATATAAGATGTAGAGGTAAATATTTGTTACCAAATACTTGTTTACGTCTTAATCTTGACTTAATTTGATTTGAGTTTTGTGATTATCAAAACATAGGTTTATTGAGAGATATTAATAACCTTTTTAAACATTATTTATATCAACAGTCTCATTGGTCCAAAGTTGTTTGAACCAAACATGGTTTGCAATTAACTAGGATGCATGTATGGTGGAAGTATTCCCCATGGGCTAAAGCTTGGTTGATGTGGATAAATCCACATTGGGTGAATATTATTAGAAAAGTTTTGTCTACCTTGATTTCTCATATGTTGAGGGGTTTTAGACCGAGGATGAGGATTATTTGGTCTATTTGGAGGTGGAGTTTTAGATCTTAATTTTAGTTTAGAAAATCCGGTTTTGGCTTTTAATGATTGTTTATAAAAACTTTTTACTTCCTCATCACTCGCAATAGGTATTTTTCTATCTTTTATAGGTACATACTTAGGTTTTGGGTCTAATGGTTTTTGTGTACTAGATTCACATTCAAACTTTTCATTTTTATTTTCAATAGTTGAAACATTAGTTAAGTCGAATCCTAGACTGGTTTTATCTCCCAAAGTTTCTTGAACACTTATTATTTTCTTAAGTGAGTTACTACTATTTTTAAACTTGTCAAGTTTGAAAATTTCATCTTTAAGTTTTTCGTTTTCATTTTTGACCTCTAAACATGTTTTACATTCTTTAAAAACTTCTTTTTCTTTTTCCAAATGTTGTAGTTTAATTTTTAATTTGAGTACTTCATTTTCTAATTGATTATTAATATGTTTTAGTGACTTATTTTTAGCTATAACCTTTTGACCTATTTTGCATAACCTATTATATTCACTATCTAGGTCTTTTTCGTCTAATGATAAATTTTCGTCACTAAAGTATTCGGTTTCGGAACGTACCTCGCTTGATGTCTTAGCCATAAGACACTTCTCCTCATTTGTGATTTCTTTCTCATCGTCATCGCTATCACTCCAAGCTCCTCCAACAAACGCCTTTTGATTTTGATCTCTTGGCATCATTGGACATTTTCCGATGAGATGATTTGGATCACCACATTTGAAGCACTTCCTATCACTTTTGCAATTTTTGTCATCTTTATTTCTTTGGTTTGCTTTCCTTTCATCATGCGGTTGTCTAACGAATTTTCCTCGCCTTTTGAAGAATTTCTTGAAGTCTCTTACGGCCATCACATATTCTTCGTCATCACTTTCGGAGGTTGAGCTATCCTCGTTACTAGATTCCTTCCTAGCTTTCAACGCAATTGACTTGCTTTGTTCTCTTTTTCCATTGACCATCTCGGAGTCTTTCTTTATTATTGCTTCGTAGACTTTCAGGTTGCCGATCAACTCATCAAGTTGAAGAGTTGACAAGTTTTTCGATTCTTCAATCGCCGTAACTTTAGCTCGCCATTTTGGATGAAGAGCCCTAAGAAATTTCCTAACAAAATTCTTACTAGAAAAATTCTCATCAAGTGCTTTTAAACTTGTGATGATAGTGTTAAACCTAGCAAAAGTATTATCTATTGATTCCTCCTCCGAAATCGTAAATTGTTCATATTGTTGAACAAGAAGATCTATTTTGTTATCTTTAACTTGACTATTACCTTGGTGAGTGATTAGTAAAGAATACCAAATTTCTTTTGCGGTTTTACACATAAAAATTCTTTCATATTCTTTGCGTGGTAACGCTTATAAACAACCATTTTAGCCTCATTATTTTTTGCTAGTTTCTTTTTCAAATCATCATTTTGTTTTTCAAAAGATATAATTTCATCCATTTTAGTTTCAAAATTATATTGAATAGGGGGAAAATCACCAAAGGTAATGACATGCCAAAGATCAAGATCTTTTGATTTCACATAAGTTTCGAATCTATTTTTCCAATAAAGAAAACCATCACTTTCAAATAGTGGTGGTCTTTGCATAGACTGCCCTTCTAAATATTTTTCAGATTCCATAGATCGTTTCAAGTTTTAAAATACAGTTTATTTTAAAAATCTTGTTTAACGTAGCTCTGATGCCAATTGTGGAAAACTAGAAGGGGGGGTTGAATAGTTTTACGTCTTTTTAGTTTTATGAAAACTTAGTTGTTTAAAAGTCTTGTTTACTCTTAAAACTTTGTTTCGATCTTATGTGAATTCATGTCTTGAACAATATGAACAACTATATCTATGTATGAGCAATAATAATAATGCAAACTAAGTATGTGAAATCAACACATGCATAATATAAACATTTATAGCTATATACGAGAGATAAGTGAGTAAACGTTTATTTTATAATCCTTAGTTATATTTTCTATGAAAACTATACTTGATCGAAATGATCAATTAAATGTATGTTACCTTTTTAGTTTGATTGTAAAAACTTTGTTTTGTGAATGAAACTTTTGTTTGATCTTTAAGTAAAATCAATACTAGCACTATATGAGCAACTATACATATACGTCTACGTCTAAAAAAGTAATAACGATATAAGCAAGATAATAAGTAAGATATGGAAAGATCTAACCGCGAGACAAAGGATTTATAGTGGTTCGGCTACAAGGACACCTTCCTTACCCTACTCCACTCCTCGAGTCACCTACTCGAGAGTTTTCTTCACTATGTCAACAAGCTCCCTTATGGCGGAGAAAATCTTACACACCAATATACACACCACAACTTTGTCACAACTTATTCACACCTTCTACACAACTTCTTCACGACTTGGCACACCTTCTTCACAACTTGTACACACCACTACTACTTCACAACTTCACACTACTCCACTACTTCTTCTTCACACAACTACTTATATCTCACTACTTCTATTCACAACTTCTACTCCTAGATCTATCTAATTACACTTCTATCACACCTTTACAATCAATGTACACAACAACTAGACTATATACACAAATCTACAATACTTCACAACTTGATGTTGAAGGAGTATTCTTCTCTTGCACTTTGAGAGATGAGAGGTGAGGGAATGAATCACTTGAAACAAGGATTAACAATTATATGATCAAAGGGTTTTTAGGAGGATGTTTAGAGAGATTTGGATCTGAAATTTTTTGTGCAAGAGGTGCTTAAAATACCAGGTTTGAGATAGGATTTATAGGGAAAAATTTCTGACAGAATCTGACAGGGGAGCGTGGCCGGTCCCCTTAATTGTGTGCCACCCCCCTTAAAATTAAGGGGGCTGCCCTTATAATTAAGGAGGCCGCCCAGACGAAAACTGCAGTTTTGTTGTCTTTTTCTGGGGAAAGTTTATTTGGTGAAAAACTAACTGATTTTGGTTAAAATTTTGAATTCATATATTTATTATGAATAAAACATTTTCCTTTATTACCAAAAATGTTTTTCAAAAATATATAATAAGTTTATTTAATTTTATAAACTTGGTATTATTTAAATAAACATCCATTTGATCATAAAATGTATTAGTCACTTGTTTATTCATACCTTAAGTGATTATGTTGGATGAGATGATATAAACTTGCTTAAAACTTGTTTACGTATTAACTTTGCGTTTAATGTTCTTATATTTTGTGATCGTCAAAACTTAAGGATATTGAAAGATATTAATAACGTTTTTATACATTATTTATATCAACACATTTAACACTAATATAAAAGTAATTACAACAAATAATCGTTCCACTTAAAACCAAAAACAAGCACGGAGGTTATACACTAGCACCTCACAAATAGTGTTT
Organism: Artemisia argyi; assembly: GCA_030686995.1. Taxonomy (NCBI): domain Eukaryota; kingdom Viridiplantae; phylum Streptophyta; class Magnoliopsida; order Asterales; family Asteraceae; genus Artemisia; species Artemisia argyi. The sequence goes on along the minus strand of CM060685.1, from coordinate 92,419,864 downwards.
AGATACTCACATCTCTCGGGTGTAATAAAGTATATATCACAATATGGAAATGCAAAACATCTCTCACTACCTGTCATAGCAAATAGATTACCATAGGCTTGGGAAAGCATCAAACCTCCACCACTTGGCGTAAGCACCTAGGATAAACTATCAAAGAGGTCTTTTAAAGGGTTATAACGTTAGGTGTAGGGATATGATAAACACGGTTTTGTTGGATAAAGACAATATTTACTGGTTGCGAGTTAATCATCTTGGTTAATTACATGTATAGCATGGCGTTGCTAAGCCAAGACTCGACTCGACTTAAGCTAATCAAAAACTAACAAACTATGAAACAAACATAAAATGAAACGGGATGGTAGTCTGTATGTGTTTTCTCTTTTTCTTTTTCTTGATTTTTCGATTTTTTTTGTGTGCATACACTTTTACCCTACCATCCAAAATAATACATCATAGGGAATTTGCATTCCCCTTACACTTGAACTTTTACATACTTTACAATCAACTATTCTAATGACTCGAATTAAGATAATCAAAACACTTGGAGTACTTTTTAAGATTAACACACATATGGGGGTAATATATAATGTTCTTCCCCATTACTCCATAACACAAGTACTTTACCCATGAGTCCCAATCGTCCCAAAACAATATGTACAAGATATGACTCGACTTAGCAACCATGTAATCAATTAGACAATTAACTAAGGGTTTAAACAAATAATAATAATAATGCACTAAAGATGAGTGCATACACGGAAGGCTAAGGCGATTTGGTTGCACATTTGGGGTGGATTGTAAACAAATTCTTCCTTTAAGTAAAATGCTTAAAGTTATAAATGAAAAGATAGGCTCGGAGGGGTGTACTAGGGGTATCGTGTACAAAAAATGAGTACAACGCAAAGGTTTAGGAGAAATTAGTTGACTTTGTTAGTCAAGTTAATTGACTTAAATGGTCAAGTAATTATGATACGGGTTTAAGACAAGGGTGATCCTAATGCCTCCTATCATGTATGTAACACCCCCTAATTCATGATGTGGCAGCGGAATAGTAATTAGGGTGTTACGGTGAGGATCGAAGTCATAATGATAGAAAACGGCTCGAAAGAGACGTTTTTGAAAACATATGTTCATTAATAAAGATTCAAATACAAGAGGTCCAGAGTATTATAATACTAGAAGTCTTGATGTTTTAAACTGAATTAAATATCTTTATTTTACACCATTATTTAAAGAAAGTAGATAAGTTTTGATGTTTTCGCCCGTTCCATGCTTGCTTCCTCTGCTAAATACCTGAGATAACATGTTTAAAAGTCAACAAAAATGTTGAGTGATATCATAGAGTTTGAATTTGGTAATCATTTTGATACACAAGTAAGATTGTATTAGGAATACAATTATTTAAAAATTGATATTGCAGTATATATTGCTCTAAGTCTCATGACACGTAAAACGTTAACAAATACCATAAATACGGAGGTGTTATCAAATCAATGATAATTTTGCCCTCATTTAATAGGTGATTTGCCAATTCCTATTTTTACTCAAATATAATATATCACGACTAATACGACTAACCACATACATAATGGCATTCCGTCAAGTATTAATGGGATAGGCTGTCAAACCTTAAATAGATCTATTCATTATATTCGCGCTCACATAACAGTGATTAATGGTTCATGATCAAGGGTCTTTTGGCAATAGGTAACTTAGGCATATATCAAGTCAGGTAGCATACAGAAAATTACTTGTGATCTGTTTATAACATGTATCCCCCTCACGGAGTTTGAAAATAAGTAACTGTGAGGCTATGACTCACCTTGATTGATACTGAAATGAAGAAAAGTAAAGTCGGACGAAATTATGAATACGGCTCCAAAATACAACCTGATAAATAGATTTATCTGAGATTTTGACCAAATACCATTTGGTAAATACGAACGAATAACGAATAATAATTATTCGTCATGATGAATAGATGATATGCAAATGAAATTCTTTTGTTTATGAATGATATGACAAAATACGTTATTTAAATTATCCACCGAAGTTTTACCTTTTTAACCATAAGTAATAATATTTAATTTGATATATCGTTATATATATTATTAACGTTACGTTATATATATAATATATAAATAAAAATGAAAGTTTAAATGCATATGACGAGATAAATTTACGAAAATAGAAAATAACTAAGAATGTTAAATAGAATATGTTTAGTCCTTGTCCTTTTCCAATTTTACCAATTTTACTCTAACGACGTTAGCGTTACACCGTTAGTCCTTTTTATATATAAATTACAATTATAGTCCTCTAATTGTCCAATAGTCAAACCTAGGCTTAGAATATTAAATATTATCAAATTTTACCCTTATGATTCTGTTTTTACTATTTCAGTCCTCATTTTTCAATATTGACAGTTTTAGTCCTTCTAGGTGTCGTCGCGTTACATTTTTAGTCCAAAGTTACAAAAATCATGAGAAAAATTATATTAATTTTTCCGAGGCTTATTCAATAAATAATAAGCTTATTTCAACAGCTTATTTGGTAAAAAGAGCTTATTTTCAATAAGTGGGCTTTTAACGAGTTGGAAAAGTGGCCCATTAACGTTTTAAAATCCGTACTTCGTGAGAGGAGTTGAGCTCATCAAAAATATCATTTTTCATGTTCTATTTTCATATCAAAAAGATTTAGATAAGCTAGCTTATCAAAAGTGCTTATTTTCAGCTTATTGGGCTTTTAGGCCCAACACGTTAAAAGATTAGTTTTCAAAGGGGTGTTTATGCGATTCACTTTGGTGAATTTTAAGTGTCGAGACTAACTTATTTTCACAAGTTTTATACACGAAATTTTTAGCTAGCTAGGTGGTCTAATAGGTCGTGTAAAAATATAGTATGCTTGTTACGTAATATTTAAAGATAATCGATGGTTCCTTGGGTCACATGAGACGTTTTTATATGTATGTAAAGACTTAGTGTATTTTTCTAAATGTTTATAGTTTTCATCCGATTAAGCATGGTTCCAAAATGAGTTGATATGATGCATGTAAAGTAAAACTAACGTGAAATATGTGTGTGTCGTGACTCCTAGGCCTTCCAAGATAGAGGCTAGTCACGTTGGGTATTCTATATATATGTACGTACGTAAATATATGTATAGAGCTTATATACGCTCGATATGAACAAAATATGATGCATGTGACATGTATAACGTGTGATATGAATTGAAATGAGATTGAAACAACTTACTACACCTCTAGGGTGGTAGAGAGTTGAGATTGAAGGATAGAAATACAAGAACTAGGTACGTTCGACTATAACTCCAAATATATAACGTGTAACTAAACTCGAATGCTTCTTTCTTGCTTCCAAACGATCATGCAACAGCTCCTGGTCTTTCTGAGATGATTTTTAGGAAGAATAGAGAGGTATTATAAGTATGGTGAATGATATAAACGAGTGAGTGAGGATGGAGTACATATAGTGACTTTTTATGACTCGTATGGTGCAATAATTTGCAAGGAACCATAAACTCTATACATGTCAGTTACTATAGAGTTATAGGCTGAGTTTTAACTTATAATATCATTTGTGAGAGCTTGAAATGAGGTGAATGTCTTGGTGATTCATTTAGATGTCGACTACCAATTTTATTTGTACACGATTTGAGAAATCGTGTACCACTTGGTTATAGTTGGTCATAATTGATATCTAGACATGAAATCATACTAGAAATATTATTAGGAACTTATAGAAACAATCGGGAAACAAAACGGTTAAGTATTGAATTTATTACATGTCGCTATGGTTTGATTTTGATCAAACACTTCGCCTTTTAAAAACGTATCAACACTCGACTTATGGAGCTGGGATTCGACATACTAATAGTCGGCTAGGTGAGAAACGAGGTGGTGAAATAATATATTGGTGTCGTGTGCAAGTATTGAGAATACGAGAGTCGTTTTTGGAGCATGTTACTAGTCGATTATATGAAATATTATGGATTTGGAGTTGGGCTTGTAACTTGGGCTAATGAATAGTAAATTTGATTTGGGCTGGAAATTAATTAAGGGTCCGTTTGGTATTAATGTGTAATTAGGAATTTTAATTTAGGATTAGTGAAATGTTTAGATTTCGAGTAACGTGTCAAGAACTGGTTCCGTCATTTCGTGAATTATATTATATCGTGATAACGACTAATTAATATAATAAGAAAAATTTCAAATTTTTCTGAAATAATGGGAATCAGTACGGTAACGAAAGATTATTTATTAATTAATGATATAATTACAAGGAATTTTTACAAGGTTCTACAATGTAGTAAATCCTAACTACACGAATGTAGTCTCACTAGCGGTCTCGGGATGCATCACTAACGCAAGTTCTGGAATCTAAGTACTACCGGTACACTCATAAGCACTAATAATGAATGCTTTTCCTAACAAATCTAAAGGCGAACCTCACATATTTGGGTGGAAAATTTTTCTGAGTGGTACGGTTTTTGTGCTAGTCATACAACTCCTATCCATGAGACGCTCATTAAGGCTAAAGCTTCACTCCTAAATGTTGTAAAAAAATTTAAATTTGGCGCTAAAATTGCCCTAACAAGTATTTCTCTTAGTTTTATTACACACCTACTATTGAACAAACATACTCAAGCGTAATTGTATTCTCTATGGTATCATCATTTACCCTCCCCTTACACTTAGGCTGAACATTGTCCCCAATATTCAATAAAAAGATGTAAAAGTAAATAAGGTAAAAGAATGAAAACAAATACTCCCCTGATTCGTTCGGTGTGGATAGTGTGTCAACAAGGTTAGATCTTCTTCCAAGAAAATGAACTTTGAAAGCTTCCCTCCAGAAATATAAATCATCCTCTTGTCCAATGTAACCTGTTAAACCTGAGAAAATAATCAAGGCAAACCTCGTGTAAAATTGGCGGCAATCTATATATACTAAAAATCCTTGAAAGCAAATTAAGATATAATGCTTGTGGAATGAATGTTTGCAGATTTCCTGGAGTTTATAAAACTAAAGAATCAACAAAAACTTTAAGACTCCGGTATAAACAAAACTCGCAAAAATTTTCAGAATTTTTGTACCTGACGCCGTCAGGTTATAACTCCTGGCGCTGTCAGAATGTTCCTGCAAAAATCTCATGTTAGGTTTCCGGAAAATTCCTAGAAAAACTTATGCCTTACTTCCTGGAAAATCCTGCAAAACATCATTATGACTCGATATAAGCATTTGACAGAAACAATTACTAATATACATGTTCATTTAATATTGTTGTGGTTCATGCTCAATTTCGTTCGTATAAACAAATTTGGGTCTCCCTTACACTTAGCTTTTGCAAAATACCTTTATATGAAGTTAAGACAAACAACAAAGTAAAGCATTTCCACAATTTAGTTTGAACCATAATCCACATACAATAAAAATAAAACATGCATACGGAAACAAATAAAATCAAACAAACAAACAATCAAACAAATAAAACATGGGTTGTCTCCCAAGAAGCGTTTTTCTTTATTAACGAGTCTTGCAGCTAGACTCAAGGTCACTCTACGTTTTCCTTCCCCACTTTTGTGCTAATTCAAAACACTTAACCCAATCTTCATCACGCTTGTACTCAGGGCCTAGATTCATGCAACCCGAATAATATGTTCGCCTCCTCTCATAGTAAAAATCATCATCAATTCCGTCATCCTTAATCTCATAGGATCGAATCACATCAACTGGTAAATTCTTGATGTCCTTTAATTCTTCCCTCACGTGAGGCATCATAAAAGTGATCTTTTCTATCCCATCAGTAAACTGAACTATTCCCTTCCCATGATCACAACACATCTTAGTCGCCTCAACGAAAGGTTGCCCTAGGACCATTTCTCCTAAGTGTGGATCTATAATGCCTCTAACATCTTCTAGGATTACAAAGTCGCATTGATAAGTGAAGTTTCCTACAAAGATGTGCACCCCCTATACTCTCCTGACAAAATTACATAGTCGATTAGGGTTATAAGGGTCTTTTCTGGGGCTTAACCTTTCATTCCTAATCCAGTTGTAGTATAGCCTAGACATAATATTCATGGGTGCTTTTAAATCAATGTATGTATGCTCTCTAAACATGTACCCAACCATGCAAGGAATTCTGATGTTCCAATAGTTGTGATTCCTAATCCATGGCTTCTTCCTATATTTCAAGGAGCAGGTGTGTTGTAAAAGGAATCTATGGTAACTAAATTCCTTAGGGGTTGGAGAGAAATTTGTAAACTCAATTTTCATCTGGAGGGGTTTATTAAACTCCTTGAATGTGTTAACTTCCCTCTTTCTTCGTTTACGCGCTATATGCCTCTTGCTAACTTCTAAATGTCGATTTTCAAAATCCATAAAGACAAACCTTATACGAACAAAGACACAAAGAAAAAGATAGACTAAAGGAAACCTATAAAAAAAATAAAAATAAAAATCTTACTAGAAAGGAATCTAGCAAGTAGACCTAATAAAAAGAAATTCTAACTTAGACAATAACTATTCCCCGGGCTGCGGCGCCAAAAACTTAATGCGCGGAATTGCACCCTCGCAAAAGGTTTTACCTCTCAAGGGATCTTGAGAAGCTTGCAATCCCCACCAGGCAGTGTACCTGTTCGTTGTTGTATAGTATAATGAAAGTACCGGGGGATTGATCGTTCAACTCAGGAATAGTGTTCGCTAGGATTAAAATTCTACTAAACTAGGTTTAAGGGTGAGGGATTGTCACACCCCCAAAATACCTGTTTGGCAGCGAAATGGAATACCTGGGGCGTGACTGTCCATAGCATCACAGTTACGGTTACATTGAACGACCTAAAGTGTCGTTTGGAAAATACATCGTTTGATCATTAAAACATTCAGAGTTTACAAAATAAGGTCCCAAAAGGGTGTTGCAAATTTAGGTAAAATAAGTTCAACAAGATCAAACGTTTCATAAGTGCATGAAGATAAAAGTGAGACGCGTCGACTCCGCGACTCCATGAAGGTCCATGCATGCAAGCAAGAGCTACCTTAATTTCCTGAAAATACATTGCTAAAACGGTCAACAATAATGTTGGTGAGAAATCATAGGTTTATAAATTTAATCGTATGTACACTAGCCACAAGTATAAAGTGAGGTGACAAGATGTCAAAATAATGCTACATTGGTTCTTAAGCTCATGACCCCGAAGCTAGACATAATTTGAATTGGCCCCAAAAGAGTGTTTATCAGGCACTCAAACTCGACTCAAATGAAATGCGTCCGTTTTCTGTTGGAGTGACCAAACACGGATGGGGGAGTCACCCTCAATAGATCTATCCACTCACTCTCGCTTACGCATAATTAACGGTCCATGATAATAAAGGGGACTTAAAATGATAATAAGGCAACTTAAGCAATGTATGGAATTTGATACTTTGGCATGTACAAAAATAATTGATGCAATGTATTCTCCCCCGTGGGATTTGAAATCAAATATTGAATTGAAAACGGAGCTATGAAAACTCACCTGAAATGATGATACAATGATGGTAAAATGATCGGGACAATAAGGAGCAAACACTAGCCGCAACCTAATATGAATGAATATGATCTACTTTAGATCATGAAATGATGTAGTGAATGTACATGCACATGATGCCTATATCACTCGTAACTTGGAAATAATAGTTATTGTTGAAGTATAATGTTTTTCATAACTTGGGAAAAATATGTCTAATTAGACTTGCAAAACTAGTTGTAATATATTTGTAGATAAAATGTTAATGTTAAACCCATCGCTTTGAAAACCTTGAAGTGACACCCTATAGTCGTGTAAATAAACTTTTGGTCATACGTGCTTCAATGGGTAACAAAAATACGGCTCTTCAATGTTGTTACTGGAAAATATAGTTTTTAGTACGTTAGAATATTATTTCTAATAGTGGCTGTCAAATAATAGAGTTTGTCGGTTTTGAAACGTGCATATCTTTGTCGTTATAAGCTCATTTCCTTCGTTCTTTATATCCACGGTTTCGTATTAACATATACTAACACAATTTTGATAGTTCGGCTCCTCTAGGTTACGTCTAATGCCTCGTTTTGTCCGTCGAAAGTCGTCCAACAGCAAGTATAATTTTCAGAAAATAGTTTTCGACGTTAAACTTGTAAAAATCATATCTCCTTCGTTATAAGCTTGTTTTTATCCGTTCTTTCGCCCACGGCTTCGTTTTTGAAAGTATTTTCTAAATGTTTGGTCAAAAATTACCCCTGAGTCCTTGAGTTTTCTGGGTTTGGCGTTTTGGGACAGTAGGTTTGTAGATGTGTTTAAAAATCATTTCTAGGGTTTCAAACTAGTTTCAACTTCAACCAAATCACTTTCAATCACCACCAAACTAATCTAATCTTACCATACACCTTCTTAGGGTTTCATGGGTTCCTAAACATCATCCATCAAGTTAATCTACCAAGGATTTACATATTAACAATTTCTAGGGCTTAAAAGATATAAAAGTTTAAATAGAGTGGTATAAACTAGCATATGCATGTAGATCTTGTATAAAAATCATATGATCATTGTAATAACTTGGTAAAATTATAAAAGTGAGTTTTGTATACTTACTTGAAAGATTAGTGAGTTTTGGGAGATGAAAACCTATAAAACCTTGAGTTTTTCTTTCAAAACCCTAACAAGGAGTACTAGATGAGCTTGATTATCACTTGATCTAAGAAAATTGATGATTCTTGCTTGTTGTTTGTTGTTTGGCCGAGCACCAAGAAGATAGAAAAGAGAGAAATATTTTCTTGCTTGTACTTTTAGAATGAGAAAAATATCTTGTACATGTTATGTATTATTGTAGACAAAAATCTAGTTCATTAATTGAAGTTAGTAACATTTTCAAGGGTTGTAAGAGATTGGTATGGAGGGGGGGGGGGGCGGCAGACATGGGGGGGGGGGGGGGGAAGGATTTGTGATTGATTTTGTGGAATTTAGGTAGTTTTATGTGTATATTAATAGTTTTAGGGGATACCGGGTACCGAGTTTGCTAGAAATAAAATTTAACGGTACCAAATAGAATATAACGATGTTGTAAAAATTATAAAATTACATTCCTGATAAGAATCGGGTGTTAAAATAATTGTCGTGTTGAAATATCGTAATCCAACGAAATTATTAACGCATATCGTAAAATATAGCAACGGGTCTCAAAACTGATGAGGCAAAAAATGAACCACTTTTAGGGGGTCATTTAAGCCCGGAATTGAATTTATTTTATCAAATATTGCCCTAAATCGTTCCTTTTGTGATTTTAGGTACTTTGGGAGTGAAATCTGGAAAAAGAAGCAATTCGGACGTTTTTGGAGCATAAAAGTGAAGAAAACGCCAAAGACTTAATTTTCCAAGCTGGGAACAGTATGTGACGGCGTCAAGAGTACTATCCTGACGGCGTCAACAGTAAATTTCATGACGATCCAGTGCAAAAATGAAGGCGTCACAAGGAAGAGCGTTAAGAGTTAAATACGTGACGGCCTGGAAAAACCTAATACATGACGGCGTCAGATGTAGATCAAGGCAGTCCGAGAATTCTTTTGGCGGCGAGATGACGCCGTCAGCCTCAATTATCTATATATAGTTTTCTAATTTTCATTCATTAAAGAGAGAAGTTTTGGAGAAACCCTAAGGCCGAACCTATTACGAAGTTTACAGGTTTTTCAAGGGTTTTCAGCCCTTGAACCCTTACATGTGTAATTGAGATAAGTGTTCTTTTAATTCAATCAATATGTGTATGTGTTGGTTATCTATATCTTGTTCTTGTCTTGATTCCACCATGTTAGGCTAGATTTATCTTGTGTTTGCTTAGATCTAATGAAACCTAGATGTTAATTATGTGTTGATTACTTGTTTATGGTTGTATTGGATGAATGATTTCAATGTTAGGCTTAAGAAAACTGGCAGATCTCCAATTGGTAATATGCTTGAACGTCTTAGGAAACATGAACCGATGTGTACTAGGTTTTATTGGTTGTATTTAATGCATGAGTAAATTCTAATGATCCCATGTTAGGAGCTTCTTAGCCGGCTCGACATAGGGAGTGAAGTAGGCACTCATAGGATTGGGGAGTTAAGTACGCCACCCCATGAATGGTATTAAGGAATACAATCCATCATCCACGCAACTATAACAAGTAATTAACGTGTAAAAGATATCTAGGGAGTAGTGAAATCTAAGTAAACATAATTTCTCCACCTATTGCTCACAACCTTAGTTTAATTTAGCTTTATTTTCATTTCTAGTATTTTATTTTGATTGCATCTTTAGTATTGGGTTAGTTGACTAGCAACTAATTCTGCCCAAATCCTTCAAACCCCGAGATATTTACTTGCTTTCTAAAAAAATATAAAAAATACAAAATGAATCATCCTTCACCTTTAGAACTAGTAATTAGGTTTTCTAATCCTAGCGACACTATTCCTAGCTGAACGATCAATCCCCCGGTACTTGTCATTATACTATACTACATCGATCAGGTACACTGCCTGGTGGGGGTTGTAAGCTTCTCGAGATCCCTCGAGAGGTAAAGCCTGGTGCAATCCCTACGCATCAAAAACACCGGGTAAGTTAATAATATAATTTTTATATCATTATAATGAGTATGAAAATACGTTAGGATCATAGTCGGGAGTGTCGGACGTGTTAGTCACATTACTGATCGCATGTTAACGTTTATTTAAAAACAAACATACGTAAACGTCAAATATTCCAAAAACGTTAATTTAAATATCCTACGAGTGGAATAGTATGCAAATGCTATTGTGATGATATGCAGACTATTTCTAGTCCGTATGAAGTGTCCCTATTGATGATGCATGAATTCGCAGCTAAACCAATCCGATTATGCGAATTTAAATACCCGTAAACTAAACTTACGATAAAATGAATGATGTACATGAATAGTGTTTTCCCTCCGGAAATGAATAGTGTCACGTGAATAGTGAAATTTTTAAACGCTTCTCAGAATCTCAAACTGACTCCGAAAATGAGGAATAGTAAAATGATGAATAGTGATCGGTGAATGGTAAATGATGAATAGTAACTTATGAATAGTAAATTGTTGAGGTTTGGAAAATGACCTGAAATTGTGAATTGTGATAGTCGCCCACCCAAAAAGGAATTCAGTCCCTGAATTTAGCTAGTGTTGGTCTCGGAAGTAGACTTGGTGAAAAGATGTGGATACTTGAGTCGCACTTGGTCTTCCCGTTCCCAAGTAAACTCGGGTCCTCTTCAAGAATTCCAGCGAACTTTCACGATAGGAACTCGACTATGTTTCATTGTCTGACCACATGGTCTATGATTTCTATTGTTTCTCCTACAAGGTTTCGGTTTGTCATTGGGGTGGACTCCTTCCAAATGGAATTATGAGTGACTCGTCTGAAAGACATTCCTTGAAGTTTGCAAAACGTGAAACATGTTTGTGTAACCTACTGTTCTCTAACAAGGCTCAAGTCTGACGGCCACTAGGCCTACTCTGTCTGATATGTTAAATGGTCCAGTGTATATCGGGTTTAACTTCCTGAATTTATCTGAATGGTATCATGCCTTTCCTAGGCAGAACTTTCAACATGATTCTGTTACCAACTTGAAGTTCTAATAGTTTACATCTTATTAAACTTGTAAATGATTCTAGATTTGTAAGAAATTCTTGGTTATTTCATGAATGCCTACTTGGACTAGTGAGTTGGGCTTTTCCAAATTTCGATTCGTCACTGGATGTTGGCACTTCAACCATAGAGTGCCTCAAATGGTGTAGTCTCTATGCTCATGTGATAACTATTGTTGTAAATGAATTTGATTTATGGTAAATGGTTAGTCCAACCATTTCTAGAGTCAATCACTCATGCTCTAAGCATATCTTCCTATGTTTGAGTCATTTTCTCGCTCTGACCATCGGTCTGAGGATGGTAAGCAGTGTTTACATCTAAATGGAGTTCCGAAGGAAATCTTAAAATGATTGCTAGGAGTTTGAGGTGAATCGATTACCTTTATTAGGAATAATTTAAATGGGTACAATAAATCTTGTGACTAATTCCACAACGTTATATCTTTCGAACAGAGCGTTATTTGAAGGAGATAGAATATAGGTAACAGTTTTGATTCCTTGTGTTTTGTTCCAACGGGTGCTAAGACATGTGTCTTTCTTTGCCTATTGTGCTTGGTCTCTATTACTGAAGTTCATAATTGGTTGATGGTGTTCCAACTAATTTCCTTCATCAAATATTCCAAGGTTCTTTATTGTCAAATCACAAAACCTTAAATGCATAAGCGATGTAGTATGGTGATTGGTTTTCAAAATTTATCTCGCGATTGTGAGTTTTGGTCGAAATCTTTTTTTTCTGAATAACGAATTTAGAAAATGAAGCAAATGGTTTACTAAGTAATATCTTTCTTGATGATTTAAAATTCAGTAGTTATGAAATGTGAAATTGTTTTCAAACATGTTGATATTAGGACTGTTTACCAAAGTTTGATGTTTATATATTTCTCATTGTACGATGGTTTTGCTAAATATTGACCAAAAAGGATCGTACTTGTTCAAAATAGGAATTTCAGAAATTATTTTCTACAAGGTATGTGATGCGTATAAATGTATTTTAAATAAAATCCGTTTAAAAGCAAAAACACTAACAAGGATGAAATGGTCGGATAGGTAATGTTCGCATAAATGCATAGATGTCTAACTTTTAGTTCCTAAGGTTGGATAATGCCTATTGGTGGTTATCAGGCAAAACTACAAGCCTAGGTATTCAAACTAACTTAAGTCGTGAAATGGTTTATCGTTGAAATTGTCATCATGTTGGCAAAATATACGTTCGGGTCTGATCTCTTTCTTGATATGAAATTGAGGTTATCTGGAATTTCTAGAGAACACAACACCTTAGGGGAATCTATATCAATATCCTTAATTTAAATCAATTATACTTTGGGAAACTCACTGCAGGGAAGTTTGCGTATGTATGAGGCCATGTTTAATTGGAAGGCTCTACAGTATCTGTTAGGAGGCTTGGTTTATTTCTATAGTGTTGCTTAGCGTACATCCAAATTGTACTCGATCCTGTAACTCGGTCTAGCTAGTGCAATTGAATGATAGAATTTGACAATTAGGTCAGAGATGGTGATTCGGATGGTCTCGAGGTATCTTGTTGAGTTATGAATTGCCTTAGTCTAGGTTAGTAGTTCTGTAATCCTTTCATTGCTTTTCTTGTATCGAGGAATCCTCCTTGTAATTGATATGGAAAGTCTCTCCTAGAGAAGTCAATGGAAAAAAAATCCAACTTAATGGCTGAGTGAGTGACAGGTGGCGTAAGTATCCAGGGAGGGTTTGTCAAAAAGAGATGTTTATGAAAGAGTTTATTTGTTTACCAAGCTTTTAAATGAAGATTGTTATTAACAGTTCCTTGAAAATGTAATTATTTTCTTCATGGCATAATCCTCCCTGAATTATACATAGGTGATCAGGCTATGTATAATTGAGGACTAATGATGCGATGCTTGATTTAGTCAAAATAGCATTACTTTTCTCAAAAGTTTTAGATGGTGTTCAACGTATTGTTCTGAAAAATGGTACCCTAGATATTTCCTTTCAAAGTAACATGAAAATTGTTTCACATAATAATAGTAAGTACTTGATGAAATGACGGAAAAATTAATTTATAGGGTGGTAACAAAATAGCTTATTTTAAAATTTCTGTAAAACAATTTCCCCATATGGTAGTAAGATAGCTTGAAATAAAATTTGTTGAATGGTTTATTGGGTACATGGTTGATTCTTATGGAATGGAAATAGTCTACTAATCCGTCAAGAACGAAATCGGCCTGAACCCTAATAAGACAATGGCATGATGTTATGAAATGATTGAAAATTTAGCAATTGGAATAGAAAATGGACTAAACGAAGGTCATGATTATCGCGGAGATTAACAAAAGATAGATATTACATTGGATAAAAGAGTACTTATTACAACTAGGTTATGTTAACATACCAACGAAAAGTACAAAAGAAAGACACCACCCTAGAGGGCTCGAACTACGGTTTATATATTAAAACAGGGCTCTTCCTATTGAAGCATTGTTGTTATCCTTGATGTTGCTAATATACTGACAGTCCTCTTTTAACAACTCACGCTATTCCTCGAGCGATTCCGTCTTGATTCCCAAGTTCCCAATTTCCTTGTTCCTTAGCTCTGGGCAGTCCTTCCTGAAATGCCCTAAGTTTCCACATTTGAAGCAACTCCCTAGGATCCTCTGATTTGTGAGTTTCCTACAGTTCTTAGTCTGATGACCCTGCTTCTTGTTCATTCCACACGGTTCACTGCAATGACTTAGGTGATGTAGATTACACATGTTGCAGTAAGATAAATTTCCAGTATACCTTTTCTTTGTGTGCGGTCCTGCAGTATAAGCTCCAACCACTTCTTGTCCTTCGGGTGATTGTTGAGTAGCATTGCAACCTCGATTGTTGTCCCACTTCCTTTTGTTGTCATTATTGTTTCCTGATGTCTTGGTGTGGGCTATGTATTCCTTTGCTTCGATCGCCATTTTGATAGCTTCAGACATGGCATCGGGTTCCAATGAGATGACCAACATACGAATTTCAGGGGAGAGTCCCCCAATGTACCTTTCAAGTTTCTTGCTTTCCGGTTCATCCACTGCAGGGCCTATTCGTGTTAATTCATAAAAACGAGTAGTGTACTTGACAACATCATCTCCTACCATGGTAAGGTTTAGTGTTTCCTGTTCTATTGCTCGTAATTCGCTTCTTACACAGAATGCTGAACCCATCATCCTTTTTAGTTTCTCCCAAGAGTGTGAGTAAGCAGCATCAACCCCCACTATTTGAACATGTTTGGTCCACCATTCCTAGGCATGATCCTGAAAAGTGCAAGTGGCGAACTTAACCTTGTCTTCCTTACGGCAGTCGCCACATCGAAATATTGTTTCTATTTCTTCGAACCATTTGAGAAATTTCTTTGTGTCTCTAGTTCCGCTAAAGGAGGGGGGATTCCAACCCATAAATTCCACGTGAGTAAGTTCCTTGGTGAGGGCGGTAGCTATGTTCTTTGCAGTTGGCAATGACTTGTCCAACAGCGGCTTGCGTCATGCTTGGAGAGGTTTGCTTAAATCTATCTTCATCAAATCATAAGAGATCATGAGAGTCTATGGGTAATAAAAATCTACATATTCACAACACATGAATATAATACATGAAAATTTTGGTCTACATGGACCGATATCATGGATAGCACAACCATACCCATATAGTAGAGTCAATACTTGGTGATTCCGTTGTACAATAATCAAAATGCTACAAGTTTCTTTGAACTATGCCACACCTCCCGTGGCTAGGATAATAGTAAAAGCTAGTAAAGATATAAGTCTAATCTAGAGACTTCCTGGTGTCCCTCTGAATGAAACTAGGGTTGTGGCATCATAAGGACGAGATAGTCCTGAAGTGGGGTTTGGAGTTGTGCATCGATCAAGTCCTAGATAGTGTAGGTTCTAAACCATTATTGAGGAATCTGCGAATGTTCCTGTTGAGCCCGTGATCTTGGTATTATCCACAAGGTGTTATCTAATTCATGGCAAGTGGGAATGGAAAAGGGAAATGACAATTGATGACGATGAGATCCTAGTGGTGAGTTAGTAGATGATGGTGATAATAGTGAATGGGATGCTACCTTCAGAAAACACTAGCACACTTCCTGTAGAACCTGAAAGTCTGGGTCCTCCACCTGAAGTTGAAGTAGTTCCCATTTGCAGATCTTCTAGACCTGTGAAAGCTCCTGACGGTCTATGTCTTAATGTAGAGGTTGAGGAAACTATACTAGGGGATCTTAATGAACCTACTAGTTATAGAGCTGCCATTAATAGTCCTGAAAGGGATAAATGGAAAGCTGCTATGAATGGGGAAATACAACCCATGAAATATAATGAAGTCTAGATTGAAGTAGACCTTCCTCCTGGTGCCAAGGTAGTTGGGAGTAAGTGGCTCTACAAAATAAAGACTAACATGGATGGAAATGCACACACCTATAAGGCTCGTCTGGTTGCTAAAAGTTTTACTCAAACTTTTAGAATTGATTACGAGGAGACTTTTTCTCCTTAGCAGACATAAAAGCTATTAGGATTCTCATAGCTATAGCAGCGTACTATGACTATGAGATTTGACAAATGGATGTGAAACCCGCTTTCTTAAATGGTCATCTAGATGAAGACATCCATATGGCACAACCAGAAGGGTTTGAAAATCCAAAGTTTCCAAATCGTGTATGCAAACTTCAAAGATCCATTTATGGATTGAAGCAAGCATCACGACAATGGAACAAGAGATTTGATTATGAGATTAAAAAGTTTTGATTTACTCAGAATCTTGATGAGCCATGTGTATATCACAAAGCTAGTGGGAGTGATAATGTAATTATCCTAATTTTATATGTTGATGACATATTGATCATGGGAAAAGACATTCCAAGTTTGCAAAAATTTAAGGCATATCTTGAAAAGTGCTTTTCTATGAAAGATTTAGGAGAAGCTGCATACATTCTGGGAATCAAAATCTATAGAGATAGATCAAGGCAGTTAATTGGATTAAGTCAAAGTGCTTACATTGACAAAATATTGAAAAGATTCAATATGCAAAATTCCAAGAAAGGATATTTGCCGATGGAAGTAAAACATGGCTTATTGATGAGTGCTCAAACACTCATCATTTTTGATCAAATCTGAACTGCAAAACATACAAAAACAATCAAAAAGTTATCAAAATACTGAAATTATCCCAAGGATTGTGTTTTATGTGTTTTAAATGCAAAATAAGCAAAAACAAATGAAAAATGATCAAAGTTTGCAATATTGGCAGTTTCAGTCCCCCAAGTTTCAAAACTTGTCAAAAATAGTCCATATGCATTTATTTTGAAAGAAAAGTCAACCCAAGTCTTTTGAAAGTCAATAATCACAAAATAGAATACTTGGGTCATAAGTTTCAAAAATTACATGTTTGGTCCCTCAAAATTTCAAATTTGGCAGAAAAGGTCCCTGGGAATTTTGAAAAGTGGAAAATGCAAAATTGGTTCTTGGATTATTGATATGTGGCAACATTGGTCCTTGGATAGCTTTGGAAAATATGCAACTTCAGCCCCTCACCTTTTGCAAAATTACAAAATTGGTCCTTGTGTTACAACCTAAACCATCCGGACCCTTTTGTTATTATTATTACAAACCAAGCCAAAACCAAAACCCAATCCAATCCAATCACCACATTCGGCCCATCACCATACCCCAGGCCCAACTCCCATTTTAATATAACACCACAGGGTCAAACGGTCAACGAAGTCAACCCACGGTCAAACAAGACCGTCTTCCCCACATATCCCCTGGTTTCCCACCTTTCTGTCTCCCCCCCCCCCCCCCACCCATCTTTTCACCAACTAAACCCCCCATAATAAATGCTACCCATCTACCACACCAATCCCCTCCTCAGCATTAAAAGCTCAAACCCGTCCCACTAATACTTGCCATTTTAATTTTGGTGGGAAAAACTCAATCAACGGCTGAGATGAGGCATAGATCAAATTGACAGTGGGGATTTGGTCATTGGTCAAGAATAGAACCATTGGGACTCTCAAGTTTCAACAAGAAGCCATGTGGAAGAAGTGGTGACCTATTTTAGTCTCGTTATATAAGTAGTAGCTGATATGAGCCTTAGAATGTATGTAACAATGTAGTTTTAGTTAATTGTAATGCTTAGTTATCTATTGTAATCAATTTTCAATCAATGGAAGTTTAATTTTAAGTTTACCTTCTGTCTCTAAATTTTAAGCTTTATTCAAGAAGTATAAGTTTCAAAATAAGTTCATTAGATGTTACAAATTAGTCACAAGCTCACATAAACTCAATATAATCAGTTTTCAGAAGCTTTTTAAGCTGTGAAATCATTGGAACCAAGGTTTCATAAAAATACTTAAAAATAGAAAAAAAATCAAAATAAAATATAAAAAGCATGTTGCAGGGTGAAGAAAGCATGGAGCACAGTACATTAGGGATGGCTGTGGGTTAGAGACCTCATGGGAGGTCAATAGGTGTGGTTCTTGGTTCTCAGTTGGAATACTCTTGTAAGCTTCTATTTTTGATTTTTACTCTCCTAGGTGTATTAGTGGTATTTGTTGCTTGTTATTGTTTAAATTGCTTGTTTATCACTTATTAGATTAATTGTGATCAGTAGCTTGTAGTTTGGTTTCATTTGAATTTGATTTCATTAATAGTCTGTGTTTAAGAGGGTGTTTGGATTTGACTGTGTTGGTAACTATAGTTGGTCTCAGTGTTTGGTACTTGTTCATACAACTCACTTGGTACTTAAATATACCAAATCAAACACATTTTTAGTAGTCATAAGAAGAAAAGTCAAAATCAGGAATACTTGGGTCTAGGATTTGACTGAGTTGGAATTTAAGCAAGCATAAGTTTCATTTGCTAGATACAATTTGATAAATTTGCTTAATTTTGTCTTTCTACACCTTAGCTAACAACAATCAGTCATTAAATCAAGGTTTAATGTTCAGAAAAGTCAAATTTCAAGTTTTCATAAAAAAGTCAAAAGTGCACTTTGGCAGAAAACCAATTCTTAGGTGAATTTTATAGAATTTTGTGTTAAGTTTGAAGGTCTGAAAATTCTTGGGAGTAAAATATCACAGCTAAACTTCAAAGTCTCATGGTTAGCTTATTTTTGTGATTTTTTCACAAGCCTGTGCACAAGCTCAAAGTGAGCTGCAGGGGAAGGTGCTCCCCGGTGCACTGCTATCAGTCCAATTGACCCATCTTTAGTGGACCCCACAGGGTTAACCAGTGGGCCCCAGGACCTGCTTTTTGGCTTAATAGGAAGTCAATAAGCTAGGCTTTCACTTTCTGTGCTTAATTTGTAGTTTATAGCCTATTTGCTAGGGCTGCAAGTGCCCTTTAGTTTGTCCCACTTCCTGACCAAAGCTGATCACTCAGCTTTTGTGACCATATACCATGTCCCCTCCTGACCTCACCTATG
The DNA here is from genome assembly GCA_030686995.1 of Artemisia argyi. Lineage (NCBI taxonomy): Eukaryota > Viridiplantae > Streptophyta > Magnoliopsida > Asterales > Asteraceae > Artemisia > Artemisia argyi. The sequence continues at coordinate 92,400,772 of CM060685.1, read as the reverse complement.
GGACCCAGTGGCCAAACCTTATCTTTTTGAAAAGCCAATAAGCTCAGCTTATTGGCTTAACTCATTCTTTGGACTTCTAAAGTCCCTAGTGGACCCCACAGGCCTTCAAAAGTGACCTGTGAGACCTGTTTTGGACTGTTAGTTACTAGGAGTGCTTATTGCTTATCAACTGCTTATTTCTTGTGATTATTGGTTTCATCTGTCTTATTTTGAGTAGTTGTAAATCTGTTTCAAGCTTATTTGTATTTACAACATCATTTGGTAGCTTTTTCATTTCAATCCAAGTCCTAATAAGCTAAATAGCTTATCTGTCAAGTCAATAAGCTCACCAAATAGCTTATTTCTGTGTTCCAAACAATTCACTTTCACAAAAGTTGCTCATAATCAGTTAATATACAGTTGTGAAAAAGAAAATTCCAAAAAATCAAAATTTAATAGAAGTGATAGCTTCTATTTATGCCAATTGGCTTATTTCATCAGCTTATTTATAAGCAAATCTCATTTTTAAATTTTTCCTAGGCTTCTGATAGTTAAAAATAATTTTAGTAATTTTCTCAGATTTTTTATTTTATCATTTGGTAGTTTTTATAATTTAAATTAGTTTTCAATAATTTATAAATAGTTAATAATTAATATTAATTAATTAGAAAATCAGAAAAATTCAAATTTAGCTTTAAAATTAGTTTCTAGTTACTTTTAATTTTTTCAAATTTTATTTTCAATTTTCTAGTGTAATTTCATAATTAATTAGAATTTAGGGTAATTTAAATAATTAAAAAGTAATTAATAAATAGTTAATAGTTAATAACAATTAATTAAAAATTCTTAAAAATATATTTTCAGTTCTAAAATTAGTTTTATAGTATTTTAGATTTTTCTAAGTTTAAATTTTATTTTTCTAGGTTAATTTCATAATTATTTGTATTTTAGGTTAATTTAATTAATTAAAAGTAAATAGGAAATTAGTATTTAATTAATAATAATTATATAAATAGTGTAAAAATTAATTTTAATTTTCCAAAAATTTTCTTTAATCATTAGGTTTGTAAAAATATCATTTTTATACCCGTAGCCTTTTTAGATAATCTAACTCACTTTTTATTTACGTACATTTGTTCCCGTTTTCAGTAAACGTACGTTTTTTAGGTTTTAGCTCAATTCTTCTCAGTTTAAAATCACGTAGTCAATCATATAGCTTTCCTAAGCTATTACATTTCATAATTCTCAAATAATTCTCATCACAACCTTTTCTTGTGAAAAATCATCCGATCACAAGCACGCTGAAGCACAATTCACACCTCGTCGGGACTTAACGACCTGGTGATACTCTATATTACCCAGAGATTGACTCTAGGATATTTGACTTTGTTGACCATTCCTTGGTCAATGTAAGTTGACTATTTAGGGCCAATCAAATTTTGGCGCCGCTGCCGGGGAGGTGTGCGCGTTTCTGCAGCGTCTTTTTAGATTAGTGTTATTTCATCACAATCATTGTAAAAATCCATCACTTTTGTAAATTTTCAAATCAAAACACAAAAAAGTCATTAACACTTTTCCTAAAGTGTTAAAACACCAAAAAAAATTAAAAATAACAAACCAGATCGTAACGTTTTCTGAGTCGGGTTTCTTTTAAGGTGATTCTTAAAGAGATACGATTTTAGATTACGGGACGATACCAAAAATATTGTCCAAAAGTTTTTCACCCATACACAAAAACCCAAAAACATCCGTCTTTTCTTGTGAATAATTATACATAAAAATAAACCGTTGCAAACCAAGACAGAACACCTACCAACTAGGGATGTGGACATAATAAGTTCCCAAACATAAGATCAAAACTTGCCTTTGTATCCCTATGAGTGGTGTACCTTTCTTAAAGAAGCCACTTACTTGTGATTATTGGTTTAAGTTCGCTGTGGATTTGCCTCGATTTTGTTTTGATTGGTTTTTATCCCTAGTGCATGCGCACTCGTTCTTCAAGGTCCACTAGCCCATTACGTGAGCTTGTTAGGAAACCTCGAAGACCTCGTAGACGTTCAGCACCAAGAGTCGGATATGAGATCCGTACTGTTGCCACATCTGCTGTCACCATGGCAGAAGACCGCCCCATGTGTGAGCTTCTCCAAGCACCCATCGAGGGTTACGGAGATGCCATTGTTGTTCCAGCCATCGTGGCTGATAATTTTGAGCTTAAAACCGGGTTACTCAATCTTGTAACCTAAGTCAATTCTACAGTTTTGAGAGGGACGATCCTCATGCTCACATTCGATGGTTCAATAAAATCACATCGACCATCAAGTACATGAATGTCCCTTGTGAAGCAATCAAACTTCTTCTCTTCCCATTCTCCCTCGAGGGACAAGCCCGGATTTGGCTTGAAAAACAACCTCCTCGATCTATTGAGACATGGGAAGATCTTGTGAAAAAATTTGTGAATGAATTCTTCCCACCTTCCAAGACCACGAGTCTTAAGAACGAAATCACCAAGTTCACTCAGAAATATGATGAATCTTTTGGTGAAGCATGGGATCGTTTCAAAGAATTACTTCGCAAGTGTCCACATCATGGTTTCTCAGAGTTGATGCAACTCAATACTTTCTACAATGGTGTGAGCCAAGCTGATCAGGATTCTCTCAATGCCTCCGCGGGAGGTAATTTCTTGAGTAGAACCACAAAAGAAGCTTTACAGATCATAGAAAACAAGTCCAAGGTCCGCTCTACACAAAGCAAACCGATTGTTTCTCTAATCAATGCGGGTCCTTCCACTTCATCTTCTGTGGGTCAGTCTAGCACGGATGCTAAGATTGACAAGCTTACTGAAGCTATTCAAGCTTTGGTTCTCCCCCAGCAAAAGAAAGTTTCCTTTCCACAACATCCTCCACCTGCTGAGGTTAAAAAAGCGGAAGTCTGTGAGACTTGTGGTGGGCCGCATGCCTACTACAATTGCACAGCTACTGATGGTACTCCATATGAAGCTCATGCTGTAGTGGGTCCCAAAATCAAGGAGGCAATCAATGTCGCCCTCCTATGGACCCGAACTATCGTCCTCACCACTACCCTGGACCTCCCGGTTTTAATCAAAACCAAAATGTCCAAAACCGTGGCCAAAATCAAAATAGAGTGAACCAAGGTTTTCAAAACCAAGGTAACTTCAATCAGGGTCACGGTTTTCAAAATCAAAACCAAGGTTTCCAAAATCAAGGTTTCCAACATCAAAATCAAGGAAACTTTAATCGAAACCAAGGTCAAGGTAATTTCAATCCGGGATATTTTCATGGAAACAACAACCCTAATCAGGATAATTTTCAAAATCAAGGTCCCAATCCGAACAATCGAGCTCAAAATTTTTCTAATTCGAATCAAGCCATTGTTCCAACTGGGCCTTCATCTGACGAGTTGTTAAAACAATTCATGAAGTCCCAAGAAGAGTTGAACAAGATGTTGGTCAGCCAGATTTCTGATATCAAGAAGTCTTTAAATGAGCAACCCTCGGGCTCAGGTACTACTTTACTGAGCAACACGATCGCTAACCCGAGGGGCGATGCTAAGGCGATCACAACAAGAAGTGGTGCTTCATATGATGAACCCGCGATTCCTACTACCTCTTCTTCCTCTCCTCCAAAGGTAGTGGAACGTGAACCTGAGGTGTCAAAGGACAAGGTGCAAACTCCTAGCTCACGAAGTACAGCACACGTCCAACCTCAGGTTATTCCAGAAACCAGATGTAAGCCTGGAGTTGTCTTTGAACCACCAGAAACTCCAGTGGACAACCCTAAATCCAAAACTTCTATTCCTTACCCATCACGTCTCAATGAACAAAAGCTCCGCGAAAAGGCTAGACACCAAATGGATAAATTTTTCCAAATCTTCCAAGATTTGCACTTTGACATTAGCTTCGCGGACGCTATTCTCTTGATACCCAAGTTTGCATCAACAATCAAAAATCTGTTAAGTAATAAGGAAAAACTCTTTGAGATGGCTAGAACTCCCTTGAATGAGCAATGCTCAGCAGTTCTCTTGAAAAAGCTTCCCGAGAAGCTTGGAGACCCCGGGAAATTTTTCATTCCTTGTATTTTTCTGGGTATGGTTGAATGCTTCGCCTTGGCCGATCTAGCTGCTAGCATTAACCTGATGCCATATTCTATGTGGAAGAAACTCTCTCTTCCCGAACTCACTCCCACGTGCATGACTTTAGAGCTTGTCAATCGTTCAATCTCACGTCCTCTTGGCATTGCCGAGGACGTATTCGTTAAAGTGGGAAAGTTCCATTTTCTGGCAGATTTTGTGATTGTTGACTTTGATGCCGATTCAAGGGTCCCTCTCATTCTTGGAAGAGGATTCCTTAGAACTGGGCGTGCTCTCATCGATGTATTTGAGCAAGAGATCACACTGCGTGTTGGAACGGAAGCCATTACCTTCAACCTCGATCAAACTTCGAGGTACTCCTTTAATTATGACTCTGAATCGGTGAACCAAATAGATGTCATCGATATTGCTGCTGAGGAGTATGCTTAAGAGGTTTTAGGTTTGTTTGATGATTCTCCGAGTGAAAACCTCACTCCATCTTCTTATCCCATCATTGCCAATTCTTCTCCTTCCCTCACTCCGTTTGAGGGAAGTGACTTCATCTTAGAAGAAATTGAGGCCTTTCTCAAAAGTGATTCGATTCCCGATGGAATCGATAACCAAGAGATTGACCCCGAGAGGGATATTCTCCTGCTTGAGAAATTATTAAATGAAGATCCCTCTCCTCTTCCTGTTCTACCACAAACTCTTCATAAAGAGGAAGTCAAAAATGTTGAGAAAACTGATGACTTCCCTGAGGTTGAACTTAAGGACTTGCCGCCTCATCTTGAATATGCATTTCTGGAGGGTGATGATAAATTACCCGTCATAATTGCTAAAGATTTAAGTGTTGAGGAAAAGGCTGCTCTAATAAAGGTTTTGAAGTCACATAAACAAGCAATTGCTTGGAGACTCTCCAACATCAAGGGCATTGACCCTGAATTTTGTACCCACAAGATTTTAATGGAGGATGACTTCAAACCAGCAGTCCAACAACAAAGAAGGGTGAATCCCAAAATTCATGAGGTCATCAAACAAGAAGTTTTAAAACTTCTTGATGCCGGATTGATTTACCCTCTCTCAGACAGTCCTTGGGTAATCCGAATACATTGTGTTCCAAAAAAGGGTGGCATTACTGTTGTCACAAACGAGGAAAATGAGTTGATTCCAACTCGATTGGTTACGGGTTGGCGTGTCTGCATTGACTATCGCAAGTTAAATGACGCCACCCGCAAAGACCATTTTCCTCTGCCCTTTATGGATCAGATGCTCGAGAGATTAGCGGGGAATGAGTACTATTGCTTCCTCGATGGTTTCTCGGGTTACTTTCAGATTCCCATTGATCCGCAGGATCAGGAAAAGACCACTTTCACGTGCCCCTACGGAACTTTTGCTTATAAACGTATGTCATTTGGTTTATGTAATGCTCCAGGCACGTTTCAAATATGTATGATGGCCATATTTTCCGACATGATCGGGAAAACTATGGAGGTCTTTATGGACGATTTTTTGGTCATTGGGGATTCGTTTCAATCATGTCTCTCCTATTTAGACAACATGCTCAAACGTTGTGAAGACACAAAGTTGTGTCTAAATTGGGAGAAGAGTCACTTTATGGTCAAATAGGGCATTGTCCTCGGCCATAAAATTTCAAAGAACGGGATTGAGGTTGACAGAGCCAAAGTGGACGTCATTGCAAAATTGCCTCATCCCACAACCGTAAAAGGTGTTAGGAGCTTTTTGGGTCATGCCGGTTTCTATCGTAGGTTCATTCAAGATTTTTCTAAAATCGCCCGGCCTATGACCCATCTCCTCGAAAAGGATGCTCCTTTTATCTTCTCCCCCGAGTGCGTCGAAGCTTTTGAAACATTAATGAAAAAGCTTACTGAGGCACCGATTCTTGTTGCCCCTGATTGGGACTTGCCTTTCGAACTCATGTGTGATGCCAGTGATTATGCGATAGGGGCAGTCTTGGGGCAACGAAAAACAAAACATTTTCAACCTATACACTATGCGAGCAAAACTATGACCGAGGCTCAAAGCCATTACACCACCACTGAAAAAGAATTATTAGCTGTGGTGTATGCCTTTGAAAAATTCCGACCATACTTGATATTGACCAAGAGCATAGTGTATACGGATCACTCGGCTTTGAAGTATCTCTTTGCAAAACAAGATGCAAAGCCGAGACTACTCCGTTGGGTTCTCCTCTTGCAAGAATTTGATATCATTATTCGTGATAAAAAATGAGCTAAGAACCTAGCCGCTGATCATCTCTCCCGTCTTGAAAACCCTCACCAAGATGCTTTCGAGAAAAAGGAAATAAATGAAACATTTCCTCTCGAAACCCTCAATGCGGTTTCTTTTCGTGGAGACTCGATTACCGCATGGTTTGCCCATTTTGCAAATTACCATGCGGGTAACTTTGTTGTGAAAGGGATGTCGTCCCAACAGAAAAATAAATTCTTCAAAGTTGTAAAACATTACTTCTGGGACGACCCCTTCTTGTTCAAAATCTGCGCGGATCAAGTCATTCTGCGGTGTGTGTATGGTCAGGAAGCCGCTGAAATTTTAAAGGCTTGCCATGCTGGTCCCACGGGGGGCCACCACAATCCAAACTACACCGCCAAAAAGGTGTTTGATTCTGGCTTTTATTGGCCCACGATCTATAAGGATGCCCCAGAATTGGTCAAGTCCTGTGACGCTTGTCAACGTCACTGGAATATTTCACAAAAGAACGAGATGCCTCAGAATGCAATTCAAGTTTATGAAATTTTTGACGTATGGGGCATAGACTTTATGGGGCCATTTCCGTCATCTCATGGTAACAAGTATATACTCGTGGCAGTTGACTATTTGTCAAAATGGGTTGAAGCAAAAGCTTTACCCACAAATGATGCCCGAGTAGTTGTGAAATTTTTGAAAGCTCTTTTTGCCCGATTTGGAACTCCACGTGCTATTATTAGTGATCGTGGTACGCATTTCTGTAATGACAAATTCGATAAAGTCATGCAAAAGTATGGTGTAACTCACCGTCTTTCTACTGCGTACCACCCTCAAACAAGTGGACAAGTAGAAGTTTCCAATCGGGGCATTAAAAGAATTTTGGAAAGAACCGTAGGTGAAAACCGTGCATCGTGGTCGGATAAATTAGATGATGCACTTTGGGCTTTCCGTACGGCTTACAAAACACCCATCGGGTGCACGCCTTACAAACTAGTGTACAGGAAAGCGTGCCATCTTCCGATCGAGCTTGAGCATAAAGCCTATTGGGCTCTCAAGCATGCAAATTTTGACCTCAAAACTGCGGGTGATCATAGGAAAGTTCAACTGAATGAATTAAATGAACTTCGTGATCAAGCTTACGAGAACTCTTTGATCTATAAAGAAAAGACAAAGAAGATTCATGACTCCAAAATCAAGAACCGCGTTTTTAACGTTGGTGATCGAGTCCTTCTTTTCAACTCTAGACTTAAGATCTTCTCGGGAAAGCTAAAGACCCGTTGGACTGGCCCGTTCACTATAGCAAAGGTTTATCCTTATGGCACCGTTGAGTTATCTCAAAATGACGGTCCAAATTTCAAAGTGAATGGGCATCGATTGAAACATTACTTTGGAGAGGACATACCATCAATGGTTGTCCCGGATCTCCAAACTTTCCCCAAGGACAATTGAATTCGGGGATCGAGTCAAGCTAGCGACTCGATGAACAAAAACAGTAGCACAATACGGGTTTTCACCCGTATCTCTAATTTCTTTCTACTTTCTACCAACTAAGTGTGGGGGAGTGGCCACCCCCCTGCTGTTTGAAATGTATATATGTACATAAGTTTCAAAAAAAAAAAATGTGTATGTATAGAAATAAAGTGAAAAATGGTATTTCCACAGTTAACTTCGAATCTTGCCTTTTTCCGTTCAAAGAGTCGGCATAATAGCCGGGACTTTGAATATTGAGGACAATATTCAATTCTAAGTGTGTGTGTGTGGGGGGGGGGGGGAATTCTAGCGAATTTTATCACATTATATCTTCTAGTACCCCCGTTTTTGGCCAAAATTTTCAAAATTTTTTCACTTTATTTCAAAAAATTTTGTGGTTATCAGTCTGCCATGTCTAACCGAAAAAGGGATTGGCTAATCCAGGATCAAACGGCTCTTGGTAAAGATAACTCAAATCCGTTGACGGCTTGCAATTTGCCCAAAATTGTATGGTATCTCAACTCGCCATATCCTAAAAAGTGAAAGAGTTGGCTAGCCCGCAAGATTATGGCTTGTGGTAAAGGCAGTGGAAAGCCATAATTGGTAATCAGCTCACCAAGATGTTGACAGTGTCCATCAAGAGTTGGCTAGTCCAGAAGGAAACGGCTTCTGGTAAAGACAAATCAAAACCGTTGAAAGCTGGTGGTTTGCTCAAAATCACATGGTTATCGGTGTACCATGGTTCTTAGTTGAACTGAAACATTTGGCTACTCCAGAAGTGATGGCTTTTGGTAAAGAGACTTCAAATCCATCAAGTTTTCTAAAAAGATTGCTAGGGACTAGCAATAGTTTAGTGTGGGGGATTGGTGAGTGCTCAAACACTCATCATTTTTTATCAAATCTGAACTGCAAAACATACAAAAACAATCAAAAAGTCATCAAAATACTGAAATTATCCCAGGGATTGTGTTTTATGTGTTTTAAATGCAAAATAAGCAAAAACAAATGAAAAATGATCAAAGTTTGCAATATTGGCAGTTTCAGTCCCCCAAGTTTCAAAACTTGTCAAAAATAGTCCCTATGCATTTATTTTGAAAGAAAAGTCAACCCAAGTCTTTTGAAAGTCAATAATCACAAAATAGAATACTTGGGTCATAAGTTTCAAAAATTACATGTTTGGGCCCTCAAAATTTCAAATTTGGCAGAAAAGGTCCCTGGGAATTTTAAAAAGTGGAAAATGCAAAATTGGTTCTTGGATTATTGATATGTGGCAACATTGGTCCTTGGATAGCTTTGGAAAATATGCAACTTCAGCCCCTCACCTTTTGCAAAATTACAAAATTGGTCCCTGTGTTACAACCTAAACCATCCGGACCCTTTTGTTATTATTATTACAAACCAAGCCAAAACCAAAACCCAATCCAATCCAATCACCACATCCGGCCCATCACCACACCCCAGGCCCAACTCCCATTTTAATATAACACCACAGGGTCAAACGGTCAACGCAGTTAACCCACGGTATAACAAGACCGTCTTCCCCACATATCCCCTGGTTTCCCTCCTTTCTGTCTCCCCCCCCCCCCCCCCTCCACCTTTTCACCAAAGAAACCCCCCACAATAAATGCTACCCATCTACCACACCAACCCCCCTCCTCAGCATTAAAAGCTCAAACCCGTCCCACTAATACTTGCCATTTTAATTTTGGCGGGAAAAACTCAATCAACGGCTGAGATGAGGCATAGATCAAATTGACAGTGGGGATTTGGTCATTGGTCAAGAATAGAACCATTGGGACTCTCAAGTTTCAACAGGAAGCCATGTGGAAGAAGTGGTGACCTATTTTAGTCTCGTTATATAAGTATTAGCTGATATGAGCCTTAGAATGTATTTAACATTGTAGTTTTAGTTAATTGTAATGCTTAGTTATCGATTGTAATCAATTTTCAATCAATGGAAGTTTAATTTTAAGTTTACCTTCTGTCTCTAAATTTTAAGCTTTATTCAAGAATTTTAAGTTTCAAAATAAGTTCATTAGATGTTACAAATTAATCACAAGCTCACATAAACTCAATATAATCAGTTTTCAGAAGCTTTTTAAGCTGTGAAATCATTGGAACCAAGGTTTCATAAAAATACTTAAAAATAGAAAAAAAGATCAAAATAAAATATAAAAAGCATGTTGTAGGGTAAAGAAAGCATGGAACACAGTACATTAGGGATGGTTGTGGGTTAGAGACCTCATGGGAGGTCAATAGGTGTGGTTCTTGGTCCTTGGTCTTGGTTCTCAGTTGGAATGCTCTTGTAAGCTTCTATTTTTGATTTTTACTCTCTTAGGTGTATTAGTGGTATTTGTTGCTTGTTATTATTTAAATTGCTTGTTTATCACTTATTAGATTAATTGTGATCAGTAGCTTGTAGTTTGGTTTCATTTGAATTAGGTTTCATTAATAGTCTGTGTTTAAGAGGGTGTTTGGATTTGACTGTGTTGGTAACTATAGTTGGTCTCAGTGCTTGGTACTTGTTCATACAACTCACTTGGTACTTAAATATACCAAATCAAGCACATTTTTAGTAGTCACAACTAAACTTCAAAGTCTCATGGTTAGCTTATTTTTGTGATTTTTTCACAAGCCTGTGCACAAGCTCAAAGTGAGCTGCAGGGGAAGGTGCTCCCCAATGCACTGCTATCAGTCCAATTGACCCATCTTTAGTGGACCCCACAGGGTTAACCAGTGGGCCCCAGGACCTGCTTTTTGGCTTAATAGGAAGCCAATAAGCCAGGCTTTTACTTTCTGTGTTTAATTTGTAGTTTATAGCTTATTTGCTAGGGCTGCAAGTGCCCTTTAGTTTGTCCTACTTCCTGACCAAAGCTGATCACTCAGCTTTTGTGACCATATACCATGCCCCCTCCTGACCTCACCTGTGGGACCCAGTGACCAAACCTTATCTTTTTGAAAAGCCAATAAGCTCAGCTTATTTGCTTAACTCATTGTTTGGACTTCTAAAGTCCCTAGTGGACCCCACAGGCCTTTAAAAGTGACCTGTGAGGCCTGTTTTGGACTGTTAGATACTAGGAGTGCTTATTGCTTATCAACTGCTTATTTCTTGTGATTATTGGTTTCATCTGTCTTATTTTGAGTAGTTGTAAATCTGTTTCAAGCTTATTTGTGGTTACAACATCATTTGGTAGCTTTTTCATTTCAATCCAAGTCCTAATAAGGTAAATAGCTTATCTGTCAAGTCAATAAGCTCACCAAATAGCTTATTTCTGTGTTCCAAACAATTCACTTTCACAAAAGTTGTTCATAATCAGTTAATATACAGTTGTGAAAAAGAAAATTCCAAAAAATCTAAATTTAATAGAAGTGATAGCTTCTATTTAAGCCAATTGGCTTATTTCATCAGCTTATTTATAAGCAAATCTCATTTTTAAATTTTTCCTAGGCTTCTGATAGTTAAAAATAATTTTAGTAATTTTCTCAGATTTTTTCTTTTATCATTTGGTAGTTTTTATAATTTAAATTAGTTTTTAATAATTTATAAATAGTTAATAATTAATATTAATTAATTAGAAAATCAGAAAAATACAGATTTAGCTTTAAAATTAGTTTTTAGTTACTTTTAATTTTTCCAAATTTTATTTTCAATTTTCTAGTGTAATTTCATAATTAATTAGAATTTAGGGTAATTTAAATAATTAAAAAGTAATTAATAAATAGTTAATAATTAATTAAATAGTCTTAAAAATATATTTTCAGTTCTAAAATTAGTTTTATAGTATTTTAGATTTTTCTAAGTTTAAATTTTATTTTTCTAGGTTAATTTCATAATTATTTGTATTTTAGGTTAATTTAATTAATTAAAAGTAAATAGGAAATTAGTATTTAATTAATAATAATTATATAAATAGTGTAAAAATTAATTTTAATTTTCCAAAAATTCTTTAATCATTAGGTTTGTAAAAATATCATTTTTATACCCGTAGCCTTGTCAGATAATCTAACTCACTTTTTATTTACGTACGTTTGTTCCCGTTTTCAGTAAACGTACGTTTTTTTAGGTTTTAGCTCAATTCTTCTCAGTTTAAAATCACGTAATCAATCATATAGCTTTCCTAAGCTATTATATTTCATAATTCTCAAATAATTCTCATCACAACCTTTTCTTGTGAAAAATCACCCGATCACAAGCACGCTGAAGCACAATTCACACCTCGTCGGGACTTAACAACCTGGTGATACTCTATATTACCCGGAGATTGACTCTAGGCTATTTGACTTTGTTGACCATTCCTTGGTCAATATAAGTTGACTATTTAGGGCCAATCACTTATGTAATGAGTTTTGTGCTTCAACACCTGCTGAGGTGGCTCGCATGGGTAAAGTTCCTTATGCTTCGGCTGTAGGATCTATTATGTATGTGGTAAAATGCACAAGGCCAGATGTGGCGTTTGCTCAAAATATCACCAGTCAATTTCGACAGAATCCAGGTGAAAAACATTGGATTGCTGTTAAGCATATTCTTAAGTATTTGAGAAATACAAGAGATATGTTTTTGGTATATGGTGGAGAACCAGCTGCAGAACTTGATGTTACAGGTTTCTGTGATGCGTCCTTTCAAAGTAATAAAGATGATTCGAAGTATCAGACGGGTTATGTCTTTGTTATCAATAGAGGAGCAGTATACTGGAAGAGCAAGAAGCAGAGTACAATTGCGATGTCTGCAACATAAGCTGAATACATTGCTGCTTCAGAAGCTGCTATGGAGGCTGTTTGGATTAGGAAATTCATTTAAGGGCTTGGTCTTATGCCTTCAATTGAATTACCTATTAATATGTATTGTGACAATTCTGCTGCAATCATATTTGCCAATGAACCTGGACTCATGAGAGGCACTAGACATTTTCTACGGAAGTATCACTTTGTTCGAGAAAAGGTTAAAGAAGGTGAAATAAATCTGCTGAAAGTTCACACAGATGATAACTTAGCTGATCAATTCACTAAGGCTTTGGCAAAAGAAAAGCTTAATGAACTAGCAAAAGGCATTGGGCTTAAATTAGCTAGTAGTTTCATGCATGAATGTGATTAGTATTTGGATAAAGGATATTGTAAATAATTATTATTTTAATGAAATAAAGTATTTGGTATGTTTATTTCTATTTTTAATTATTGTTGTCCTATTTTTGCATGTTTAAATCCATGAATAAAAGTTATTCTAAATTTTCCATTGTCATTTAATAATAGGAGAATATTATTAAATTAAGATAAATCTGAAGGTTGGTATAATATACTTAAAGTATATTGATGCGTATACATGCCATTTCAGATGATATTCAATGATACCGAATATAGGACTTATCCCAACGGTATGATGTTACTTTATGGATCTTGTCATTAAGTAAATCATAAGAAGTTATCCTCAGACTTGAGATACAAGATAACGGTCATAAATGTAGTACATTTTTGTGGAACAACTTAACGCTATACGTAACTGGTAGTCATAAGGGTTATTTTCGGAAGTGTTACAAAGTTTGTGTGTTTTGCTTGTAGTCAATATAGAATTTATTCCTTAAAATTAATTTTTAGAGTTTAATACTGTTGGGCCCCTCGTAGGGTTGTCAAGGTGTTTGCGTGACCACGCCCAATGTCTTTCCTGAAATATTCAGAAAATTTGGTAATCTTGTCAATCACTAACAACGAGAAATAGAATGGTTAAAAAAGGAATGACCTAGATCCATATCCTTATTAACGTGATATTAGTAACAAAGGGATAATAATAATGAGAAATCATTAAAAGGTTTTCCAGAAGCCTTACTCAAGTTGTACTAGAGGCATCGGCGTGTTGCAAGACGCTAACCGATGTGATCACACTATTATAATATGTCTAAGTGGGAGCTGTTTGTTTTATCGACGATAAAATAATAGTTGTGTGTTAGGATCGAACTCGAGATCACGGGATTGCACACTTTACGTATGAAAAGTAAATTAGTAATAATTATATATAAATGTTATATTAATTATTAGAACATAAACACTTAACGATCGTTAACATTTAACGGAAAAGGCTAACGACCGTTAGACGAATAAAAGGAAAGGGACTATAGATGAAAATTGGAATGTCAAGAAGGCTCTAGAACTCCTTGTAGGTTGCTTGGGCCGATCGGCCATAGGGATCCCACATCCCTTGGTGTAGCTTTTGCTCCAAGTTTTCTATCCTATATAAACACACAAGGATTCATTGTTTTCTCATAATTTGAACACCTAATCTTGTGTGTTTTCTCTCCTCTTCTCCTAACAAGGATTTCGACACCCCATTAAAGTTTAAGGGAGTCGAAACTTTGTGTTCTCTAGTATTTGTGTTCGTTTTACTTGCATAAACGTTTATTTGAAGTAGTACGTGTGTACAAGATCGTAAATCAAACACATAATTGTTTGTTTCTTAGATTTATTCTTTGAATCCACATAAACCCTAATTAGGGTTCTTAAGTTGAAAATTGCATTTGATTCTTGTTCGGGCTAAAATCACTACGATACGTTTATTATTTAATTATTTATATTTGATTAATTAATTACATATTATATGGTCTTGTTATAATTGTTTCCGCTATGCTTACTTGATGTGTTTGATTTATTTATATGATTGTCATGATATTATAATTACAAGAAAAGTAGTACGTGCACGTGTCTCTGTCTTGCCAAAAATACGATATCGTACCGTATAACATCATTCCTCGTAGATGTAATCCAGATTTCACAAGGCGTAATTAGTTATCCACAATTTTAAATTCTCTGGACCCAACGCAATTTGCCGCTCCACTTAGAATTGGATGACGAAATAGACTATCGTAGTCCCACCATTTCAAAGTTCGCAAGGTATATCAAAATATCTTTTGATATTACTTCAAGCGTAACTGCGTAAGCCACAAAAATACTTTAAAGATTGGTTGAGATACGCTTATATAAGATGAGGTTATAATATTGTATAATATCAGATTATGATAATAATGAGGTAATTAAGTGTGTCTTTACTTTTTTACATCTAAAAAAAAAAAAAATGCCCTTCAATCGCAGCGTATATTTGGCCTAGATGCTTGACGAGTTATATTTCTATTTTGGGAAATGATTTGTGCACCATATATTTTTGGCTATGCACCACTAAATCACACCAATGATGCATACAGTACAACACCGCTATTCATAATTTAGTGATGGATAGCAAAAAAAAAATGATGTACAAATCACATCCCTTCTATTTTGTCATCCAAGGAATGGGATAATTCTTATCTTCTATCGAATTGAACGAATGTACCTCTTGGATAAAAGATAAGCCCTAACAATTTACCCATCAAAACAAAATGAATACTTTACATACACATAATCAATACTTAAGAGTTCTAAGAGCCGCAGGTATAGTAGCGTTTAGGCTTGCGCCAAACCTACCGGCCTAAACTCATCAATGGCGCACCACCACGCATGTGGAGCTGTGCTTGCTCGCACCGTTCATTCCACGCAGCGTCGTTTTTTTTTTTTTTTTTAGGGAACATTTGGTAACGGTTATGTGACCGTTTTGAGTGGATTTTTACAAATAAATTTAAAAAAAAAAAAAAAAAAAAAAAAAAAAAAAAAAAAAAAAAAAAAGTTTTTAACCACCTAAATTACCTATAAATACACTAACAAATCACACACACTTCCAACACATATTACTATATACTTTCTCAATCTTTTTCCAACCAAAATGAATCCCAACTCACCATGGATTAACAACATACTCAATGACCCATCGAACCAAATGGCGGGCACATCTTTAAATCCAGGCTCGTCTTCGAATACATACAATCAATCACCTTACTTTCCTACCTTCCAAAAACCCATACATGAATCCGAAGATCAAATGCTATTTAGTCAATAGAAAATACAAAAATACCAACAACTTGCTCAACAACATCAACAACAAATCAATGCACCGCTTCACAACCAAATTTCGACCATGCATCCTTCCATCTACGAGACGAAGATGGAGCCGAAAACGAAGATGAAGACGAGGTGATCCTGACCCTGACGTCGAAGAAGACGAAGACGAATACGAAGACAAAGGGGAGGACGAAGAAAACCACCGAAATGCAAGGTGGTACTCGAGCTCGTAACGTGTGGAGCCAAGACGAAGAGTTGCTTTTGGCGGAGTGTTACATTTAAATATCAGAGGATCCAAAAAGTGGTGCTGGTCAACCAAAGGAAACGTTTTGGTATAGAATTCTTGACGTATACAATATCGAAGACGAGAAACACAAGTGGACTATTCGTACCAAGAACATGTTGACGGAAATTGGACTCCAATGAATAAAGAGATTACCAAGTGGATTTCGTTAGTAAATGAAACAAGCCTTATGAGTGGGGAGAGTGACTTTAAACGGTGAGAAACAATAACGAGGGTGCATTGTTTGTATAAAACGGTGACGGGTGGTGACTTTAAACACATGAGCGCTTAGGCCTTTTTGAAAGACAAGCATAAGTGGAAAAATCCCGAATCGACATTGGCAAGGCGAAATCGTCTTCGGGTTACGGAGGAGGAACCCGAGCATTTTGCACATGACGCTTTGCCACGACCGGAAGACATGCATCGAATTTCTAAGAGTCAATGTTCGTCAAACTCGACCGCTAGTTCCGGTTCAAACCCGACAATCTTTTAAGAAATGATGCAACAACAAATCGAGTTAGATCGCAAGGCAAAGATGGATGTTATGGAGCGAGAGTCACTCACGAGAGTTACTTTATATGAATCTCAAGGGGTTGTCGAGGAGATGCGAGTGCTACAAATGGAAACAAGCAAGATGGAACCGATCAATGCGGCGGTCGTGGAAGCCCAACAAGCACAAATCCGGACAAAGTATCCTACCAACGAAGAATAGGTTTTTATTTCTATGTTTATATACTAGGTTTTTATTTTTATGCAATTTTTTAAAATTTAATGTAATGTGCGTGTGGTTTTTAATTTAGTGAAGTTTATTTTAGGTATTATTTATGTTTTGTGTAAATGAAAAAAAAAATGTGGTGCCAAAGATTTTCTGGTGTCGTCTGTGTTTTGATGACATAGCATCATTTTTTGAAAACAACAAGAGAAAAACGGTTCCACGATACCCACCGCTCTAATGAAATTGAGTGGGAAATTAAATAATGCTACACAATGGTTGAAATTTGGATCAACATAGGGAAACAAATATAAAGTTATTGACCAAGAGTTACAATAGTGAGTCCAAAGGTTATAGTTGTTCTTGATATTTCATACTCTGTACATAATTATCATCGCCATGAGCCTATGCTGGTAGCAGTGGATCGGATTAGATCGGTCGGGAACATCGATCAACCGATATGGAGATCGGTTGCCTCCATTGTGAGGCGTGTTTGTGAAATCGGTCGCCGACACAAAAGGAAGAATATGGGTTTAAATTACGACCGACTTTATGCACACAAACTTTGTACCGTTTGTTAAAATAAATCTCACTTTCAATATGGGTCACCACTGTGAAGAGAGAAGTGAATATGGGTTGAGGAGAGAGAGAAAACTGAGGTGGCAGCCGGAAAGATGATGCAATATGAGTTGCCACTGTCACCAGCCTAATAAGTAAAAAAAATGCGGTCCGATTTTTAAATGAATAATTCTATTGATAACAAGGATTTATAACCGTGAAATGTATGTTTATCCAGTATCCACCATCCACATATATGTACTAGCAAAAGCATTAATGCAATTTTGACTTTTGGTTTAAACTTTAACAATGTAACTAAGAGGACTCGGTGTAGGCTCGTCGTGCCTACGTGGAGCTCGCCGTTCCTCTTCACTATACCACCAAGTGTTCGTCGTTCCTCCCCGTTGAAGCCCTCTTCGTCTGCACGAAGAGGAGAGGATCTGACAATCTTTTTTTTTTTTTTTTTTTTTTTTTTTTGACCCTTTATTTTGGTGTTTTTAAAAATGTATTTGTATATTTGTAAATATAAAAGGTATTTAATGTTTGAAATAGATAATTGTTTTGTAAAAATGTAATGTGTAAATACTAAAGCAACTATATTAAACATAGGATTGACATAACTTGAAACAACATACAATTATTTTACAACTACGATTACAACATTAAACTAAGACACGAAAAGTAAAAACCCTAAACTACCATACGATAATGAAAACTACGAATCAAGACACTGATTCAGTCTGTGCCATATCCCTCGTCACTCGAATAGGAGGTACTCGAATCGTCCTCACTCGATGGCACACGTGGAAGTCCCATTTTCCATCGCCATTCTGCTCGTTGGTTTCTCCGATCCTCTTTACCTTTTAAGTACGCCTAACGCTCCCTTGACTGACGTTCTTGCTCAGCTTCAAACTCTAAGAAGACTTGCATATCCAGCTCGTACTGTTCTTTCTCAGTCAACCCAAAGGTATTGGGTTGGTATTGTGGTGGAAAGTTTGTTGGTTGATTGTTTGGGGTTGGATTGTTTTCTGGTGGAAACATAACTTCTAATGGAGTGGCAGGTGGTGGGTTGTCATATTGGAATACTGGAAATAAATAGATCTTCTGGTGGAGTGTTTTGTGGGGAATTGTCTTCCGATGGTGTGTTGTAAACCGATTCGTTATCAGGTGATGTGTTGTGCGACATTGTTACGTATGAAGAAGAAAAGTGAATTCTTGATAATTTGTGTGTGTATTTCAGCATCTAAGAATAGGTATTTATAGGATGATTTTTGGAATTTGAAATTTAAACGTTTATCGCGCTTTCATTTTGAATTCAAATTTTGAAAGTATCCTGCTTTCATTTTGAATTCAAATTTTGAAAGTATCCCGCTTTCATTTTGAATTTAATTTTTGAAAGTATCCTGCATTCTGATTGAATTTTAAATTTAAAATGTATCCCGCCTTCTGTTTGAATTTTGAATTTTGAATTTAAAATGTATCCCGCCTTCTGTTTGAATTTTGAATTTAAAATGTATACCGCTTTCAATAAACCCCTATTAATACCATACGATACCATTCAATTTTTCACACACGTCAATATCTACATCATTTTACAATGACTAATCGTTGGTCAATGGAAGAAGAATACTTGCTAGCTAACGTATGGCCTGAAGTTCACGATTCTAGAGACCTTGTGAATGAACGTTCTTTTATAATGAAGTTACACAAAGGTTCAAAGATCAAACTGATGGTGAGCACCGTAATAAAAATAGTATTACGGCTCAATGGAATAGAAACAACCTTGAATGTCGTAGATATAATGCTATTTACAAAGAGTTTCAGCGTACAAGTCAAGACCCTTTGTCATCTCATCAATGTAAAGTGAATTTATCATGAACGCCATGGGAAAGGGATTAAATATCAACATGTGTGGTTCGTTCTGAGAAACACGTTGGCATGGGACAGAGACGATGAGTAATGGTGTTTTATGTTAACTATTTTCGTATCGTGTTTATTTCTTTTCCGTATCGTGTTTATTTGTTTTCCGTATCGTGTTTATTTCTTTTCCGTATTGGTGTAATGTTGCTTTTCTGTATTTGTGTAATGTTGCGTAACGATGTTTTATGTATTGTTTTCCCGTATCGTGAATTTGAATTTGAATTTGATGATTTGTGTGTGAATTGTGGGTGTATTTCAGCATTTGAATTTGAAATTATCCCGCTTTCATTTTGAAATTTGAATTTTGAAAGTATCCCGCTTTCAGTTTAATATATGCACACGTTTTTAAAATTATCCCGCCCTGTTTTTGAAATTTGAATTTCTAAACACCCCTATATAAAGCATCACATAACATACTATTTTGCACACACTTCACTTTCTAAACAATTTTACTATGGCTAATCGGTGGTTTGTTGAAGAAGAATGCTTGCTAGCCGACATGTGGCTAAACGTTCACGAATTCCATAGCGAAACCGTTGTTTGGAATACTATTACAGAAAGGTTCAACAACCTATCTGACGGTCCTATTCGTAGCAAAAGCCAGATAACGGGTAAGTGAACAAGAATGAGCCGTGAATGTCAAAAATTCAATGATACTTACTTGAGCGTGCAGCAACATGACGAGGTCAATGATCATTTGAACACTACCAACTCTATGTTCAGAGAACGCTATGGTGGGCAAGGCTTCAAATATCTTAACGTGTGGTTCATTTTGAAAGGGAGCCCCATATGGAACAGAGATAGGGATTAATGCCTTATGTTCTTATGTATCGTTTTTATTTGTATTTCCGTATCGTTTGTGTTTGTATTTATGTATCGTTTGTGTTTGTATTTCCTTTTCGTTTGTGTTTGTATTTCTATATCGTTTTTATTTGTATTTCCGTATCGTATGAATTTGAATAAAAGGCTTAACGGCTAGTTTCTCCAATAAAATTCTCTAACGGCTAGTTTCCTTATAAATACCATCTTTACTCAACTTCGTATTGTCACACAATTACAACTAAATTTCACACAAACACTATGGCTAACCAACCAGCTGAGGTGCAAAGAGCAATCCTTACCCGATTACGCAATCAACAAGAAAATGAACTTAAGTTGATTAACAACTTGTTAGGTGAGATAGCTCGTACTATTCGACAGATGCATACTCGGGCTCCAGAGGTCGAACGGTTACATGAGCTGCCTCAAGACCATCCAATAATCAGCGTCGGTCTAGAAACTCTTTTAAGAAATGATGAAACAGATTTGCATCTTCAAGTCGCGTTGAAAATGGTCAAGGAACAAGTGTTGCAAGTTTGGGAAGAAAAGTCAGCACTCATCGATAATTATAAGTCTTTATAAATTCTTCATGATGTTGCATATCATATTTATCCGTTTCGTTATTTTCGTATCGTATCGTATTTTTTCCCCGCAAATCGTATGGTTTTTTTTTCCGTATTGTAACTTTTTTATTTGGATGAAATAAAATTAATATGTTGTCTTATTTTTAAGTATTTGTGAAATGAATTTAATTTATTTAATGAAATGAATAAAAAATAAATTTGTACGTGGTAGGGCACAAATGAAGAAGTTGAGGTTCGTTGTTTGGTGAGGAGGGGATTAGTTGTGAAGAGATGTTGGATGATGTGGCACATGTGAGACCCGAATGAAGAGGTAAACCTCTTCAACTACATCTAATGCTCAACTACACCTAATGCTCTAACTACTATCTACTCAGCATGTTCTTGCAAAAGTTATGTCAAGACAATTTGTGTGTGAATGTATATATTTTACCCATAAGGCTGGGCACAGTGGTGACTCGGGTCATCCCCTGTCACATCAGTTTTCTCTCTCCGGTGATCAGACATGACCAAGTTGTCACAGTCGATGACCAAGTTAAAAAAAAAATGTGTAAAATATCGGTCTAAGTTTTGACTCGTTTTTTTCCTAGCTCGACTGATATTTGACCATAACCCCACAGTGGATGTGACCGACTTTGAAATCGGTCGACCAAAGGATGTGACCAATTTTTTACGAGCCGGTATGCATAGCATAATGCAAATACGCAAGTCAAAACCAATTGACAATGCATTTAATTTGAAAAAGACGAAATAATGGTTGTGAGCCTTTAAGATAGGGATAGTTCCATGCCCGTCAAGGCATCAACAATTCACTATAATTGTTCAAAAGTCATATTTGACTATAAGCTTTACAACTTGGAAGGATATTTAATATAAAAGGTAATACCAGATGAATCGCGAAGGTGCGAATATGCGTTTATTAAAAGCCACAGCTAAAATTCGTTGATAAAGAATTAATGATCATAATCTGTGTAATTCACATTTTTTACCCAAGTTTTCATGTAAAAGAAAATTCCACCGGCCACAACAATTTCGTGAGCAAAATACAATCAAGTAAATGTAAATTTTAATAGGTTCTAACTTTTAATTAACTAGTTTTAATGCCTGTGCATGTAGAGAGCTTAGGCTATATGTATAACTAATAACAAGTGGGAATATGCCGGTGCGTTGCGGCGAGGCTTGTTTGTTCAACATTTTTTTCTTTAGTTAAATAAGTTTATAAATTTTTTTGGTTAAATATGTTTGTAAATATTTTGAGGTGTTGTATTTGAGTGTGTAAAGTTTCTAACAGATTTATGTTTTTTTTTAAATGGCTATGAGCATAATTTGTCATTTAGATTTTAAGGGTAGTTAAAGTTGTAATATATTATAGATTCACAAACCAGGCTCACCTAACAGTGCATGGAAGAAAACAGTTTTTTATTATGGATATTGTAATTTAATAATTGTTTATTATATTATTTTTGGACGGAATCCTCTCTTCTATAATACTAGCTTCAAGACCCGCTCGATGGGCGGGCTAGTCCCATTATTTTATTTCACATAAATATAAGAACAATAATTTACACAAATACCGAATACTAAACTTAAAGGCAAAAAGTTATACTACTCTATATTCATATGAATAGAGATAACATAAAGTTATTAAACGTACAATTAGATTATACATCACATGTTTTCCTAAGTTTGTTGGTTGGTTCATTGACAACATGATAATCAAGTTAAAGCGATTATAAAGAACTTATGAAATCAACGACGTATTAAAAGGTCTATACTTGGTTATTGGAATGAATACCAATGATTCAAGTAAGTTTCCATACAAAATAGTGAAAATAGTAGATTATGAATGGACCATTTTATTATAATAGATTATGAGTGATTACCAATGATTCAAGCAAGTTGCCATACGAAATACTAAAAATAGTGGATCATGAATGGATTTCACTCTCAAACCTACACACATAGCCTATGAGGCTAAGTTATTTTCAAAGTTTACCTTTTTATTATTAATAATGCCATGTAACTTGATACGATCATGTTAAAAAACTAAAATAAATTAAATAAAATGTTGTGCTTAAAAACGGTAAGAAAAGTTCCATGTAGTTGATTACCAATAAGAAATAAGTCAATTGATACGAAAGATTCCCGAGCAGTCCATCGTCAAGCACATCCTGTACAAAAAATGGAATTAGCTCGAACACAACAATATTCGTACACAAAAAATGCAATTAGCTTCCAGTACAACATACAAATCCAACATCATGCCAAGTAGTTTGCATTTATCTCCACAAGCATATACGTTACTTCAAAAACAGCATCATACTTACGATATGTTTCAATACCTTATTTAAACGGTTACAACATATATAAGACAACATAGTATCTCCTTGTTTTTTACTTGAATCTAATACATCATAGCATTATACAATATATATATAAGTTTATATATTTCATAGCATTATACATTTATACAGCATATCTAAATTTATATATTAGCAACAATCAATGTATTAAGAGGTTTAAAAGAGTGTTTGGACATGAATCCTATGTGATCATTGTTGATCTTTATAAGTATTGATTATTTTTTAATCACACGTGAATCACATATGTTTCTAATCTTGGTTTATATTTCTAAAGTACACAAGTTTGTTGTAAAAAACAACATACAAACGTCTAAAAACGTGTGTCTAGACACCCTTTTCTGCTGTAAAAAAAACACCATACAAACCTCTAAAAACCTGTATCTAAACAACCCAATTTCTGTTATCAAAGCAGCATATTAAAGCTTAGAAAATAACATACAAATCTCGAAAAACCTGTGTTCAAACAACATTATTTTTGCTATCCAAACAACATATTAAATCTATAAGACCATACCGCATGACAATATCAAGTGTATGAACTATAATTTCCTGTCAATTCACATTCTAATTACTCTTTTACTAATGTAACTTTTGGTTTCCTTGATCAGATATTCAAGTTTTGTTGTTTCCCTTATCCTCCTAACAACTATACTCCTGCCATTTATATTCTAGTTCCTACTATTATAACTGCTGCACTTTTTACTTTTGGTTTCCTTGATCAGATATTCGAGTTCTGTTGTTTCCTTTATCCTCCTAACAACTATACTCCTGCCATTTATATTATAGTTACTCCTATAACTGATGCACTTTTTTCTCCTTGATCAGATGTATCATGAATTCACGACTTGCTATGGTGTTTCCTTTTCCTCGTTTGTGTGTGTGCGTGTGTGTGTGTGTGTGTGTGTGTGTTTCCTTTTCCTCATTTTATGTTAGTAGTGAGTTCATTCTAAGCCATCCCTTGAAAAGTGACATCTAATAACCTAACTACCTGAAAACTATATATTGTCTAACTAAAATCCACCAATTAGCATGGACAAAGCTAAACTGGTGGTACATTTGTATGTAAGAATAACTATAGTTCACAATATAGCATCAAAACATAGGAAATTTAGGATTTTAACATCACATAAGTTACTATTCATATTTGCATATTTTCGGCTCATGGGACATACTGATTTAGGCAAGTCTTAGCTCATTCGAGAAACTTAAACCTTCCACCCTCATCACCTGCTCTAAAGTCTTGCCTATAATAAAAATCAACTCAGATTAAAGTAGACAAACAAAGACCATACTCAAATGTCAAAATAATAATGGGTTAATCTTCGTATTCGAGATTAATCTCCATTATTATTCCTACTATTAGGAAAGAATACTTTAGATTTTTGAAAGCTATAAAACAAATTGTGGATTTTCATCTAAATTCCGTTACTATTCCTACTATTACAAAATCTAAATCATTAATTAATTACTAAATATCATTTAATTCCAGACAATACATGAAACTTCAAGCAAAACTGTAGAGGATTTTCTGATAAAAGAAATTTGAACATTGTTTGTGATCAAGAAAGGGTACTTGATGTTGGATCCACAGCCATATATAATCGCAAAGATCAGAAGAGTAATTACCTTCATCATCTTTTATATTCGTAGCAACATTTTTCTTCATAAGCAACTCAGCGATACCTTCTCTATCACAAACAGCAGCATAATGCAACGGTGTTTGGCCCTCGATATCCTTTAGGTAAGAAAATCAATAGAAATATGCGTTCATTTAAGGGCGATAGGACCCACGGATTGAAACATATGTGACCTTCTAATGTCACTAACTTTGTACCAAATGTTAAAATCTTATTAACGCCTATGGTTTATGACTGAAGATATTAGCAAGTACCACTTTGTAATCAATGCAACACATTTGTTAAGGAGAAAATTACCTACAGTGTCGTATTTTCCTTTGCATATCTAACTATGGCCATATTTAACCATATATTTTCACATTTGGTCAAGGTGGTGGCAAGAAAGAGGGTGCGACTCTGCGACCTCCAACACACCCAATCATATGTAGACAAGCATTCCATTACTCAGTTATTTTTATAGAAGTTGTTGCACAAATGCATGGTGTCCATCTGTGAGACCAAACCTATCTAGACCCAAGCCACTGTAATCACCCATTAAAAATATATACTTGTGTAGAAAGTTAAAGAATTGTGTTAATATCATTGGCCATGTAAGTAGGCCAGCTAACATGTACTAAGACGGAAGGGGTAAAAGGCCGTGTTAACTTTTTAACTTTGGACCATAGTGTCGCTGCAAGTTTAAACAAAGCGGAGTAAATCAGCCCAATTTCAAGTACTATTACCTTTAAGTTCACGTTGGCGTTCCTACTAATTATAAATAACAGTAAACAGTAGAGATATATATCAGTTTGAATGTTTAAAGTATCCTTAGCCGCAATGAAGACTAACTAATAAATAAATTTTACAAAAAATCTTAAAGAAATAAGAAGGTAACATACCCTTTATATCCACTACAATGCCACCCTCAACACACTTGATCAAAATCGTTGCATTCCTTCTCTTGCAAAAGCATGTATAGCATCTAGTTTTATGAAAAGAAAAAGTGTTTAGCAATATATTGTCGCTCACTACTCTTACATAAAGCTTTAACAAATTTCTGAAAAGAAATGTGTTTGGCCATATATCATTACTCATTACTCTTTCATAAAATTAAAGGTAAGATTAATTCAAAAAATTTACCATCATTGGTAAATCATTCGACTAATGGATTTCATACATTTATTGTCGAGAACTTGCAGGTAGAGGTTAATCAAAATCATAGAAGGCGTTGGCAAAAAATATCAAGTAGTTTTGAGTAAACGGTTGACAACACCTCCAAAATTTAAGGCAGAAAGGAACCATGGTTCATAATTTGACCAAATTACCTATCATTGACTAATTACCATAAAAAATACAAACACGCATGCCCAAACATGAAAAACAAAGATATCATAAATATGTATAAGATCAAACAAATACCCTTAATACCTATGCTATAACCACGATACAATACATATTCTTAAGGAGAAGCTATAACCATATCTGTAGCATATAGGTTCTAAACTCACCAGTCATGAAATCTCAAACACGACATGTGTTATACAACAACTACATTGTTTTATAAGTTAGAATGAAGTAAATACCTAAGAGCCTACAAGTTACTCTAAGTGCTTGAGCCAATGGCTAATGCACACCATCATTATCTTCATAACCATCACCTATTATGAACCTACAATAGACTTTATTATCAATAAAACGTTTTTATACTATATATCATTGAATTAAAATTTGATGATAAAAAGAACCTCATTTGACCATTCCATGTTTGGAGACAATCAAAATCAAAAATCAACTTAATTGTTATACCTATGAGATTTGAGTTTAACATAAGCTACAATCTTACACTGTATTGATATTTCAGTTTCTTAAAACCGTTACCGCATATAACTCATAAAAAAATTTATGACATGATGACAACCCTTGAGTAGACAACTTATATTTAAGGGCATGGACTTATGTAGCTAATTGATGGCTCATAAGTTGGGTTTATCAACATAATTAACTAATTACTTTGACATAGCTTTAATGTTAGGAAATTAGACGCTATATTATTTTAAGGTATGCAAGAAATCATTATACCATGTCTTACTTTCCAATAACAATCTTCAAAGACTAAAAATAGCTAACCTTATAATTGTTCATGATGCATCACTTGTTTTAATGAATTGTGAAGCCAGTGTCCATCTGATAATGTGCTATGATTGATGCATTAAATTTGTGTTGGTTAATTGCACAATCTATTATCATTTATTTATCAAATGCTTGTACAAACATAAATTATTTTAAAATATTAAAATTTTTTGCATACAAATTGATATATGAATGAAAAAGTAACCAAGATAATTTTTTGCACTTCAATAGCTAATATGCCATTAAATTTTTATGATGTATTTTTTTTAACCATGGAAGTGAAGAATATGATAGAAAGTTAATAAGCAGTTTTTTGCACTTCCAAACAACACATAGTAAAGCTAATAAGCCCATCATAAGCATAATATATCAAATACATGTAAGAACATGGATGAGCGTGATAAAAAGAGATGTAAAACCTGTGTCTAATAGCATCTGGTGATCAATAGTAGCTTCATCACCTAAAGGTATGTCACCATTTACTTTGGGGATATGCTGCATCACGTAATAGATTTCATTACTAACGTAAATTTAGGCCATTCATGTAATCACCTATTATTACATATGTATGACTAACAAACACCTTTTCAATCACACAAACCTTCGTTATGAACAGATGACAAGATACTTTCGGGGTCATTCTTTACCTTTCATAATGCTCGTTTTTTCTCCATTTTCTGGTTTCACGTTAAAAAATAAAATAGAACATTGGCAATGAAATGCGCCAATAGCCTGGTCAAAGGCAGCAGCTACTTCATCTTTCAATGCTATAAACCGTAAATCAACTGATTTGAGTGGCTAATTCCTATAAGAAACCACAAAATATGTTGATTCAGAGACTGCATAACAATGAAATGCGCAAATGAAAGATAATCAAAATGACGCATACTTCGAATCGATTGATGATGTAATATCAAATTCCACCTTTTAGAACACGAACCTTGTATCAGTTACTTCCGGATAATATTTATAGGACATGAAGAAGGAATAAAGAAAGAGTTTAAGACTTACTTTTCACCAACAAAAGAAACACTATGAAACTTACACCTCTCAATGCTCACAAAATACTATGAAACTCATCATAACCATGAATGCTCCCATGGAAACTTTTGGAGCATCTTTGTACTCTTTTTTTCCCTACACATGATAACAAAAAAATGAAACTATCATTATACATCTACTAACAAAGCCACTTATATTAGCAAATAAAAGCATTAATCAGTTTTGAAAATAACTTATCTCAGCAGATATAATTACTTTAAAACAAAATGTAGTTTCAAGAGGGTTAACACTTATAAATCTAACTAAATTAGCGTTCTTTATCAGTATGTTACTGAATTAAGAATTCGAATAGGAAAAACGCCAACTTGACCAAACCATATTTACTCTAATTCGGATTATTCTAAAGCAGAGTGGACAAAGCATCCGACGACTCATCGAGTTTTGAACAGTTGTCTTAAAATGAACTTCAAATAGGCCAAACCATTAACTTTACTTACAAACATTCAACACTTAAATTAGTTATTTTTACCCTTTATTGTGTATCATTCACACTTATGCCTTCTTTTTTAGTTGATTTAATTTTTTAACCATCAATTATATCGAAGATTAGAATTTAAATTATGAACTATTAGTTCAAAAACATAATCGATTTCATGCTAATGCAATTGAAATTAGGGCTCGTGATTTCGTCAAACAAAAATCAAGAAAAAGGTTGAACTTTTTGATATTAGGGTTTGAATTATAACATACCTATATCATTTGATAATGGTAAAATTCAATGACCGGATAGCATGTTGTAGTTTATGAATTTCTATCACTCTTTCCACCCAAATTAACCATTTGTTTGGCATCTTCGATTTTTTTTTTGCGATGTGTAGTGATGGTATAATGAAAAAAGAGATACGCTTTTCAAAATCGTTTGGATCTTGAATCAAAAATTAATGAACTTTTCTTTTTTCCGGGGATTTTTTGTTTGACCGGATTGATTTCAAGTATTTTTGCAATCTTTCTATTTTTGAAATGAACTTTACGTGTAGTTTTTATATAGTTTTGAGGAATTTTTGATGATATATAAAGATTTATGGCTTCTAAATATAGGAATCAAACTTGTGATTTATATAGATTAGGATATATAGAGAATTATATATAAAATATATGTTTGATGTAAATTATAATTTTTATTATTCATATGTTCAAGATATAAGATGACCAAACTTTTTTTACATACCAAGGGACTAATCTCCACCCTCCATCTTTATTTGATCTAATGGATGAGATTAATTCCAACAATTTAAAAATCTCACTTTCATCTTTTTTTTCAAATATTAATATCTTTCAAACCGTTAATCGTTAAACGAAAAAAAATATACCGTTACGCCGGACATTTAATTATCTTTCTCTAGATACGCACTTTGACATATTTTCGACAATTTTTTTTTTTTCGTTTTTTTCACGTTTTTTTTCGTGCCCGAAAAAATCATATATGATATGTAATATCATATATGATATGATATGTAATATCATACATATCATATATGATATTTTTTCGGCCACGAAAAAAAAAAGTGAAAAAAATGATTTTTTTTATTTTTCGAAAGTATATCAAAGTGCCCGTCTATAGAAAGATAATTAAATGTCTGTCGCGATGGTGTAATTATTTTCGCTTAACGATTAACGGTTTAAGAGATATTTAAATTATAAAAAATGGGTGAAATATTAAAATACTTTTAATCTCAATCATTGATTTCCTTTTTAGATGGATGGTGAGGATGAGTCACTTGGTATGTAAGGAATGTTTGGTTTGTATAATAACTCGACTCTATGTTCAATTATTCCTAAAAACTTTGTATTGAGAAGATGCGTATCACTTATTTTGATCTTTTGTTACTAAAGCATGTTTAAATTACTCTAGTTATTGAAATATAAAACACTCGATTTTGAATACAAATCAAATTTAGTTTAAAACTATAGTTCAATATAAGGGACTTCGAACAATTTTAGCCATATTAAAATTTTTAACTCGTAAAGGCTGCAAAAATATTGATTATCTGAAAATCGTTACCTCAAAGGACAACAAGCTAATCTGCGTTAGGCCAAACTGATAAGTAGCACGGTAAACCATTCCAACACGCAAACCCTTACCCATTAATTTTATGGAAAATCATGTGCAAACCGTTTAACCATGAAGAGAGCAATTTGGAGCTATGAAAAAAAGCACTTAAGAGTAAGAATAATTTTTTATGAGATCTAGAACATCTTGGTTATCAACAAATTCAATGTAACTTGAGTTGTAAGCCTCTTTCTTTATTCTTCTTGCTCCATCATAAAGTTATCCTGAAATTCAAACATGTCACATTCATGATAGTCCTTGGAAACACATCATACTAACAGTGTTCAAGAAGATTAGAAATTTTCCTGGAGACAATATAGTTGAAATTGCTTATCTGTGAAGTTAATGTAAAATTGCGCAAAGCTGCAAGTATATGACAATAAAATTAACTTAGGTTCGAAACGTTTGTGGGCTTTAAGCCTTTTATTTGGAAGGGTAAACAGCTGCAAAATTGGTCTCTAAATTAATACGAATGTGCAAGCAGGGGCGGAGCCAGGAATTGTAGTTAAGGGGGGCCGAACTTTATTGAAAAATTATAACCGTGTAATACGAACGATATTACAATAGAAATACTGGTTTCTAGAATTATTTTGTATCACATAAATAAACAATAACATGATTGTAGTTGTATAAAACAAAGCAGAACTTTTAACATGTATAACGCATAGCCGAAAGGAGGTTGGTTAATTATCTGAATAATGCTTCCAATAACATATATGAAATGAGTTCCTCGATCATATAGTTTTAAAATAATTGAACAGCCTGAAGGATACTAGAAACATAAAAAAATACATTAAACAATTTATTACTTAATGATAAGCATATATATCACTATATCAGTAGTAAAATAAGAAAGTAATTAACACATAAGATGTGGAAAAATCAATTTTACCACAAAGAAGAATAAAAAAGCATATAACGTAAAGGTGGTTACAGAAACTTTGAATATCTAGTTCTATAGTAGCCACTAAAATAGGAGAGATTTGTCTACATCTATTACTTTTTTACTCTTACTATAGATAAGGTGCACACTATTTGGGAGGCCAGCTATACAAATATAATTAGATCATGCTAAAAATTTATATCATAATATGGTAAATGGGCTTCATTGGAGGGGGCCTAGCACATGCTACTCACCCCCTCCCTCCGCTTCTGTGTGCAAGGATCACATCGAGACGATTTTTGTTGCAAAAAAAGAAAACATTAATGTTTCATATTTTTGCAAAAAAGTCACAGAGAACTACTTTTTTGCTAACGTCTGTTATTTATCTCGTTAGTGACACGCGAAATGACTAATATACCCTCGACGGAATTTGCAATTTACCCTATATTTTGTTTTTGGTCCACAGCCACCACCACCCTCTACCACCACACAACCACCACCATAAAATACTCTTATTATTATTATTATTATTATTATTATTATTATTATTATTATTAATTTCAAATGGCTAATAACTAGGTTTTCCACACAACTAATTTCATAATACTGGTCAGTCAACATTTTCTTGATTAGTAGTGATTTAATTGTTTGTTTCGATCACAATTTACTTTAAGCAAAATGTATGAAATCTTAGAATGGATATTGAAATGCAAAACAGTCCATCCTTGTTGACATACATCTTTTGTCCAATAGTTCTTCTATTCGAAAACAATTATATTAGCTCTAGTGAGAAAATCCGTAACCTTAAGAACTCGTTAGCTCAAACGTTAACGAAATACTACACATTTGTTGGCAGGTACGTGAAAACTGCCCCAACAATAGTACATTGCAATGACGATGGAGCTGAGCTTATTGAAGCATCAGTTGATACTACGCTTGATCATTTCCTCCAAACTTCACAACATAAAGATCTTGATCAATTCTTTCCATATCGCCTAATATGGCATGAGTCAGATGATCATCAAAGCGAAATAGTGGTTCCGCTAGCAGTTCAAGTCAACCATTTTGAGTGTGGAGGATTATTAGCACTAGCAGTGTCATTATCTCACAAGATAGCAGATGGTAGTAGCTTGCTCCATTTCGTAAATGATTGGGCTTAAATGACACGAGTTTGTTCGGAAAAACACAAACATGAATATTTTCCCATTAACCCGAAGTTTTTATCTTTTGTCAATACTAGATAAATCTAGTGAACTAATCTTGATTATTAGTGTGCTATTACCACATCACCATATCTGACCCAAATATTCTCTATGATGGTGCTTAAGTTTACTTTTGTACTAGGTAGATTGGATATATGAAGTTTACATTTTTACTCTTTTGTAGATTCCTGTTTCGTTTTCCTCTTTGACTGGATCTGATGGTGCCCATCTTGATTTTCAAGTATTATCTCCAATTGATCGTTAACAAAATAACAAGGGTCATTTGGATGAGAGACATACTTTGAATATCCCTATTTGTTGACATACAGAAATCAAAGTTTGATCCATCGTCTTATTGTTAATGTTTTCGTTGTTACGCACAAATGAGCATCTCAATTTAACTATCTACAGCTGGGCTTTGGCATTAATGTATGCATATTGTTAGCATAATATCTGGTCTCGATCCAATACCTAGTTTAGGCTAGTTCTTGGAGGAGCGAATTTAGGACTTTCAAGATTGATAGTGAACTGCTAAGAAAGAAAAACACCGTTAGCCTCACCGCGGAAGAGGGACTTCCGCGGTCAACCTCCGGTGTGGGAGTAAGTAATGATAGAGAGATAAAGTGTTGAGTATGAAAATGGAGCTGTGTGTGTTACCCAAAGGTGAGAATTTCTCCTCTTTATATAGGTGAGGCATGCTTGTCCTTCCCGACCGTTTGCACATGTTTCTCGGAGTTGTACACCTTCCTTGTCGTTCGGTTCATCCCACTATCTTGTACCTTGTGTACTATTTGTCCCTGGGCAGCTATATGATAGCTGGCAGCACTATTCACTCTAATTGGGTTGATCCGTGACAAGGGTTTGTTCGGATGTTGGTTTTGCCCGCGGCTTGTTACATTGGGCCGCGGTTATATGTCTTGGGCGCGGGTCACCGGGCTCAGATAGTTGGTCCTGGCCCGGTTCTCATAGCTTTATGTCCGGCCTAGTGAATTAGGTCCGGGGAGTACTATACGCAATCAAGTCCCCCCAGTCTAGTATACTTGTCCTTTTTTGGTGGGTCAGTGTTCGAGACTCTCTGTGCATGTCGGGTTTGGCAGTCGGACAACGCGTTCCAGTTTATTTCCGCGGTTTATCTTGCCGCGTGTTGCTGACTAGGATTTCCACCCAGTATACGCTTCGTGTGCCAGCCTGTCATTGATACTCGCGAAGCGTTTTTACCCACTAATTTACTGACAGACGTGACATCTTGGCGGCTGACCATTCGTCTTCTGCTGTCATCGTGGCTGTTGATCTTGAGCAATTCTTATCCGTTTGATTAGCGGTTGGGGGCACGTGGCATGCTTTCGCGTTCTTGATCTGTGATCTGGGACACGTAGATGTGACTATAAATATCCAAACTTACTTCATTTGAACAAATTTTTTCACACACGCCAAGTTTTTTACCACTCTCTAGAAAAAGTTTTCCATTGCCCTTATTCTTCTTGCCTAGAATACCAGGTTAGGCTATTCTTTTCCTTCCGTAGTAGCATTACTTTCTATCTTTTTTCCATACTTTTGATGGCTTCCGACCACATAGATACTACGTATTCCAAACTTTCCCAAGAGGCTGTTGATGAGTTTTGCAAAAAATACAATATCCCTGGCCACCTACTGCCAGAGGCCCCTGGTCCTCGTGTTAGTATTAGGAATGCCCCAGAAGGTAAGATAGGTGTATACACTAGATTTTTTGAGCTGGGCAACTTTAGGATTCCCCTTTCGACTTTTCTGCTTCGTGTTTTAGAGTACTTTAGGATACACTTGTCTCAGCTTTCTGTGCTGGCAGCCTGTAGGATTACTCACTTCGAAATGCTGTGCTGCGTCCATGGTGGTACTCCTACTGTTTCTTTATTTAGGAAATTTTACTATTCCGGGGTAAATAATGGTTGGATGACTTTGGAAAAAAGGAAAGGGCCCAAGTCTTTCGTTGTCCCTGTGTGTTACACGGCTGTTCTTGACTCCGTGAAGCACTGGAAGGATCACTTTTTCTTTATTAAACAGACTATCTTCCCCATCTCTGTTCCGTGGTTCGACAAGGTTTTAGTCGACCGTAATCCGTCACCATCTGACGAGGATATAGATCATGAGCTCTTGCGCCTTCTTACTACTAAGAGAGCTCCGTTCAAGAAGTTTCCTGATGTGTTTTTGAACGTCATAGGTTTGAGCCAGACCTGGGACGATGACACTTGTCGTCCAACCTTTCTGTGGCTATCTGAGGAGGGTGGGTTATTAGATGTAGTTGCATCCCCCATTTTTATGTATATGTGTTTGTCCGCGTCTGACTTCTTTGTTACATTTTCCTTTGCAGAAATAGACTTGTTCGCATTTATCAACCAGCCGGACCCTTTCAAGGTGGCTACCGGGCAGAGAACCTTAAAGAAGGATGAGCCAACCCTGCTAGCGGAAACCGCAAGCCAGGTTATTGAGCCCACTGAGAACGTCATATCCTTGGTCAAGCAAACCGTGGTTCAAGAGTTAGAGGCTGTGAGGGCTGATAAGAAAGCTGGAAAGAAGAGGGTGACCCTTCCTGCCCCTTCCAAGCCCAACAAGCGAAAAAGAATTACTCCTTTGTCGGGGAAGGAGGCCGGGACTGGCTCAGGTATTTACTTTTGTTTTTTTTAGGAGGGTGACGCGGTTTACTTGTTTATTCTTAGATGCTGCTCCGCCGCTGGATACTCACGCTTTCGAGCTTCAGGATGAATCCGGGGATGGGCTTGTGCATTCTGGTCCGCACACAGATGCTAATATTATAAAGAATGCCACCGTCCTTTCTTTTGACTCAGCTACCCCGGCTCATCCTGATTCCGCGAGCAAGGTTGCTGAGAGCTCTATTCCTTCTGTTGAAGAGTCCACGCGTCCGGAGTCTGTTGCCCCATTTGCTGAAGATTCTGGCCCGGCCCCTGTTCAGGAGGAGTCGGAGCATGTTGACGCTGAGGATGGTACTCCGGCCATGTCAGATGATTTTTACCAGTCCCTGTCCATGGATACTGCCGAGGCATCATCCACCTATGTCCCCAAATGGCTGGCGACCAACGGGTTCAAAATGGACGACCCTTGGATTTGTCGCAGCCTGGTAGATAACCTCCCTACTCCTGGTTATGTGTCTGTGCTGCGAAACATGGGGATTCAAGAGCTGTTGGATCGTGATAATCTTTTGACTGCTCAGAAGGTTGGGATAGACTCGGAGGTTAGGCAGAGGCTTGAATATGAACTTCATTTGAACAACAAGCTGAGCAGGAAGTTGGAGAGAAAGGAGAAGCAGGTTTCCACTCTTAGAGAGAAAGTTGATGACCTTGGCGGTGAGTCCTCCAGTGCGGCTGAGCTCTGTGCTAAACTGTTTGAGATGGAGTTAGCCGCGGCATCCAAGGAAAAAGAGATTGCCGGGCTTCAAGCTAAGAATTCTGAGTTATCTGAGCAGATTGCAGGGTTAACAAATTTGAGGTCCGAGAATGCGGCACTGGAGTCCCGTAACAAAGAGCTGGAGGGGAAGGTTGCTGGTTTGGAAATTTTCTGTGAGACTATGGAGGGTCAGGTGAAGGGGGAAGAGTCTTTGAGGCAGCAGCTGTTGGAGACAGAGGAGGTTGTCCGGGCTAGCTTCAAAGATCAGCTAGCCGCGCTAGATGCTAAGTTGGCCGCCCTAAATGATAAGTTTGATACAGAGTTGTTTCCCCGGTGCTTGATGGCCATGGAAGGTAAGAGGTGGGTAATTGGTCACGGGTTCCGGAATGCTTTCCAGAATTTTAAGGAGTGCCCGGAGTTGTAGGCCAGGCTTGGGGGTTGCATCTCTGCCGCTCTTGTTGAGGGACTTCGACAAGGTTTGGAAGCCGCGGTCGAGCATGGGTCAAAGGGGGTGTCGTTGGATAGCGTGGAAGCTTATAATCCGGCCGCCAAGCAAAGGTTCAATGAGGCCGTGGTAAGATTAGGTGAGGTTCCTTTCCCGCTGTTGGATTCCCTCGAGGCCTGCAAGGATTCTCCGATTGAGTTCTTAATGTCGTAGTTGGTTTTGGAGGAAGAGCGCCTTCCGGGTTCGTCCGAGGTTACTTTTGGTCTTCCGGTCGCGGAAGAGCGCATCCTCCCAGAGTCTTTACTTAGATGTGTAACCGCTCGTCCTAAAGCCATCCTTGATTACAAGGAAATGAAGAACAAGAAGTATGGGAGGACGTTCGACTATAGCGACAAAGGCCTGTCCATCATTGTTCCTTCGGTGGTTGCTCCTTCCCAGTCCTCTCATGATGTTTCTGATCCTCGGGTTACTGTTAACCCTTCTGGGCCGGTGACTGCTCCGGCCGGGGATGATGAGGCCCAAAGGGATGATGATGATATGTTTGATACAAGCGTTCTTGGAAAGATTGACTCGAAGGATTTTCCTTAATCCGGGTTATTGGTTCTATTAGGGGGGCATTTTGACTATGTACCCTTATCCATATCTTGTGAAGCTTTAAATCAATTGTAATAGTTTAGAACTTGTCCGGATGAGGATATCCAGTGATACTTTGATGTGTTTCACCTTTTGATTGAGCCCGCGGTTTGTGCGGTTGCCTCCTTAGTAATTAATCTGTTTTCCGGGTGCATATATCCGTGGTTGTTGTGAATGGATTAGGATGATCACTTAATTACTTTTTGTGTCTTTGTTAGCAACAATTTGATATGGTCAGTGGGACTGCAGTTCCACTTATACGCCTTGGTTTTTTTATATATATATGCTGGGTTTGCAATACCGCTTATGCATTTTAATGTTTATTACTATCCATGTGTATCCGTGATTGAGGCAAAAGCAGTCAACTAAATTCAACCACGGATGTGGTCAAACAAGTCAAACTCCTAAGGCTCAATGCTCCGCGGAAGTATAAGGTTTCCCTGGGTCGTATGTCCCGACGAGGTGTGAATTGTAAACAAAACGGTTATTTGATCGGGTGAATTTGGATGAAAAGGGATTTGTGAGTGATATGAACTAAGGAATATACGAAGAAATAGCTTAAACAAGCTATATGAATAAGACGGGAAGCTAAGAAAAACCAGAAACGATTTAAACCTAAAAACGCGTACGTTACGTTTTAAATAAAACGTAAACGTACGAAATAAAACGCGAGTTTTAACAAAATAAAATACTTACAAAAGTGAAAATTACATTTTTATAATCCTAAAAATAAAAGAAACTTTTTAGAAAATTTTAATTACTTTTTACACTATTTAATTATTTAATATTAATTAAAAACTATTTAATACTTATTATTAATTTTTAAATAACTAAAATATACTTACAATATTATTTAAATACTAAAAAGGTAAAAATAAAATTCCTAAACTTATAAAATAACTAAAAATAAGTTTTAAAAATAAAAATAAGTATTTTTGTCTTTTTGTGGATTTTCTTTTAATTAACTACTATTTAATTACTAATTATCTAATTAACTATTTTAAATTATAAAAATTAGCAAATGAACAGTAAAAACTCTAAGAAAATTTCTAAAATTACTTTACAACATATAAAAGCTATAAAAAATATAAAAACTATATTTTACTTAATAAAAACTAGTTATGCTATTTTAACCTTAATATTAATTAATATTTAATAAAACTAAAGTTAATTCTAATTAATACTAAATGACACAATAAAAATCTGAGAAAATTAATATAAATACTTTAATATAATAGAAATTTAAGAAAAATATAAAAATAACAAGTACTTAATAAAAATATAAAAATGAAAATTAAAATTAAATAAAATTAAATAGAAACTATCACTTAAATTTAACTTGGTTTTTCTTGGTTTTTATTTTACAAACTTATTAAATACTTAAAAACAAACACTTTTTGTAAAAACAAAATTTTTGTAAACTTAAAATAAGCTGAAAACAAGCTAAGACTTGAAACAGTTGACTTTGGTCAACTGTGGGAGGAAATGAGCTCAATTTGGCTTGGGTGGGACCCACAATAGCTAAATCTGGTTCCAATAAGCTAATAAGACAATAATAAGCTAGAAAAGGTGCAAGGAGACCACAGATTAAGCTAAAAGCTAAAAAATAAGCACATGAAACTTTGGGAGAACTCAGAAACTGGGACAAGTTTTTGTGGCTAAATTAAGGTGGGTCCCAGGGCTATTGAGGTCAACCCAATGGTCAATAATGAAAGCCTACCATGGGGAGGGTTGAGGGGAACCAAAAACAAGGGATATGGACCACTGTAGTGGCCACAAACCACCACCAAAGTGGTGGTGGTGACTGAGGTACTGATGTGCAGAGCAGGGGTGTTGCCCTGCAGCTTACTTCAAAGGGGTGTGGGATCCACTAAACAAAATCACAAAAATCTAGGAAAATTCTCAAAAATCAGCAAAGTGGTAGAGAGTAAACTTGTAAAAGCTTAGATCCTAATTCCTTGTATCCATCATTTTAAAAGCTTCCAAAGTTTGATCAAAAACTGAGATTGCACAATTGACTTTTTACTAAAACTACTTAGTTTGACTTTCTTGAGTTTTAATCCTAATCTATTGACTGATTTAGTTGTAATAGGCTATATTAAGACTACTTAAAGTTACTTTAACAACTTATGAAGAGATTTGAGTGATTATGGGTTCTAATGATCACACAGTAAACAGATATGCAATATTGGTGGTGATTTTGACTATTCTGATAAAACCTATGCACTTTTATGCTTGAATACTCCTAATATACCCTGAAGTAACTGAAAGAAACCATATGCAATCCCTAAATCTGAGTGGAACACAGATCTGCTGCTTAAACCAAACACCCCTATGCAAACTGAAAATGGTGATTATTCAAAGCAGTAGAGTTGATTTTGGCTATTCAAACACACACAGTTGATCACTAAGCTAAATATAACTGAAATAAACAATAAGAAACTAGACATAAGAATTTATAATAGAGCTTGACTTAAACAGTAAATGCAAGATAGGATACAATCTAAGATTAGAAATTAAAATGAGAAAAGTAATTCTAACCTCCAAATAATGGTATAAAGGTTATATGAACTCAGTAACAACCAACTTAAACTGATTTAACCCACAAACTCCATTTCTGAATCAGTAAACCATCATATGTCCCTTGTTGACTTTTGTTGACCAAGTAAGAAATTTTGAGTACACAGAAATTTGAACCAATAGAACTTATAATAAGCTATTATTTAGCTTATATGAGTTCATGAAACATCCTAAAACTAATAATGAAAATGAGAGAATAATTGCAATGCCTTATTTTTTATACTCAGAAATGGTTGAGATTTTTAAGCAAAATACATAATCTGAATAAACATAAGAATGATTTGTTAACTGAAATTAATTCAAATACACTTAGGAATGGAAGAAATACAACTTAGAATCTTAATTTTACACTAGAAATAAAAAAACGACATTAATTTAAATAAAATAAAACTATACTACAACTACACACCCTTTCTTCTCTTCTTTTCTTCATTTTATAGACCCTGAGGACACTCTTGGACTTTCCCACTTCAATTATGGCCGTTGGATAGCTTGGTTCAATCCCCACCGTTTAAATGGAATTTGGCGGGAAAGGCTCAATTGGCAGATTGAGTGGGTTTAGGTGAGCGATAAATGAGGAGGGGGGATAGGAGTGAGAGGTTGAGTGTTTGGTGAGGAAAATGGGGAAGTGGGGTGGACAAGAACCTGAAGATTAGGGAGTGTTAATGGTGGTGAACAGTGGTACGGGGGGTGAGGTTAGGGGTGAGTTGACTGGGTCAACGCCCAGGTTGGGTTATCTGTTTAGGGGATGGGCTTGTGATGGGCTTGGTGGGTTGGTAACTGGATCAGGATCATGGATTGGGTAAAAGGGGTGTTTGTTTGGTTTTATTTTTATTAAAATGGTCCATTTGGTTAATAGAAAACAACAAGGACCAATTTGCAATTAATCCAAACTTAGGGACTGAAGTTGCATCTTTCCAAAGTTATCACAAAAGTACCATTTCTGCCAATATATAATTTCATAAGGACCCCTGTTGTTTATTTTCCGAAATAAAATCACCCGAGGACTAAAATTGCCATTTTCCAAAGTGTAGGGACCAAATGTGTATTTTTCCCAAAGTTTTCATCCAGGGATTAAATGTGATAACTTTTGATTTTCTAAGGCCCAAAAATGACTTTTCTTCCAAAATTTTCCACCAGGGACCAAATCTGCCAAAATCTGAAACTCCAGGGACCAAAAGTGTAAATTCTCAAAACTTTTCCAATTTTTCACCAAAGGACTAAATATGACATTTTATGATTTCAAAATGACCTTTGGTGATAATTTTCTATATTTTGAATATCCAGGGACTAGTTTTGTAATTTTATGAAAGTTGAGGGACTGAAACTGCCAATTTTGCAAACTTTATACGTTTTTCATCTGTTTTTGCTCATTTTGCATCTAAAACATATAAAACACAATTATGAAATATTTTCAGTATTTTGATGCATTACTGAGTGTTTTTGTATGTTTTGCAGTTCATATTAGACCAAAAATGATGAGTGTTTGAGCACTCATCAATCCCCCACACTAAACTATTGCTAGTCCCTAGCAATACTGTTTTGAAAACTTGATGGATTTGAAAAACTCTTTACCAAAAGCCATCACTTCTGGAGTAGCCAGGTGTAAGAACTGTGGCACACCTGATAACCGTGTGATTTTGAGCAAACCACCAGCTGTCAACGGATTTGAGTAGTCTTTACCAGAAGCCGTTTGCTTCTGGACTAGCCAGCTCTTGATGGAATAGTCAACATCTTGGTGAGCTGATTACCAATTATGGATTTTCCACGGCCTTTACCACAAGCCATAATCTTGCGGGCTAGCCAACTCATTTGTTTTTGGGGAGTTGATGAACCACACAATTTTGGGCAAATTGCCAGCCGTCAACGGATTTGATATGTCTTTACCAAGAGCCGTTTGCTCCTGGACTATCCAATCCCTTTTGTTGCTTAGACAAGGCGGACTGATTACCACAAAAATTTTGAAGCACCAGTGAAAAATTTTTGAAAATTTTTGAAATTTTGGCAAAAACGGGGGTATTATATAGTAAAATGTGATAAAATTCGCTAGAATAGCGAATACCCCCCCACACTTATCATGAATATTGTCCTCAATATTCAGAATCCCGGCTATTATGCCGACATTTTGAACGTAAAAGGGCAACATTACAAGCTAAGCGTGGAAAACACCATTTTTGTATTTTCACTCTTGTAACCATAGCATGGGGGACTCCCCCACACTTAGGGTGAAAACCCTATAAGCATGCTATTGTTTTTGTTTACCGAGTCGCTAGCTTGACTCGACCCCGAATTCATTTGTCCTTGGGGAAGCATGATGTGGAAGAAACAATCTCAATCGGACTTTCATTCAAAATGTTTGGACAAACATATGAAGCACGTGAAAGTTCCACACCGATGAGATATGTATCCGGCTCAAGATAATGATACCTGAAAATGCCGGGATCAAATATAGTATCCTCACTCCCGAAGGAGTGAAGAAGAGGAGAAATCACCTGGTAGGTGAAGGAAAGAAGAGAGATCTGAATAGCAATTAAGATAAGAACTTCCTCCTCAAGAAATGTATATTCAAGTGGAGGAGGCAAGTCCTTAAGCTTGATCTCAGGAAATTTATCAGTTTCCTCAACTGATTGGATTTCCTCATTATGAAGTTGTTTGGGTGGGAGAGGGGGGAATGAATCTTCATTTAACAAACTCTCTAGAAAAAGAATGTCCCCCTCAGGATCAAGATAATTATCATCAACTTCATATGAAGTTGAACTATCTTCAGTAAGAAAAGCCTCGAATTCGTCCAGATCATTTTCACTTTCCGGAGTAAGTGGATTGATCTGAGTAAGTTCAATCGAAGGATCATGAGTAAGTAAGAGTTCTAACTCTCTCAAATCCGCATCAAAGTCAAAGACTTCATTTTCATCCCTTGGTGGGATGGGGTC
Organism: Artemisia argyi; assembly: GCA_030686995.1. Lineage (NCBI taxonomy): Eukaryota > Viridiplantae > Streptophyta > Magnoliopsida > Asterales > Asteraceae > Artemisia > Artemisia argyi. The sequence goes on along the minus strand of CM060685.1, from coordinate 92,358,955 downwards.
CATATGAGAGAGTTCATCAGCGAACTCTTCAAGAAGAAAGTCAACATCGGAGTGTAGAAGTGATGCATCAATAAATTCAATGTCTCCATAAGATAAACAATCATCACTGGAATCAGAGACAGTCTCAATTTGATCATTTGGATTATTAAAGGTGGAAGGAATATCACACATAAGATCAAAAGTCCCCTGTGACTCTCTCGGGATTGGGACAAGGATCTCAGCACTAGACTTTATTAATTCGTCCGATTCCTTATTAGGAATAGTGCTAAGATGCTCATCCCCCATGTTTAGAGAGTGAGTGTGAACTTCGGGTGTGATAACAACAGACTGAGGGAGATGAGAGGAGCTAACATTCATGGAATTTTCAAGTTCCATTTGTTCAACGGCTAGTAATTTCTCCGTCTCATTATTTTCTCCCCGATTTCCAATGGAAGAGATCACAAGTGATGAATCTGACGAACCCTTATAAAATTGAAGGATATCAAGGGTGTCTTCAATATCACTATCATCATCACAGTCTAGAAGAGCAGCTTGACGAAATTTGGCACGTGTTATAGCTGCTTGTTCTAAGACAAGTAATTCTTCCCTACTCAATTCGTTTTTAGCCTCTCGTTCCTCAGCAAGCAATTCTGCCATAGATTTCTCACGAGAGTCTCGAAACGGTGTAGTAACCAACTCCTCCTTAAGTTCTTTTAAAATATCAAGAGCCTTTAGTAAAAGGTCTTGCTCGGTTTCTCGAGGAGTTGCGTGAATCATATCGTACTGTGGAGGTGGGTCTGAAAACGAAGAGTCGTAATTGTTACAAGGAAATGGATTCCTTGTTTGACAATCCGAGCTAGAGTGTGGACCTCCACAGTAATCACAACAGTAAAACTGATGTGGTTGTGGGTGGTGTGTGATAGAGTTATAATTGTTACCAAGAAACTGCTCATAGACAAGCGTGTTTCTCGATTGACAATCGGAACTGTAATGTGAACCACCACAGTACTCACAACAGTAAAACTGTTGAGTCTCATGGTGTGGTAACTGATGGAATGAATCAGGTGTGTCATGGTAGGAATAGGGATTCTGGTTATAGACAGACCCGTTTCCCGACTCTACCATGCCACACCTGGGGCAATTGCCACCATTATGAGGATTACCACACCACTGGCAAACCAGAAAGTGTGGATGAGACATAGAAAGAATCAAAAGTCTAGGGAGGGGTAGGGATGAAGAATCAAAGGTGCGAGAGGGTAAAGGTGAATATTTTTGGGTTTTTGGAAATACATTTTGTACAAATGAGAAGGAAAATCTTTTTGGGTTTTGTTTTTATGAAAATATGAACAAGGATGGATAAATGTACAATGGAACGAATTCCAAAGACACTAATCAGAAAAACCGTTTAGATAAACGCGCACAACCTCCCCGGCAGCGGCGCCAAAAGTTGATTGAGGCAAAAGCAGTCAACTAAATTCAACCACGGATGTGGTCAAACAAGTCAAACTCCTAAGGCTCAATGCTCCGCGGAAGTATAAGGTTTCCCCGGGTCGTATGTCCCGACGAGGTGTGAATTGTAAACAAAACGGTTATTTGATCGGGTGAATTTGGATGAAAAGGGATTTGTGAGTGATATGAACTAAGGAATATACGAAGAAATAGCTTAAACAAGCTATATGAATAAGACGGGAAGCTAAGAAAAACCAGAAACGATTTAAACCTAAAAACGCGTACGTTACGTTTTAAATAAAACGTAAACGTACGAAATAAAACGCGAGTTTTAACAAAATAAAATACTTACAAAAGTGAAAATTACATTTTTATAATCCTAAAAATAAAAGAAACTTTTTAGAAAATTTTAATTACTTTTTACACTATTTAATTATTTAATATTAATTAAAAACTATTTAATACTTATTATTAATTTTTAAATAACTAAAATATACTTACAATATTATTTAAATACTAAAAAGGTAAAAATAAAATTCCTAAACTTATAAAATAACTAAAAATAAGTTTTAAAAATAAAAATAAGTATTTTTGTCTTTTTGTGGATTTTCTTTTAATTAACTACTATTTAATTACTAATTATCTAATTAACTATTTTAAATTATAAAAATTAGCAAATGAACAGTAAAAACTCTAAGAAAATTTCTAAAATTACTTTACAACATATAAAAGCTATAAAAAAATATAAAAACTATATTTTACTTAATAAAAACTAGTTATGCTATTTTAACCTTAATATTAATTAATATTTAATAAAACTAAAGTTAATTCTAATTAATACTAAATGACACAATAAAAATCTGAGAAAATTAATATAAATACTTTAATATAATAGAAATTTAAGAAAAATATAAAAATAACAAGTACTTAATAAAAATATAAAAATGAAAATTAAAATTAAATAAAATTAAATAGAAACTATCACTTAAATTTAACTTGGTTTTTCTTGGTTTTTCTTTTACAAACTTATTAAATACTTAAAAACAAACACTTTTTGTAAAAACAAAATTTTTGTAAACTTAAAATAAGCTGAAAACAAGCTAAGACTTGAAACAGTTGACTTTGGTCAACTGTGGGAGGAAATGAGCTCAATTTGGCTTGGGTGGGACCCACAATAGCTAAATCTGGTTCCAATAAGCTAATAAGACAATAATAAGCTAGAAAAGGTGCAAGGAGACCACAGATTAAGCTAAAAGCTAAAAAATAAGCACATGAAACTTTGGGAGAACTCAGAAACTGGGACAAGTTTTTGTGGCTAAATTAAGGTGGGTCCCAGGGCTATTGAGGTCAACCCAATGGTCAATAATGAAAGCCTACCATGGGGAGGGTTGAGGGGAACCAAAAACAAGGGATATGGACCACTGTAGTGGCCACAAACCACCACCAAAGTGGTGGTGGTGACTGAGGTACTGATGTGCAGAGCAGGGGTGTTGCCCTGCAGCTTACTTCAAAGGGGTGTGGGACCCACTAAACAAAATCACAAAAATCTAGGAAAATTCTCAAAAATCAGCAAAGTGGTAGAGAGTAAACTTGTAAAAGCTTAGATCCTAATTCCTTGTATCCATCATTTTAAAAGCTTCCAAAGTTTGATCAAAAACTGAGATTGCACAATTGACTTTTTACTAAAACTACTTAGTTTGACTTTCTTGAGTTTTAATCCTAATCTATTGACTGATTTAGTTGTAATAGGCTATATTAAGACTACTTAAAGTTACTTTAACAACTTATGAAGAGATTTGAGTGATTATGGGTTCTAATGATCACACAGTAAACAGATATGCAATATTGGTGGTGATTTTGACTATTCTGATAAAACCTATGCACTTTTATGCTTGAATACTCCTAATATACCCTGAAGTAACTGAAAGAAACCATATGCAATCCCTAAATCTGAGTGGAACACAGATCTGCTGCTTAAACCAAACACCCCTATGCAAACTGAAAATGGTGATTATTCAAAGCAGTAGAGTTGATTTTGGCTATTCAAACACACACAGTTGATCACTAAGCTAAATATAACTGAAATAAACAATAAGAAACTAGACATAAGAACTTATAATAGAGCTTGACTTAAACAGTAAATGCAAGATAGGATACAATCTAAGATTAGAAATTAAAATGAGAAAAGTAATTCTAACCTCCAAATAATGGTATAAAGGTTATATGAACTCAGTAACAACCAACTTAAACTGATTTAACCCACAAACTCCATTTCTGAATCAGTAAACCATCATATGTCCCTTGTTGACTTTTGTTGACCAAGTAAGAAATTTTGAGTACACAGAAATTTGAACCAATAGAACTTATAATAAGCTATTATTTAGCTTATATGAGTTCATGAAACATCCTAAAACTAATAATGAAACTGAGAGAATAATTGCAATGCCTTATTTTTTATACTCAGAAATGGTTGAGATTTTTAAGCAAAATACATAATCTGAATAAACATAAGAATGATTTGTTAACTGAAATTAATTCAAATACACTTAGGAATGGAAGAAATACAACTTAGAATCTTAATTTTACACTAGAAATAGAAAAACGACATTAATTTAAATAAAATAAAACTATACTACAACTACACACCCTTTCTTCTCTTCTTTTCTTCATTTTATAGACCCTGAGGACACTCTTGGACTTTCCCACTTCAATTATGGCCGTTGGATAGCTTGGTTCAATCCCCACCGTTTAAATGGAATTTGGCGGGAAAGGCTCAATTGGCAGATTGAGTGGGTTTAGGTGAGCAATAAATGAGGAGGGGGGATAGGAGTGGGAGGTTGAGTGTTTGGTGAGGAAAATGGGGAAGTGGGGTGGACAAGAACCTGAAGATTAGGGAGTGTTAATGGTGGTGAACAGTGGTACGGGGGGTGAGGTTAGGGGTGAGTTGACTGGGTCAACGCCCAGGTTGGGTTATCTGTTTAGGGGATGGGCTTGTGATGGGCTTGGTGGGTTGGTAACTGGATCAGGATCATGGATTGGGTAAAAGGGGTGTTTGTTTGGTTTTATTTTTATTAAAATGGTCCATTTGGTTAATAGAAAACAACAAGGACCAATTTGCAATTAATCCAAACTTAGGGACTGAAGTTGCATCTTTCCAAAGTTATCACAAAAGTACCATTTCTGCCAATATATAATTTCATAAGGACCCCTGTTGTTTATTTTCCGAAATAAAATCACCCGAGGACTAAAATTGCCATTTTCCAAAGTGTAGGGACCAAATGTGTATTTTTCCCAAAGTTTTCATCCAGGGATTAAATGTGATAACTTTTGATTTTCTAAGGCCCAAAAATGACTTTTCTTCCAAAATTTTCCACCAGGGACCAAATCTGCCAAAATCTGAAACTCCAGGGACCAAAAGTGTAAATTCTCAAAACTTTTCCAATTTTTCACCAAAGGACTAAATATGACATTTTATGATTTCAAAATGACCTTTGGTGATAATTTTCTATATTTTGAATATCCAGGGACTAGTTTTGTAATTTTATGAAAGTTGAGGGACTGAAACTGCCAATTTTGCAAACTTTATACGTTTTTCATCTGTTTTGCTCATTTTGCATCTAAAACATATAAAACACAATTATGAAATATTTTCAGTATTTTGATGCATTACTGAGTGTTTTTGTATGTTTTGCAATTCATATTAGACCAAAAATGATGAGTGTTTGAGCACTCATCAATCCGTACTTGGTTTTTTCCGGGGATAGTTGGTTATGGACAATGGGCTTGCAATACCACTTATATGCCTTAGATGTTTTATGAGAATACGCGTTTCGAGACTTATGTGTATGCGTATATGGATGGGTAATTATTGTAAAATAAAAATTAAAAACGAAACAAAATAATGTTTGGAAAATTTGTGGAGCTGATCGGACTCCACATTTCATTAATAGAAAGAAATACATAAAGGCATAAACTTAGTACGTCTAATGATGAGTTCCTGCTACCGGGTACAGCCGTGGCCAGCCAAAGGGGAACACTTAGATTCAATGGGGGTTATATGTAAATTTTTTCAAGTTTTGGATGTTCCATGTGCGGGGGATATCTTTTCCGTCCGGGCTTCTATGCTTGTACGCTCCCCTTCCTAATGCCTCCGCGACCTCGTATGGACCCTCCCACTTGGGACCTAGCTTTCCCGTGTCTTCCACTTGGCTTGCTTCGTTGCTCCGGTACACATAGCCTCCTGGTTTGAAAGACGTGCTGCGGACTTTGACAGTGTAATGTTTTTCCATCCTGGACTTGCTTCTTGCTTCTTCTATGGCCGCTACTTCTCTTTTTTCTTCTAGGAGGTCCAAACTAAGGCGTAGGGCTTCATCATTCTCTACCGGGTCAAAGAGAGCGCATCTTACAGATGGCATGCCTATTTCTACGGGAATTACGGCTTCACTTCCGTATGTCAATGAGAATGGCGTTTCCCCATTGCTAGATTTGATCATGGTGCGGTGAGCCCAAAGCACGTGCGGCACTTCTTCCAACCAATCTCTGCTTCCTTGGTCTATTCTTGCTTTTATGCCTTCTCCCAGGCTCTTGTTTGCTCTTTCCACAAGTCCATTTGCCTGTAGGTGTTTCACTGATGTGAAATGTTGCTTGATGTTAAGTTTTTCACACCAATCTTTGAAAGGGTTGTCTCTGAATTGTTTGCCGTTGTCCGACATGATTTCCCCCGGAAGACCGAACCTGTATACGATATTATTCCAAACAATTTTTTTGACCTGGTTTCCAGTAATGGTTGCCAGGGGTTTGGCTTCAATCCACTTGGTGAAATAGTCGATTCCCACTATTAGATACTTGATCTTTCATGGGGCTTCTAGGAACGGGCCGCAGATGTCCAATCCCCATTTATAAAATGGCCACGGAGCGGTAATGGGCACTAGGTTGTGCTGCGGATTCTTGGCTACTGGCCTATGGACCTGGCAATCTTGACACTTGTTTATTACGTCCCTTGCATCTTTGTGCATGCTAGGCCAGTAGTATCCGGATCGGATGGCCTTTGCTACAATAGCTCGGGGACCTGAGTGCATGTTGCATGAGCCCTCATGGATTTCTCTGATCACATAGTTTGCTTGTGCCGGACCTACGCATCGCAGCCATGGCTCTAGGAAAGATTTGCGGAATAGAACTCCGTCAACGATGGCATACTGCCTCGCCTTTATCCTTAGCTTTCTGGCCTTTTTTGGGTTTGAAGGTAGCACGTCTTTTTCTAGGTACTTGCGGAGTGGGGACATCCAGGTATCCCCTTCTTCCTCAACCACTGCCATAACTTCCTTTTCTTTGATTGACTTCTCCTTCAAGACCTCAACTAGAATTCGCTTTGTCAGGTGAGCGAAACTAGTGGACGCTATCTTGCATAGCGCATCTGCTTGCTTGTTCTGGCTCCGCGGTTTTGCCTTATCGAGAATGTGCGGAAGCCTTGAATCAGTGCTTGGGCTTTTTCTAGATAACGTATCATGCTCTCTTCTTTGGCCACGTAAGTTCTGTTGATTTGATTTGCAACTAGTCTGGAATCCACATTTACGGATACATTCTTCACCCCCATCTTTTCGGCTATCCTTAAGCCCGTCAACAGTGCCTCATATTCTGCCTCGTTATTGGATGTGTCAAACTCAAATTGTAAGGCGTATGTGAACTCCGTGCCTTCAGGGTTGGTAAGGATCAGGCATGCTCCGGAGCCTTCTTGGCAAGAGGATCCGTCAGTGTATAGATTCCATGGTTCAACATATGGTAGTTTCTCCGCGGATTCTGTGGTTGATGAGGAACCTTCTTCTGGAACTTCTGCGATGAAATCCGCCAGGAGTTGCCCCCTTATAGCCGTCCGCGGTCTGTAGTTGATGTCATGCGCACCCAATTCAATTGCCCATTTTGTCATTCTTCCTGTCTTCTCATTGACGACAACTACCAGATGTGTCTGGAAGTATCTCTTGAGTCGTCTGGTTGCGTGAACTAGTGCTAACACCAATTTTTCCATTGGGTAGTAATTTACCTCCGGACCTTGCAGAGCGCGGCTTATGAAGTAGACGGGCTCTTGTCGCGGTCCCTTTTCTGCTAGTAGCACGGCGCTTATGGCTTCCTTTGCTGCGGACAAGTACATTATCAGTTCTTCTTTGGGGTGTGGAGCCGTTAATGTGGGGAGGTTAGCAATGTGCTTTTTCATTTCTTTGAACGCTGTCTCTGCCTCCGCGGTCCAGTTGAAGTCACTTTTCTTGATGCATTTTTTTTGTGTTTTGAAAAATGGTAAGGATTTCTCCGCGGATTTGGACAAGAAGCGGTTAAGGCTTGCTAGCTTACCATTTAAACTTTGTACCTCTTTCAGGGTCTTTGGTGATGGCAGTAGTGTTACCACTTCGGACTTTTTTGGACATGCTCTAATCCCGTTTCTACTGACCACATGACCTAGGAACACTCCTTCTTCTACTCCGAAGGTACATTTCTTTGGGTTGAGTTTCATGTTGATCCTTCTAAGTGTCTCGAAGGTTTCATCTACGTCCCTCAACACGTCTGTTTCCGAGTGGCTTTTGATTACCAGGTCATCCACGTACACTTCCAAGTTCCGCCCTATCTGTTTTTCAAAGGCTTTGTCTACCAACCGCTGGTAAGTAGCGCCCGAGTTCTTCAATCCGAACAGCATCTTTGTGTAGCAGAAGATTCCTTGGTTTGTGTGGAACGCGGTTTTCTCTTCGTCTTCCGGAGCCATCTGAATTTGGTGGTACCCTTTGTATGCGTCTAGAAAGCACTTAAAGGTATATCCACATAACGATTCAACTTTCCAATCTATCTCCGGAAGCGGGTAACAATCTTTGGGACAAGCTTTGTTTAAATCCTTGAAATCCACACACATCCTCCAGCTTCCGTCGCTTTTCTTGACCAGAACCGGGTTGGACAGCCAATCGTAGTAGTGGACCTCCTTCATTATGCCTGCCTCCACCAGTTTTGCTACATCATCATTGATTGCCTTGTTTCTTTCCGGGGCTTGTCCCGTTTTTTTCTGCCTTACCGGGGTGTAACCTTCTCTGACATTCAACCTGTGCTCCGCCACATTCGGTGGTACACCCGTCATGTCAGATGGCTGCCAAGCAAAGATGTCTAAGTTGTTTCTTAGCAGCTCGCACAAGTCCCTCTTTCTTTGGTCGGTCAAACTACCACCCACTGTAATTGTTTGGTTTGGGAACTCCGAATGTATTGCCACTTTTACTCCTTCTGCTGGGGGCCTTTGGAGCTCCTGTCCCGGCTAAGCTTCTCCTACCATCCTACATTCCACCGGGATTACTTTATCACTCTGCAATGTTGTAACACCCCCAAAATCGGGTCCAGCGGAAGCATACATGTCACTGGGGTGCTACTATATTGGTATCACAACATAAGGAAATAAGGAACGGAATACATACTCCGTTAAAATACAAGAAGTTTAATAGAAATCGAGTTTACAACAACGGTTTTTAGATTTAAAAGATAAGCCCAAAGTTTAGTGGTCCCAATAAAACAAGTCAAAGTCATTGTGTGAAAACACTTCAGAGAATAGTTACGATCATTGCCTTGCCATGCCTCGCCAAATATTAAACATCTCAAACACCTGAGAAAAACATGCTAAAAGTCAGCAAAAAGCTGGTGAGTCTATAGGTTTAGAGCAATAAAATCAATAGTTGGACCAAGAGTTTAGCATATGAGCATTACAACGCATATAATGTCATACAAAAATAGTCTATTACGCTAGCACTAAGTTCATGCAACAAAAGCTATAACAGTGTGCATACTCAAAGAGCATGTAATCATAAAATGGGCCCGGAAAGTGTTTATCCAAGACACTTGTGTTTCGACATGGTATACGTTCGCGTTTGCCTATCCGGTCAAACCGAACGGGGGAGTCACCCCCAATAGATCTATTTATAACATTCGTGCTTCCCAGCAGGAAATAACGGTTCATGAGGTGGGCATAATTTGGGACATAACAGGGCTTAGGCTAATCCACGTAATAGCATAAATAACAGTGTTTGGTCAATAAAATAGTTTAGCACGTTTCTCACCCCAATAAAAACAATTATAAAAGAGTGGGGCTATAAACTCACCTCAGCAGTACAATAGTATGATAGTGCAATAATTCAGGTAGTGTTCAGCACCAATACGCGACCTAGATTAGTAAGGCATGATTTAGTTCATAGTTTAAGTTGAAAACTCAACGAAGTTAAACTAAACTCTAAGTTTTAAAGTGTTGTGTTATCGTTGCTTGTGTGGTAGCATTTACGTTTGAAAAATAGTTTACGAAATATTTGGGTGTATTGGCTCCTGGAAGTGTAAACCATAAATGTGAGAGACGGATAGATCCTTGGTTTGACGATAGCCGAAAGGCGAAGTATAGGAAGTTGATTTCAATGGTGGTTAGACGTTGGCAGAAAAGAATGATTTTAACGTTAGAAGTGTATATATACAGATATACGTATTTACTTAGTGTATTTATAAAAATATATAATTAAGTGGTGGTTTAAAGTATTTATATTTAAAATAACTAGTAACTATGTACCTTAAAAATGTATTTTAGTTTAAAAATGTTTATTGTCCGTTTATAAGAGTTATTAAAAGTATGTAGGATTTTTAAGAAAGTTGAGCATGACTTGAATATACATTTAAATAAATAAGCCATTGTATTTTATAAAAACTCAAGTAAATATTTATAAGCCCAAATGTGTCAATTCCAAAAGATATGAACCATTTGTATTAATAGTAAGTTCAAAACTTAAGATTTTGTTTTAGTCTAAATGTATGTGTATATAGTTTGGCTTATAACAAGTTTTATAAGCTCGGTATAGATTATGTCGCGATCTCGTGGTCGAGTGAAGTGAACGAGTCGGGGAGAAATAATAAGTCAAAATGACCGGAGACGATTAGGCGAATGTGAAAGGAACCTTGTGCAAAACAGTAAATCAAACGCACCATAAAGTTGGGGTTATGTGGCTTGAGTGGGTTGTGTTGGGCTTGGCCCAAAATTTACCTCGACACATAAGAAATACACAAATTGCTTGACCAAACAAATTTTCAACTCATCCCACTTCTAAATTTAACATAAATTCGAAACCCATTTTACCAAATACCCAACTGAGCTTTACTCATTTTGAAACTGGATGTAGTCATCAGTGTGCAAAAAAAATGAATTTGAAGCCAAAACTATTTAATACCAAATAAAAATCTAATTCAACTTATTATGTTTTCTGAGTGGTTAGAGCTAGCCATGAGTGTGAAGGAAAAGAACAAACAAGGACAACATGTATTTTACCCATAAACACAGAAGTGAAGCAAGCATGTACTTGATCATGGTGTCTAGCAAAATAAGCAAACCGAGACCATATCGGTATCTCTCTTGGTCCAATAACCACTCGACAACCAGGAAGTAAAGCTAGACCAATTTATTTAAATCCACTCCAAAATAAAGAAAATGAGCAATACTGGAGTTCAGTAGCTATAACATAACACTTCCGAATTCGAGCCAACATAGTTTAAATCCTTGTTTTAGTTTCTTAGTTTAGCCCTTATCAAATTTACCACACAAGTTTGTGGACTTAGACTGTATCAACAACTTTACAATAATTCATTTTGCAAGTTTTTTTTTAACAAGTGACATTCTAGATACATTATTCCAAATCAAAAACATAAAACCAGTAACGAGACAAGGTAGAGTGGATTCATGATTTCAACCAAGTTATTTCATCATTTACCAAAACCCACTTATTAGCTAACAAACTAACATCAAACTTTGAGTTTTACGCCTATCACTATAAGGTTGTAACAATCGGTATCAAAAATCAAAACCGAAAAATAAACAATAAAATTTTGAACGAATAACATATCATTGACTCGAATGAAAGGAAATGAAAGGATTTAGATTAGGGTTCTTACAACAAATTGAGTGAGTTACAAAGAAGCACACAAAACCCAAAATTCCAACACCGATCCAACAAGCAATCCACACACCACTTGGACTCTTGAAACTCGATCTCTTCTAGTACCCAACTTGTGTTTTTGTTTTGATAGCTTCTTTGAGTGCGTGGAATACTTGTGAATTGAGTGGGTATTTAAAAAAATAACGTGGATTGGTTTGATTCCTTTCATGCCTTGATACAATGAGATGGTTTGCAAAAAGGGGTAATCATCCCCCCCTTCACACCGACTGCTCCGCTTGGACTCTTGGAGTGTGACCACCTCTGAGTGGTATCAAACACGCTTGAATCGGGTCTGTATTTGATTTCTAGTGGATGATTTGTTTTATTATAGCCTTGGTTGTATTGAAAACCCATTTTTGGTAGTGAGAGAGAGAGAGAAGCAGATTATCTGTTGTGTTTTTATCTTTTCTCTAAAGAGAGAAGAAGGTGAGGTAGAGGTGGGTTTGTGGGGATACACACAAGGACGATTTGTAGTTTATTTATTTATTTTTGTTTTGCTTTATACATTTGTAAAATAAAATGAGTGGGGTTTGGTAGTTAGGTAGTGGATAAGATTTTTGTTATTTGTTAATTTTCTTGTGGGTATTAAGTGTACCCCGTGTCCCGTTGAGCTCCGATAACATTTGAGTTTTCAAGGTTAGCGGGAGTGCTAAAAAAATTATTGACGGAAAAAGTTTTTAGAATAATAATATAAAAATATGAGTTGTTCGTTCCGGGTAAAATTTGTTGGATTCATGCCATTACAAGAGTTGTGTCGGTACGCGTGTTGTGTTTGGTGCGAGATAACCTCTCGTTAATAATCAATAATAGTCAGGAAATCCACAAATCATATGCTTCTAATAAAATGGTCAGTGAGGTGAGTTACTGTAAGCAACAGTGTGCGGGTCTGATTTCCCGAAATAGTTATGCAAGCTCGTGAATGCTTGATAAAATAGTTGTGCACACGTTGTGCACAGAATTAAGCTCTTGTGGTAAGTCAAGTCGGTAGGCTACCGGCCCAATTCTGTCGAGAATAGTGAAAGGCCCAATGTATCGGGGATTTAATTTCCCACGTTTTCCAAAGCGAATCACGCCTTTCCATGGTGAAACTTTCAATATAACTCGGTCTCCTACCTGGAACTCGAGTGGCCTTCGCCTCTTATCTGCGTAGCTTTTCTGACAGTCTCGAGCCGCTTGCATTCGGCTTTTGATTTGCACAATCTTTTTCGTGGTTTCTTGTACCAATTCAGGACCGGTAAGTTGACTTTCTCCAATTTCAGCCCAGCATATAGGTGATCGGCACTTTCGACCATAGAGTGACTCGTAAGGGGCAGCCTTAATGCTTGTGTGATAGCTGTTATTGTATGAGAACTCAGCTAATGGCAGATGCTTATCCCAACCGTTTCCAAAATCTATCGCACACGCTCGCAGCATGTCTTCCAAGGTTTGAATGGTCCTTTCACTTTGACCATCTGTTTGGGGATGGTAGGCGGTGCTCATATCAAGGTTGCTACCCAAAGCATCCTGTAGTGATCTCCAAAAGTTTGATGTGAAACGGCTATCTCTGTCGGAGATGATAGAAATCGGGACTCCATGTTGTGCCACTATCTCCTTTATGTATAACCGTACAAGCTTATCCATGCTGTCATTCTCTTTGATCGGTAAGAAGTGAGCGGACTTGGTGAAACGATCAACGATTACCCAAATGGTGTCGTAACCGCTTGATGTCCTTGGTAGTTTGGCAATGAAGTCCATGGTTATGCGTTCCCACTTCCACTTGGGAATCTCTGGTTGTACAAGTAAACCTGATGGCCATTGGTGTTCCGCTTTAACTTTGGAACAGGTCAAGCAATGATTGACATAATTAGCAACGTCAACTTTCATGTTTGGCCACCAGTATAATTTCTTCAGGTCGAGGTACATTTTGTCGGCTCCTGGGTGAATGGAGTATTTAGATTTGTGGGATTCGTGCATGATGAGGTCACGCATCCGTCCGTAGATTGGGACCCAACTTCTGTCCTTGAAACAAAGCATCCCATCTGATCTCTTCACGAAACCATTTTCATTTTCTGGCATACTGTAGATTTTCTCATTGGGTCTGTTCTCTTCCTTGAGTGCCTCAGCCTGAGCCTCAATGATTTTCGATGGAAGGGGTGAAACAATCGTCATACCTAATGATCGTACCCTCAAGGGTTTTGGTCGTTCTTTCCGACTAAGAGCATCTGCTACCACGTTTGCTTTGCCTGGATGGTATCGAATCTCGCAATCGTAGTCGCTGAGTTTAGTGGTCCCAAAAAAACAAGTCAAAGTCATTGTGTGAAAACACTTCAGAGAATAGTTACGATCATTGCCTTGCCATGCCTTGCCAAATATTAAACATCTCAAACACCTGAGAAAAACATGCTAAAAGTCAGCAAAAAGCTGGTGAGTCTATAGGTTTAAAGCAATAAAATCAATAGTTGGATCAAGAGTTTAGCATATGAGCATTACAACGCATATAATGTCATACAAAAATAGTCTATTGATGAGGCGAAAAATGATCCGTTTTTAGGGGGTCATTTAAGCCCGGAATTGAATTTATTTGATCAAATATTGCCCTAAATCGTTCCTTTTGTGATTTTAGGTACTTTGGGAGTGAAATCTGGAAAAGGAAGCAATTCGGACGTTTTTGGAGCATAAAAGTGAAGAAAACGCCAAAGACTTAATTTTCCAAGCTGGGAACAGTGTCTGACGGCGTCAAGAAGACTTTCCTGACGGCGTCAAGAGTAAAAGTGGTGACGGCCCAGAAACTTCATGAAGGCGTCACGTAGGCCGTCACGTGTAAATTGTCACAACTTGCGCGCGCGGTAGCTGACACCATTTTGGCCATAACTTTTGCATACGAACTCGGATTTGAGCGATTCAAAAAAAAAACGATCGGGACAAAAAGATCTACAATTTGGAGAAAAAGGCTTCTTGACGGCGTCATGTGTTAAGTCTGACGCCGTCAGATCGGGCCGACAGAAAGTTTTCCTATAAATATAACCACATAACTTCATTATTTGTAAGCCCTAAACCCTAAGGTCGATTCCTGGGTTTAGGTAGGTGTTTTTCCAGCAACTTAGAGGGTTTCAATCACTCCATAAACATCATGTATTGGTTTGTTGATTCTATCTTAATTATGTTTTCCATTATCATTGTTGATTGCTCTTCTTTAATGATGTTTTGCTAATTCACATTGTGTCTACTTATGATTGTGTGAAACTTGTGTATAATTAATTAGATCTCATTGATTTCTTGTTGATGTTTGTGTCTATCTCCATCAATAAGGGCTTGTTGATGTGTGTGTCTATCTCCATCAATTAAGGCGTGACAACTTCAATAGATCTAGTTGGTTTAGTTTATAATTCTTGTTTCCTATTGATTCTTGTTTTGATTGAATGTCTCATCAATGTTAGGTTTAAGAAAACTGGCAGATCTCCATTGTGTAACTTGCTTGAACGTCTTAAGAAACATGAACCGATGTGTACTAGGTTTTTATGGTTGTATTTAATGCATGAGCGAATTCTAGTGATCCCATGTTAGGAGCTTCTTAGCCGGCTCGACATAGGAGTGAAGTAGGAGCTTATAGGATTGGGGAAGTAAGTACGCCACCCCATGAATGGTATTAAGGAATACAACCCGTCAATTAAAACAAGGTTTTATAATTCAATAGGTAGAATTGGATAGCTAGCAAGGAGTAACATATCAGGGTAGACATGCTTCACTTATCTTGTAGAACCTTAGTTTAGTTTTCTTGCACATTAGTTTAATTAGTAGCTTTTGGGTTAGTTGATTAGCAACTAATTCCGCCCCTTCTTCTAAAACCCGAGATTTTCACTTGCTTTTCATAAAATATAAAAACACAAAAAGAATCATCCTTCACCTTTAGACCTAGTTAGAACAATTTCAATCCTAACGATACTATTCCTAGCTGAACGATCAATCCCCCGGTACTTGTCACTATACTATACTACAACGATCAGGTACACTGCCTGGTGGGGCTTGTAAGCTTCTCGAGATCCCTCGAGAGGTAAAGCCTGGTGCAATCCGTACGCATCAAGTTTTTGGCGCCGCAGCCTGGGGAATAGTTATTGTTTCGGTTGAATTTGATTTTTATTAGGTCTACTCATTAGATTCCTATCAAGTGAGATTTTTTCTTTTTTATTTTGTAGCTTTCTTGTAGTCTATATTTTCTTTGTGATTTTGTTTGTAAATTGCTTCAAATGGACTTTACACTTAGACTTCTAAGATTGCAAGATAAGGTTGAGCGGCTAACACACCAAAGAGTTCAAAATACCTCATTTAGAGACACCTATGAATCATATGAGCCTTTACCTAGGATAGATTCTTATGAACAACCTGCATGTTTAAGATCTAGTTTTAGTGAGGCCAATAGGAAATGCGACCTAGTTTGCCAAGGAATTATGGAGAGAGCCATTGCAACAAATCATAAGTTGGATGAAGTACTAGGTTTGCTATTATCACTACCTAAGAAAAAAATTGAGGAGGATTTAGCCGAGCATGATCACATTGATAAAAAAAAGACCTAGGTTTTATGATCGATGATGATGAATCTCAAGAAACAGATGATGAATCTCTTGGGCAATTTGTATATAGCAGACAGAATATTGAGGATGATCCTTATGATTCGGACATAGAAGTTGAGATGCCTAGAGAAGCACGTGAGATACTTGGGAGAATGTTAGGGCTAGATTATAATAAAACACATGTTGAGGATATAGGTTGTGGAAAACTAGAAGGGGGGTTGAATAGTTTTACGTCTTTTTAATTCGTTATAAAATTAGTTTTAGAGTTTACTTAGCTTTTAAAAACTTAGATTCGATAATATGTGATCTCAAGTCTTGTACAATATAAACAATTAACACTACACAATATATTACAATGATAAGTAATGAAATAAGTAAGAGATGGAAAGATCGAACCGCGAGACAAGAGATTTATAGTGGTTCGGCTACAAGGACACCTTCCTTGCCCTACTCCACTCCCCGAGCACCTAACTCGAGAGTTTTCTTCACTATATCAACAAGCTCCCTTATGGCGGAGAAAACCGTACACACCAATTTACACACCACTTTTCACACCACAACTTCGTCACACCTAAGTCACAACTTCTACACAACTTCTTCAAATCAATCTACTTCACAACTAACTACTCCACACCTATCTTCTTCACACCAATCTAGTTCCTAGCTTTTCTTCTTCACACCAAGCTACTAACTAATCACACAATCTATATCTAGCACAACTATCTACAATCAAATATTCACAACAATCTTCACAAAGAATAATGTAAATGATCTTTGATGATGCACCAACAACTTGGATGTGGAGATCACAACAAGTTGTAATACTTCTTGTCTTGAGGGATAGAAGTATTCTTCTCTTGCACTTGGGAGGATGAATGTTGGATCACTTTGAAACAAAGAATTATACACTTATGATCAAAGGATAAGAGAATAGAGATTTGGATCTAGATCAGAAAGTTAGGAAGTGCAGAAGGTGAGAAAATTCTGAGGAGTGAACCAATATTTATAGGGGAGAAAAATACTGTTCTGGAGCGTGGCCGGTCCCCTTAATTAGTGGTCGGTCCCCTTAATGATTAAGGGGGCCTCCTAAGGAATTAAGGGGGCCGCCCCTTCAGAACGTTGGTTTTTCTTGTCTTTTAGTGGGGAATATTTTTCTGGATAGAATTTGCCATTTTTGGTTGGAAATTTGAAATCATATATTTATAATGAATTAAACATATTCTTTTAATTCCAAAAGTAATTTTGTAAAAGATATAAGATGTTTAATACATTTTATAAAAATTCTAGTGATTAGAAAAATTTCCTTTGATCATGAAATGTAATAAACCCTTTGTTTATTCATACCTTAAGTGATATGGAAGCAAAGACAAATATTAAGCACTAAAAACTTGTTTACGTCATAAGTTTTAGATTAATGAGTTTATGCTTTGTAATTATCAAAACATAGAGACATTGTTAATATGCTAACAATGTTTTAAGACATTATTTACGTCAACAATCTCCCCCTTTTTGATGATTACAAAACCTTAAACTCATTAGGTCTAAAAAATAATTTTTAGACAAGAATTTAGAGTTTAACATTCTCTTCTCCCCCTTTTTGTAAAATCAAAAAGGTTAAAGCTCCCCCTTGATGTATACTCCCCCTAATTTGAGAGCACCAAGGAAATGAGCTATGGAAATCTTGGCTACACAAAATATTAGAAGAGAGCAAGGCAAATATACATGCAAAGCAATAGTTATAAAAATATATTCATTCAAGCATCATAGAAAGCATTACAACATTTAATATGCTTAAGGCATATTAATCATAATAAAACAAATGAAAAGACATAGTCCTATATTGCCTAGAAAGAGCACTTGGACTTGCTTGCAACTCATGGTTGATTGTTTTATTTGCTTGAAGGATAACATAAGCATAAAGCTTAGTTGTTAGATGGAGAGGGATATGGAGTGAGGTATGGAGCGGAAGAGGTGGCCCTTACGATATTGTATCGTGTTAGGGGTGGAATGGGATGAGGTCGAGTGAGGAGATATTCAATCCAAGAAATATCTTCACTCAAGTAAAGGATTTGTTTTTGGAGAAAGATGCAACAAGGACAATAGTGAGTGTGGTTTGTAACTTGATCCAAGTTGAGAGAGTGAGGAAGGCAATTGTTATAGGGTGATGATGGAGGTTGCCCTTTGTTGCGTTGTGCAAGATGCATGGCATTGAAATCACGAAGATCATGGATTTGTGATATTTCATCACGGAACTTTTGCTTTTCCGTGGTAATGTAGAGAAAGTCATTGTGTTGATATGGATGAATTGGGTTTGTGTAGTTGGAGTTGTAGTGGGATGGTTGATCAACCTTGTATGGATCATTACAAGGGATTTGAGGATGAGGTGAGTGATTTGGCATGAAGGAAGATGTTTGGCCAATGTTGTATGGTTTGTAAGTAGGATCAAATGAATGTCCTTGTGAATTTGGTGGAAAGTTTGGGAAGTAAGTGGTTGGTGGTGTTGAATGACTTCCAACTTCATTTGTTATGATGGATTTGTTTCGAGGGCTTTTTCTTCGCCAAACGGGTTTTTCCGTCATTCTTGCAAGCCTTGAGGCTTTTGGTTTGGGTTTGTTTGGAGAAGCCATGAAGGGATGAGTAAAGAGTTTTGAGGATTGGGGTTGTTTATAGTGTAAGATTTGTGTGTTTATGGATGGATAAAGTTTGTTTGGGAGATTAGGACAAATTGTGTTGGTGAAGATTGGGAAATGTAGGTTGAAATGGGCTAAAAAGCAGAAAAGATTCTGTAAACCCGACCATTAGATGGCCGGTCCCCTTAATTAGGGGGCGGTCCCCTTAATGATTAAGGGGGCCGCCTTACAAAATTAAGGAGGCCGCCCATCTGGTGATTTCCAGGTTGTCAGAATTGGGTTTTTGGCAGAAAATTTGCAGAAAGGTTATGTGTTTGGATTAGAATTCAAGCAAGTTCAATTCTCTTAGGCAATATAGAATCTAATCTAATCAAGATATAGCATGCATACAAAAACACATAGGCAAAAGAGCAAATAATCAACACATAATAAGCAATAGGAGGTAAGTAAAGGCAAGCACACTTAAGCTTCCTAAGGCACCTATCTTAGATTAAAGGCAAAGGCAATTAGTGAGTGAAAAACTAGTGATGGATCAAGATGACACCATTATTAGTGAATTTGTCCTAGTGAGTGTCTATATGCAACAAATGTGGAGTTGTGATTGTTTCGACTCCTAGAAGCAAAAAGAAATAACGATCCTAAGAAATAATCCAAATGATCTCCTTGATTCAATTTTTGCTCGATCATGAATGTCAAAGACATATATTAGATTATATACCTTGACAATTTATGTGAGAGTTTATGCATGATTTTGAAATACAATGTTTTTAGAATTTAGTCAACAATGCAAGGAAAATGATCTTCATGTGATTCCTAGATTGTGAGAATAATTTTTAGAGAAAATTGATTGAGTTTTACAAAAAGGTTTATGCAAAGAAAATAAATCTTCTCAATCTTTAGTTTTGTGCGAAATAGATTCCTAGACTCAGAAAAGGTGAAATGGAAGAAAAATAACTTTCATGCAAGTATAAATTTGAATTAATTCAATATAATTTAGTCAACTTGTTCCATCATTCCTAATCCTAAACGCAAGTGGTTGAATAATTCACGCTTAAGGGGTTTTGTGAATATATCCGCAATGTTGTCTTCCGATGCAACCTTTTCTATAGATATATTTCCTTTTTGTACATTATCCCTAAGAAAATGGTGACGTATTTCTATGTGTTTAGTCCTAGAGTGTTGCACCGGATTTTTACTTAAATCTATCGCACCTTTGTTATCGCACATAATGGGGACATTTTCTAACCTAATGCCATAGTCTACGAGAGCTTGTTTCATCCATAGTGCTTGTTGACATGCCTTTCCGGCGCTTACATATTCGGCTTCGGTGGTAGAAATAGCAAGAGCAGTTTGCTTCTTCGAAAACCAAGACATTAGACAACATCCCATAAACGTGCAAATACCGCTAGTGCTCTTTCTATCTACGTTGTCTCCCGCATGATTCGAATCCGCATAGACAATGGTTTCTATGCCGGATTCCTTAGGATACCATAATCCTAAGTGTATAGTGCCTTTAACGTATTGGAAGATACGCTTAACCGCTACTAGGTGAGAGGTTTTGGGATCCTCTTGAAAACGAGCACAAAGGCAGACACTAAACATGATGTCGGGTCTACTTGCCGTCAAGTATAGTAAACTACCTATCATTCCTCTATACTTGGTGTTATCTACGGACTCACCTTCATCGTCCTTTGTGAGCTTTACCTCCGTAGACATGGGAGTTTTCATGGGTTTTGAGTCTTCTAGGCCAAATTTTTTAAGCATTTCCTTAATGTACTTAGATTGGTTAAAAAATATTCCATCTTCTAATTGTTTTATTTGTAATCCTAGGAAGAAGTTAAGTTCACCCATCATACTCATCTCAAACTCATCATGCATGATTTTGGCAAATTCATCACACATGTCTTGACAAGTCGATCCAAATATAATGTCGTCAACATATATTTGGACAATGATGAGATTTGGGTCTTTCCTTTTAGTGAAAAGAGTGTTATCTACCATTCCCATGGAATAATCATGTTTAATAAGAAAAGCTTTTAATCGATCATACCAAGCTTTGGGAGCTTGTTTGAGTCCATACAAAGCTTTCTTTAACTTATAAACATAATCAGGTATTGCGATGTCAATGAATCCTGGAGGTTGTGCCACATATACCTCCTCATTGATAAAACCGTTAAGGAATGCACTTTTCACATCCATTAGGAATAACTTAAAATCTAGGGCGCAAGCATAGGCAAGTAATATCCTAATTGATTCTAGTCTAGCTACGGGGGCATAAGTTTCGTCATAATCAATTCCTTCTTGTTGATTATAACCTTGGGCAACTAACCTAGCTTTATTCCTAGTAACTATTCCATTCTCGTCTAACTTATTCCTATATACCCATTTGGTTCCTATGATGGTCATATCCTTTGGATTTGGGACTAATTCCCAAACATCATTTGCCTTAAATTGATTTAATTCTTCTTGCATAGCTATAACCCAAGTTTCATCCTTTAAAGCCTTGCTAATATCCTTAGGTTCTATTGCTGAGAGGAAACAAAAGAAATTGTTTTTATCTTGGGCTTGTGACCTAAGGGTTCTTTGGTTAAGATGTCCTATTATATTATCTAATGGATGTGATCTAGATTCTTTAATATTAACAGTTTCGTTATTTTCTAAGTGAATGTCTTCATTATCATTTCCTATGGGTTTTGTTTTACTAACCTCAATAGCTTCATCTTCGACTAAATCATCATCTTCTAAAGGTAATGTTTTAGGAGGTGGTGGTGTTTCATCAAATGTTACATTTAGTGATTCCTCTACTTTCATGGAGTGTTTGTTAATTATTATATATGCTTTGCAATTTTGTGAGTATCCTAAAAATATTCCTTCATATGATTTTGGATCAAACTTAGTGAGATAGTCCTTAGTGTTTAAAATATAGCATTTACTTCCAAATACCCTAAAGTAGCTTAAATTTGGTTTTCTACCTCTTAATAACTCATAAGGAGTTTTTCCTAGAATTCTTCTAATTGATACCCTATTTAAAATATAAGTTGATGTATCTACGACGTGACACCAAAATTTTTGTGGGATGGATTGTTCATTTAACATAGTTCTACTCATTTCTTGTAGTGACCTATTTTTTCTTTCTACTACGCCATTTGATTGAGGAGTACGAGGAGCGGAGAAATTGTGAGATATTCCATTTAACTCGCAATATTTTCCGAATTGTACTTCGTTATCAAATTCCCTACCATGGTCCGTCCTAATGGCAACTATTGAGCATCCTAATTTATTTTGAATCATTTTACTAAATATTTCGAATTTTTCAAAGGCTTGGGTTTTGTCACTTAAAAACCTAGTCCACGTGTATCGTGAGTAGTCATCTACTATTACTAAGGTATATTTGTTTCCTCCATAGCTCCGCACAGCGGATGGACCAAAAAGATCCATATGTAATAATTCTAGGCACCTAGTAGTGGATACTATATTCTTAGCTTTGTGACTAGCATGAGCTTGTTTTCCAATTTTACATGCATCACAAAAATGCTTGTCATATTTTAGATTAGGCAAATTTCTAACTAATTCCTTAGAGGCCAAAGATTGTATTTGTTGCATGTTAGCATGTCCTAATCTCCTATGCCACAGTGTAGAGTTTTCATATAGGGTCGTTAGGCATATCCTATCCTCAGGTTTGTTTCCTAGTTTCATAACACATATGCCACCTTTCCTAATTCCTCTACCTATAATTTTTCCATTCTTAACTATTTCGCTATCATCTTCGGTAAATGTGACTCTACATTTATTATCACATATTTGTCCTACACTAAGCAAGTTATATGTTAATTTATCTACATGCTCTACATTTTCAATAGTAAGTGAGTCTTGAGAAATCGTACATTTGCCAATGATTTTTCCACGTAAGTCACTACCGAAAATAACGTTACCTCCATTGTATACCTTGTATGTAGAGAATAGCTTGCGGTTCCCCGTCATGTGCCTCGAACATCCGCTATCTTTGATCCATTCGTCAGGTTCCAAGTCAATTCCTAAACATATTTCGTCGGTTTCTTTTGCCATAAAACACTTTTCGTCTCTTGGCTTTTCAACTTCTTCTTTGTCACTATCACTCCATGTTCCACTAACAAAAGCACCTTGACTTTCATAACCTGGTGGCTTTAGACATTCGCCAATGAGATGATTTGGACTTCCACATCTAAAGCACTTTCTTTTCCCGTAGTTGTCACTTCTATTCCTTTGGAATGCTTTTCTTTCGTCTCGTGATGATCTAGTGAATCTTCCTCGTCTCTTGAAGAACTTCTTGAATTCTCTTACGGCCATTGTATATTCTTCGTCTTCACTTTCGTCACTTGAATCATCATCATCACTAGGTTCCTTTTTGGCTTTTAGAGCAATGGATTTGGTTTGTTCTTTCTTGACTTTGACCGTTTCCGAATCTCTTCTTATGATTTCTTCATGAACCTTAAAGTTGCCAATTAGTTCATCTAGTGATAACGTCATCAAGTTCTTTGATTCTTCAATTGCCGTGACCTTAGCTCGCCATTTTGGATGCAATGCCCTAAGAAATTTCCTAACACAATTTTTACTAGAAAATGTCTCATCAAGTGCTTTTAAACTTGTGATGATAGTGTTAAACTTAGCAAAAGCATTATCAATTAATTCCTCTTCCGGAATCGTAAATTGTTCATATTGTTGTACAAGAAGATCTATTTTATTATCTTTGACTTGGCTATTACCTTGGTGAGTAATTAGTAAAGAATCCCAAATTTCTTTGGCGGTTTTACACATAAAAATTATTTCATATTCTTTGCGTGATAACGCATTATAAATTACCATTTTAGCCTCATTATTTTTTGCTAATTTCTTTTTCAAATCATCATTTTGTTCTTCAAAAGATACAATTTCATTCATTTTAGTTTCAACATTATATTGAATAGGAGAAAAATCACCAAAGGTAATAATATGCCAAAGATCAAGATCTTTTGATTTCACATACGTTTCGAATCTATTTTTCCAATATAAAAATCCATCACTTTCAAATAGTGGTGGTCTTTACATAGATTGCCCTTCTAAATATTTTTCAGATTCCATAGATCGTTACAAGTTTTAAAATACAATATATTTTAAAAATCTTGCTAGACGTGGCTCTGATACCAATTGTGGGAAACTAGAAGGGGGGTTGAATAGTTTTACGTCTTTTTAATTCGTTATAAAATTAGTTTTAGAGTTTACTTAGCTTTTAAAAACTTAGATTCGATAATATGTGATCTCAAGTCTTGTACAATATAAACAATTAACACTACACAATATATTACAATGATAAGTAATGAAATAAGTAAGAGATGGAAAGATCGAACCGCGAGACAAGAGATTTATAGTGGTTCAGCTACAAGGACACCTTCCTTGCCCTACTCCACTCCCCGAGCACCTAACTCGAGAGTTTTCTTCACTATATCAACAAGCTCCCTTATGGCGGAGAAAACCGTACACACCAATTTACACACCACTTTTCACACCACAACTTCGTCACACCTAAGTCACAACTTCTACACAACTTCTTCAAATCAATCTACTTCACAACTAACTACTCCACACCTATCTTCTTCACACCAATCTAGTTCCTAGCTTTTCTTCTTCACACCAAGCTACTAACTAATCACACAATCTATATCTAGCACAACTATCTACAATCAAATATTCACAACAATCTTCACAAAGAATAATGTAAATGATCTTTGATGATGCACCAACAACTTGGATGTGGAGATCACAACAAGTTGTAATACTTCTTGTCTTGAGGGATAGAAGTATTCTTCTCTTGCACTTAGGAGGATGAATGTTGGATCACTTTGAAACAAAGAACTATACACTTATGATCAAAGGATAAGAAAATAGAGATTTGGATCTAGATCAGAAAGTTAGGAAGTGCAAATGGTGAGAAAATTCTGAGGAGTGAACCAGTATTTATAGGGGAGAAAAATACTGTTCTGGAGCGTGGCCGGTCCCCTTAATAATTAAGGGGGCCGCCTAAGGAATTAAGGGGGCCGCCCCTTCAGAATGTTGGTTTTTCTTGTCTTTTAGTGGGGAATATTTTTCTGAATAGAATTTGCCATTTTTGGTTGGAAATTTGAAATCATATATTTATAATGAATTAAACATATTCTTTTAATTCCAAAAGTAATTTTGTAAAAGATATAAGATGTTTAATACATTTTATAAAAATTCTAGTGATTAGAAAAATTTCCTTTGATCATGAAATTTAATAAACCCTTTGTTTATTCATACCTTAAGTGATATGGAAGCAAAGACAAATATTAAGCACTAAAAACTTGTTTACGTCATAAGTTTTAGATTAATGAGTTTATGCTTTGTAATTATCAAAACATAGAGACATTGTTAATATGCTAACAATGTTTTAAGACATTATTTATGTCAACATAGGTGATCTTGAAACATGGAATGATGAGGTCAATAACATAAGCCCACAAAATACTCAACCATCATTTGAGGCACACACACCGCCTGTGACTTACCCGGAAGAAGTAGAAGAAACTTTAGGAATCCCGATGGAGGTAGAACCCTTGGACCAGGCACCACTAGAGGATATAGGTTTGAATACTTGTAGTTATAACCTTACTCCTAGTTCTAGGGAATTTCCTAATGTTGATGAACCGGAACCTCAACCTTTACACAACTTTCCATCCTTAGATATATTTCTAGGAGACAAAAGAGGAACCGACCCACCCATCAACCAATATTATCCGGGTAGTTTTAGGATGAAGGAAGCCATTCACTCACCCCCTTCACCTCACGTGGCATATTCACACCCTTAGGGTGTGTATCGCTACTTTCACCCACACTTGATCCTAAGTGTAGGGAAAACCTCCCCTATTTCCGTTAAATAAGGGTAGAGTCAGGCTCGTGACTCGAACAAAAACAAGCACTTCTTGGGAGGAAACCCATGTTTTGTGTGTTTTTATTTGCTTGTTTGTTTGATTTTATTTGTTTCTGTATGCATGTTTTATTTTTATTGTTTGTGGCTCATGTTTCAAAGTAAATTGTGAAAATGCTTTATTTTGTTTTTAACTTCGTCTTAATTGCATATAATGGTATTTTGCAAAAGATAAGTGTAAGGGAGATCCAAATTTGTTTATAAGAACGAAATTGAGCATGAACCACAACAATAATAAATGGACATGTGTATTAGTACTTGTTAGAGTCAAATGCTTGTATCGAGTCATAATGATGTTTTGCAGGATTTTCCATGAAGTAGGACATAAGTTTTTTTCAGAAATTTTCCGAAAACTTAACGTAAAGATTTCTGCAGGTCACTTCTGACGGCGTCATGAGTTTACTCTTGACGGCGTCATGTGTAAAATTCTGGAAATTTTGCTAGTTTCGTTTATACCGGAGTCTTAAAGTTTTTGTTAATTCTTTAGTTTTATAAACTCCAGGAAATCTGCAAACATTCATTCCACAAGCATTATATCTTTAATAGTTTTGTTTTAATTCCTAAGTCTGGAATTACATCTAGTTGTGAGTTTTCTTTGTTCGGATTGATGCTTTGGGTTTTTGTGATTGTTTTCTCAGGTTTAACAGGTTATGTATGACAAGAAGATGATTTATATTCTGGAAGGGAAGCTTTGATTGTTCATTTTCTTGGAGGAAGATCTGACATGGCCACCTTATTATCCATACCGAGCGAATCAGGGGAGTATTTGATTTCATTTGTTTTACTTATTTCACTTTTACATTCTTTACTTGAACATTGGGGACAATGTTCATCTTAAGTGTAAGGGGAGGGTAAAATGATGATACCTTACAAATACACTTTCGCTTGAGTTTGTTTGTTTGATGGTAGGTGTGTAATAAAACTATGAGAAATACTTGTTAGTGCAATTTTAGCGCCAAAGTTAAAATTTTTTACAACATTTAGGAGTGAAACTTTAGCCATAGCAAGCGTCACATGGATAGGAGATTGTATGACTAGCACATAACCGTATCATTCAGAAAAATTTTCCACCCAAATATGTGAGGTTCGCCTTTAGATTTGATAGGAAAAACATTTACTATTAGTGCTTATGAGTGTACCGGTAGCATTTAGATTCTAGAACTTGCGTTAGTCATGCATCCCGAGAACGCTAGTGAGACTACATTCGTGTAGTAGGATTTACTACATGATAAGAGGCATTAGGATCACCCTTGTGTTAAACCCGTATTATAATTACTTGACCATTTAATTCATATTACTTGGCTAGTTAAGTCAACTAATTTTTCCCACAACTTAGCGTTGTACTCATTTTTAGTACACGAAACCCCTAGTACACCCCTCCGAGCCTATCTTTTCGTTTCTAACTTTAAGCATTTTACTTAAAGGAATAATTTGTTACACCCCACTTAAATATACACCCAAATCGCCTTAGCCTTCCGCGTATGCGCTCATTTTTAGTGCATTATTGTTATGTGTTAAACCCTAAGTTAATTATCTAATTGATTACATGGTTGCTAAGTCGAGTCATATCCTTGTACATATTGTTTTGGGACGATTGGGACTCATGGGTAAAGTACTTATTTTATGGATTAATGGGGAAGAACATCATATATTACCCCCATATGTGCGTTAATCTTAAAAGTACTCCAAGTGTTTTGATTATCTTTATTCGAGTCATTAGATTAGTTTATTGTAAAGTATGTAAAAATTCAAGTGTAAGGGGAATTTCCATCCCCTATGATGTAATATTTTGGATGGTAGGGTAAGAGTGTATGTAAAAAAAAAAAAAAAAAAAAAAAAAAATACGGATTACCATCCCGTTTCATTCTATGTTCATTTTATGTTTTTGTTATTTTTCATTTATTAGCTTAAGTCGAGTCTAGTCTTGGCTTAGCAACGCCATATTGTACATGTAATTAACCAAGATTGTTAACTCGCCACCAGTAAAGACTGCCTATATCCAACAAAACCGTGTATTTCATATCCCTACACCTAACGTTACAACCATTTTAAAAGACCTCTTTGATAGTTTATCGTAGGTGCTTACGCCATGTGGTGGAGGTTTGATCCTTTCCCAAGCCTATGGTAATCTATTTTGATATGATAGGTAGTGAGAGATATCTTCCGTTTCCATATTGTAATTTATACTTTATTACACCCGAGAGATGTGAGTATCTAAACACTATTTGTGAGGTGCTAGTGTATGACCTCCGTGCTTGTCTTTGGTCTTTAGTGGAATGATTATTTGTTGTAATTAATTTTATATTAGTGTTAAATGACCCCTAACTTGTATTTTGATTAGAATAAAAGCGCATTTGCTTGAGGACAAGCAAATCTCAAGTGTAAGGGTATATGATGAGGCGAAAAATGATCCGTTTTTAGGGGGTCATTTAAGCCCGGAATTGAATTTATTTGATCAAATATTGCCTTAAATCGTTCCTTTTGTGATTTTAGGTACTTGGGAGTAAAATCTGGAAAAGGAAGCAATTCGGACGTTTTTGGAGCATAAAAGTGAAGAAAACGCCAAAGACTTAATTTTCCAAGCTGGGAACAGTGTATGACGGCGTCAAGAAGACTTTCCTGACGGCGTCAAGAGTAAAAGTGGTGACGGCCCAGAAACTTCATGAAGGCGTCACGTAGGCCGTCACGTGTAAATTGTCACAACTTGCGCGCGCGGTAGCTGACACCGTTTTGGCCATAACTTTTGCATACGAACTCGGATTTGAGCGATTCAAAAAAGAAAATGATTGGGACAAAAAGATCTACAATTTGGTGAAAAAGGCTTCTTGACGGTGTCATGTATTAAGTCTGACGCCGTCAGATCGGGCCGACAGAAAGTTTTCCTATAAATATAACCACATAACTTCATTATTTGTAAGCCCTAAACCCTAAGGTCGATTCCTGGGTTTAGGTAGGTGTTTTTCCAGCAACTTAGAGGGTTTCAATCACTCCATAAACATCATGTATTGGTTTGTTGATTCTATCTTAATTATGTTTTCCATTATCATTGCTGATTGCTCTTCTTTGATGATGTTTTGCTAATTCACCTTGTGTCTACTTATGATTGTGTGAAACTTGTGTATAATTAATTAGATCTCATTGATTTCTTGTTGATGTTTGTGTCTATCTCCATCAATAAGGGCTTGTTGATGTGTGTGTCTATCTCCATCAATTAAGGCGTGACAACTTCAATAGATCTAGTTGGTTTAGTTTATAATTCTTGTTTCCTATTGATTCTTGTTTTGATTGAATGTCTCATCAATGTTAGGCTTAAGAAAACTGGCAGATCTCCATTGTGTAACCTGCTTGAACGTCTTAAGAAACATGAACCGATGTGTACTAGGTTTTTATGGTTGTATTTAATGCATGAGCGAATTCTAGTGATCCCATGTTAGGAGCTTCTTAGCCGGCTCGACATAGGAGTGAAGTAGGAGCTTATAGGATTAGGGAAGTAAGTACGCCACCCCATGAATGGTATTAAGGAATACAACCCGTCAATTAAAACAAGGTTTTACAATTCAATAGGTAGAATTGGATAGCTAGCAAGGAGTAACATATCATTGGTAGACATGCTTCACTTATCTTGTAGAACCTTAGTTTAGTTTTCTTGCACATTAGTTTAATTAGTAGCTTTTGGGTTAGTTGATTAGCAACTAATTCCGCCCCTTCTTCCAAAACCTGAGATTTTCACTTGCTTTTCATAAAATATAAAAACACAAAAAGGATCATCCTTCACCTTTAGACCTAGTTAGATCAATTTCAATCCTAACGACACTATTCCTAGCTGAACGATCAATCCCCCGGTACTTGTCACTATACTATACTACAACGATCAGGTACACTGCCTGGTGGGGGTTGTAAGCTTCTCAAGATCCCTCGAGAGGTAAATCCTGGTGCAATCCCTACGCATCATCTATTACGCTAGTACTAAGTTCATGCAACCGAAGCTATAACAATGTGCATACTCAAAGAGCATGTAATCATAAAATGGACCCGGCAAGTGTTTATCCCAGACACTTGTGTTTCGACATGGTATACGTTCGCGTTTGCCTATCCGGTCAAACCGAACGGGGGAGTCACCCCCAATAGATATATTTATAACATTTGCGCTTCCCAGCAGGAATTAACGGTTCATGAGGTGGGCATAATTTGGGACATAACAGGGCTTAGGCTAATCCACGTAATAGCATAAATAACAGTGTTTGGTCCATAAAATAGTTTAGCATGTTTCTTACCCCAATAAAAACAATTATAAAAGAGTGGAGCTATAAACTCACCTCAGTAGTACAACAGTATGATAGTGCAATAATTCAGGTAGTGTTCAGCACCAATACGTGACCTAGATTAGTAAGTGATGAGGCGGAAAAATGAACCACTTTTAGGGGGTCATTTAAGCCCGGAATTGAATTTATTTGATCAAATATTACCCTAAATCGTTCCTTTTGTGATTTTAGGTACTTTGGGAGAGAAATCTGGAAAAGGAAGCAATTCGGACGTTTTTGGAGCATAAAAGTTAAGAAAACGCCAAAGACTTAATTTTCCATGCTGGGAACAGTGTTTGATGGCGTCAAGAGGAAGTATTTGACGGCGTCAAGAGTAATGTCCATGACGACCCAGAAGAAACATGAAGGCGACAAGTAGAGAGTCAAGAGTTAATTTCATGACGGCCTGCATAAGGTGTACACATGACGGCGTCAGACCCAGATCTAGGCAGTCCGAGGAACTATTTGGCGACGAGATGACGGCGTCACACATTTGTTCTTGACGCCGTCACCCTCTAAAATCTATATATAGTTTTCTAATTTTCATTCAAAAAAGGAAGAAGTTTGGAGAAACCCTAAGGCCGAACCTTGTACGAATTTTACAGCTTTTTCAAGGGTTTTCAGCCCTTGAACCCTTACATGTGCAATTGAGATAAGTCTTCTCTTAATTCAATCAATATGTCTATGTGTTGGTTGTCTATATCTTGTGCTTGTCTTGATTCCACCATGTTAGGCTAGATCTATCTTGTGTTTGCTTAGATCTAATGAAACCTAGATGTTAATTATGTGTTGATTACTTGTTTATGGTTGTATTGGATGAATGATTTCAATGTTAGGCTTAAGAAAACTGGCAGATCTCCAATTGGTAACATGCTTGAACGTCTTTAGAAACATGAACCGATGTGTACTAGGTTTTATTGGTTGTATTTAATGCATGAGTAAATTCTAATGATCCCATGTTAGGAGCTTCTTAGCCGGCTCGACATAGGAGTGAAGTAGGCACTCATAGGATTGGGGAGTTAAGTACGCCACCCCATGAATGGTATTAAGGAATACAATCCTTCATTCACGCAACTATAACAAGTAATTAATGTGTAAAAGATATCTAGGGAGTAGTGAAATCTAAGTAAACACATTTCTCCCACTTATTGCTCACAACCTTAATATAATTTAGTTTACTTTCATTTTTAGTATTTTATTTTGATTGCACCTTAGTATTGGGTTAGTTGACTAGCAACTAATTCCGACCAAATCCTTCAAACCTGAGATTTTAATTTGCTTTCTAAAAAATATAAAAATACAAAAAGAATCATCCTTCATCTCTAGACTTAATCTTTAGGTTTTCTAATCCTAGCGACACTATTCCCAGCTGAACGATCAATCCCCCGGTACTTGTCAGTATACTATACTACATCGATCAGGTACACTGCCTGGTGGAGGTTGTAAGCTTCTCAAGATCCCTTGAGAGGTAAAGCCTGGTGCAATCCCTACGCATCAAGTTTTTGGCGCCGCAGCCCGGGGAATAGTTATTGTCTAGGTTAGAATCTCTTTTTATTAGGTCTACTTGCTAGATTCCTTTCTAGTGAGATTTTATTTTAATTTTTAGGTTCTCTTTAGTCTATCTTATTTCTTTGTGTTTTTGTTCGTAACTCTTCACCACCCGACATCATGGACGATGGGAACATCTTTGAACCCGTCATCCCACCACAACAAAACCCACCACTAGAACCTCTTAGGCCCCGAACCTTAGGAGAGTATTCCCGACCTAGCCACCAAGGCTATCGAAACACCATTGAGCTCACCGGAGCCAATGTGACCCCCTTGCGATCCGACACCATCCGGTTGGTGCAAAGCGGATGTGCATTCCATGGACTTCATTCCGAAGATCCAAATCAACATCTTAAGGACTTCCTCAAAATCGTAGATTCCATAGACCTAGATGTTGCAACTAGAGAGACAACCCGATTACGCCTATTCCAATTCTCTCTACGTGATCAAGCTAGTCAATGGCTTGAGCATTTACCCACGGGATCCATCACCACATGGGATGATCTCACCACTCGTTTCCTTGCTCAATTTTTCCCACCGGGGAGAACTACTAAGCTTAGAAATGACATCTTGATGTTCCAACAACGTCAATGTGAAACTCTTTATGAAGCATGGACTCGTTTCAAGGACTTACTCCAAAAAGTCCCTCATCATGGCATAGATCTTTGGCTCCAAGTCCAAATCTTTTATGACCATATCGATCTCTCCACGAGGCAAGCCATTGACCAATCAACCGGTGGTAAGCTACGTGATCTAAGTGCGGAACAATCATGGGAACTCATAGAAGATCTTTCTCTCTATGACAATGAAAGTTGGAATGATCCCCGTGATTTGAACAAAACGGTCAAGGCAATATCTTTGCCTTCGAACAACGCTAGCACTCCCGACCGTAGGATCATGGAACTTGAAGGTCGAGTCAAGTCTCTCATGAAATCTTACGAAGCTCCTAAGCCTTCAAGCCAAGTGAATAAAATCACTTCTTCATGCGAATTATGTAGTGGTCCCCATGACACTCGTGATTGTGTGGAACTCCCCAGAACAACTTTTGCGGACTACGCATCCTCGCGTACCGACGAAGCGGGAGATAAGTGGTACACTTTCAAACCCGAGCCAAACCCTTACGGTGATTCATACAACCCTTCTTGGAAAAATCACCCAAACCTTAGGTGGAAACAAAATCACGCCAATTCTTCCAATTCGCCTAATCGTTACCAACCAAACGGTCCACCCTCCAACCGTACTTTCAACAACAATCCTTCTAACAACTATGGTAGTACCAAAAATCTTGAAGGATTGATGTCTAAGTTCATGGCATCTCAAGAAGCTCGCATAGCTAGGTTTGAAACCGAATTCAACCAACAACAAACGGAGATGACCAACAAGATAGACAACTTGTTGAAGGCCCTCAACAACCAAGCGTTAGCCACACCTAGGAAGGACACTAGGGACACCAACAACGGAATATAAATTAAGGACCCCTCATCATCCAAACATGTCCACTTTGTCAATGTTGTCACCATTAAGCCAATAGATAAGGAGATAGAAGAAAGTGACAAGGATGAAGTTGGAGTAGAAACCGAGACTAGGGATGAAAGTAGGGAAGTTGAGGTTAATAGGGGAGAGGAATTAGAGGAGGTAGAGACTATAGAAAAGCACTTTGATAAGTTGCCCACCAAGGAAGAACGGGAATACCATAAGGATTTATTTGATAGTCCCGAGAGACCATATATCCTTGGCACACCCCTTATCAAAATGGGAGACCCCTCTAACATCAACATACCATGCAACATCGGGCATATGCATATATGGAAAGCTTACATCGATCCTAGATCTCCTGTAAACATCATGACTAGGACCTATTACAATTGGGTGATGAAGAAGCAACTTGATTATAGGATGATGCCCAATAAGAATTTGATAAGTAATTTTGTAGGAAGAGTGAAGGGATTGCATGTGATTATAGGTAATTTCACTTATGAGATCGATTTTATGATAGTAGAAGACACTCGTCCGGTGATAGATGATTGCCTAAGCCAAATAATATTCGGAAAACCATTTGTTGAGGCCACTAGGATGAGTTATGATCCGACTTTAGGGATAGTTAGATTCAAGGAAGAGAATGATGAGATTGCCTACCAAATGCCCTACAAAATTGAGCAATAACGCCTCCTTTCTAATATAGAAAAGGAACACAAACAAGCAGCTTACTATAGGAATGATGAGGATAGACGTAGAGGAGTAGAGTATGTGAAGAATAGGATGCTTGGTTTCTACAAAGAATGCTTGCAACTAGGTCCGGAGTACAAAACTGGTTTAGAAGACGACCTAGAGAGTGGAACCAACGATGAGGTCACATAGTAACCATGACCTTGAGTCTAGCTACAAGACTCGTAAATAAAGAAAAGCGCTTCTTGGGAGGCAACCCATGATTTTGTGTGATTTTTATTTTGTTTGTTTGTTATTTGCTTCCGTATGCATGCTTTATTTTTATTGTTGGTAGATCATGTTTCTAAACTAAATAGTGGAAATACTTTACTTTGTTGTTTTGGCCTAGTCTTAACTTCACCTAAAGGTAAGATAAGTGTAAGGGGAAACCCCAAATATGTTTTTAAGAAACAAACCGATCATTATTCTCCACGATATTAAGTGAACATGTATATTCGTATTTGTTAGAGTCAAATGCTTGTATCGAGTCATAATGAAGTTTTGCAGGATTTTCCAGGAAGTAGGACCAAGTTTTTCCAGAAATTTTTCGGAAACTTAACATAAGAATTTCTGCAGGTCACTTCTGACGGCGTCACGAGTTTACTCTTGACGGCGTCACGTGTAAAAATCTGGAAATTTTACCGGTTTTGTTTTTCTAACGGAGTCTTAAAGTTTTTGTTGAATTATTAAGTTTTATAATCTCCAGTAAATCTGTAAACTTCATTCCACAAGCATTATATCTTACTTTGTTTTCTAGGATTTAGTAACTTATGTAGATTGCCGCCGATTTTATGCGAGGTTGCCTTGTCTGTTTTCTCAGGATTTATAGGTTATGTATGACAAGAAGATGATTATTATTCTGGAAGGGAAGCTTTGATTGTTCATTTTCTTGGAGGAAGATTTAACCTGGCTACCTTATTATCCATACCGAGCGAATCAGGGGAGTATTTGATTTCATTTGTTTTACTTATTTTACTTTTACATTCTTTACTTGAACATTGGGGACAATGTTCATCTTAAGTGTAAGGGGAGGGTAAAATGATGATACCTTACAAATACACTTTCGCTTGAGTTTGTTTGTTTAATGGTAGATGTGTAATAAAACTATGAAAAATACTTGTTAGTGCAATTTTAGCGCCAAATTTAAAATTTTTTACAACATTTAGGAGTGAAACTTTAGCCATAGCAAGCGTCTCATGGATAGGAGATTGTATGACTAGCACATAACCGTATCATTCAGAAAAATTTTCCACCCAAATATGTGAGGTTCGCCTTTAGATTTGATAGGAAAAGCATTTACTATTAGTGCTTATGAGTGTACCGGTAGCATTTAGATTCTAGAACTTGCGTTAGTGATGCATCCCGAGACCGCTAGTGAGACTACATTCGTGTAGTAGGATTTACTACATGGTAAGAGGCATTAGGATCACCCTTGTGTTAAACCTGTATCATAATTGCTTGACCATTTAAGTCATATTACTTGGCTAGTTAAGTCAACTAATCTTTCCCACACCCTTAGCGTTGTACTTATTTTTAGTACACAAAACCCCTAGTACACCCCTCCGAGCCTATCTTTTCGTTTCTAACTTTAAGCATCTTACTTAAAGGAAGAATTTGTTACACCCCACTTAAATGTACACCCAAATCGCCTTAGCCTTTCGTGTATGCGCTTATTTTTAGTGCATTATTGTTATTTGTTAAACCCTAAGTTAATTATCTAATTGATTACATGGTTGCTAATTCGAGTCATATCGTTGTACATATTGTTTTGGGACGATTGGGACTCATGGGTAAAGTACTTATTTTATGGAGTAATGGGGAAGAACATCATATTATTACCCCCGTATGTGCGTTAATCTTAAAAGTACTCCAAGTGTTTTGATTATCTTGATTCGAGTTATTAGATTAGTTTATTGTAAAGTATGTAAAAATTCAAGTGTAAGGGGAATGTTCATCCCCTATAATGTATTATTTTGGATGGTAGGGTAAGAGTGTATGCAAAAAAAAAAAATAAATAAAAAAAATAAAATAAAAATCGAAAAAATAAAAATAATAATAATAATAAATAATAAAAATAAAAAAAGGAAAAAATAGAAATAAAAAAAAATAAAAAAAAAAGAAAAAACATACGGACTACCATCCCGTTTTTATTCTATGTTCATTTTTTTTTTTGTTATTTTCATTTATTAGCTTAAGTCGAGTCTAGTCTTGGCTTATCAACGCCATATTGTACATGTAATTAACCAAGATTGTTAACTCGCCACCAGTAAAGACTCCCTATATCCAACAAAACCGTGTATTTCATATCCCTACACCTAACATTACAACCCTTTAAAAGACCTCTTTGATAGTTTATCCTAGGTGCTTACGCCATGTGGTGGAGGTTTGATTCTTTCCCAAGCCTATAGTAATCTATTTTGCTATGACAGGTAGTGAGAGATATCTTCTGTTTCCATATTGTAATTTATACTTTATTACACCCGAGAGATGTGAGTATCTAAAACACTATTTGTGAGGTGCTTGTGTATGACCTCCGTGCTTGTCTTTGGTCTTTAGTGGAACGATTATTTGTTGTAATTACTTTTATATTAGTGTTAAATGACCCCTAACTTGTATTTTGATTAGAATAAAAGCGCATTTGCTTGAGGACAAGCAAATCTCAAGTGTAAGGGTATATGATGAGGCGAAAAATGAACCACTTTTAGGGGGTCATTTAAGCCCGAAATTGAATTTATTTGATCAAATATTACCCTAAATCGTTCCTTTTGTGATTTTAGGTACTTTGGGAGAGAAATCTGAAAAAGGAAGTAATTCGGACGTTTTTTGAGCATAAAAGTGAAGAAAACGCCAAAGACTTAATTTTCCATGCTGGGAACAGTGTTTGACGGCGTCAAGAGGAAGTATTTGACGGCGTCAAGAGTAATGTCCATGACGACCCAGAAGAAACATGAAGGCATCACAAGTAGAGAGTCAAGAGTTAATTTCATGACGGCCTGCATAAGGTGTACACATGACGGCGTCAGACCCAGATTTAGGCAGTCCGAGGAACTATTTAGCGGCGAGATGACAGCGTCACACATTTGTTCTTGACGCCGTCACCCTCTAAAATCTATATATAGTTTTCTAATTTTCATTCAAAAAAGGAAGAAGTTTGGAGAAACCCTAAGGCCGAACCTTGTACGAATTTTACAGCTTTTTCAAGGGTTTTCAGCCCTTGAACCCTTACATGTGTAATTGAGATAAGTCTTCTCTTAATTCAATCAATATGTCTATGTGTTGGTTGTCTATATCTTGTGCTTGTCTTGATTCCACCATGTTAGGCTAGATATATCTTGTGTTTGCTTAGATCTAATGAAACCTAGATGTTAATTATGTGTTGATTACTTGTTTATGGTTGTATTGGATGAATGATTTCAATGTTAGGCTTAAGAAAACTGGCAGATCTCTAATTGGTAACATGCTTGAACGTCTTAGGAAACATGAACCGATGTATACTAGGTTTTATTGGTTGTATTTAATGCATGAGTAAATTCTAATGATCCCATGTTAGGAGCTTCTTAGCCGGCTCGACATAGGAGTGAAGTAGGCACTCATAGGATTGGGGAGTTAAGTACGCCACCCCATGAATGGTATTAAGGAATACAATCCGTCTTCCACGCAACTATAACAAGTAATTAATGTGTAAAAGATATTTAGGGAGTAGTGAAATCTAAGTAAACACATTTCTCCCACTTATTGCTCACAACCTTAATATAATTTAGTTTACTTTCATTTTTAGTATTTTATTTTGATTGCACCTTAGTATTGGGTTAGTTGACTAGCAACTAATTCCGCCCAAATCCTTCAAACCCGAGATTTTAATTTGCTTTCCAAAAAATATAAAAATACAAAAAGAATCATCCTTCATCTCTAGACTTAATCTTTAGATTTTCTAATCCTAGCGACACTATTCCTAGCTGAACGATCAATCCCCCGGTACTTGTCACTATACTATACTACATCAATCAGGTACACTGCCTGGTGGGGGTTGTA
The DNA here is from genome assembly GCA_030686995.1 of Artemisia argyi. Taxonomy (NCBI): domain Eukaryota; kingdom Viridiplantae; phylum Streptophyta; class Magnoliopsida; order Asterales; family Asteraceae; genus Artemisia; species Artemisia argyi. Next base: position 92,321,323 of record CM060685.1, on the reverse strand, counting down.
AGCTTCTCAAGATCCCTTGAGAGGTAAAGCCTGGTAGAATCCCTACGCATCAGTAAGACATGATTTAGTTCATAGTTTAAGTTGAAAACTTAACGAAGTTAAACTAAACTCTAAGTTTTAAAGTGTTGTGGTATCGTTGCTTGTGTGGTAGCATTTACGTTTGAAAAATAGTTTACGAAATATTTGGGTGTATTGGCTCTTGGAAGTGTAAACCATAAATGTGAGAGACGGATAGATCCTTGGTTTGACGATAGTCGAAAGGCGAAGTATAGGAAGTTGATTTCAATGGTAGTTAGACGTTGGCGGAAAAGAATGATTTTAACGTTAGAAGTATATATATATATATATATATATATATATATATATATATATATATATATATATATATATATATATATATATATATATATATATATATATATATATATATATATATATTTACTTAGTGTATTTATAAAAATATATAATTAAGTGGTGGTTTAAAGTATTTATATTTAAAATAACTAGTAACTATGTACCTTAAAAATGTATTTTAGTTTAAAAATGTTTATTGTCCGTTTATAAGAGTTACATTTAAATAAATAAGCCGTTGTATTTTATAAAAACTCAAGTAAATATTTATAAGCCCAAATGTGTCAATTACAAAAGATATGAACCATTTGTATTAATAGTAAGTTCAAAACTTAAGATTTTGTTTTAGTCTAAATTTCATAAGTTTAAATGTATGTGTATATAGTTTGGCTTATAACAAGTTTTATAAGCTCGGTATAGATTATGTCGCAATCTCGTGGTTGAGTGAAGTGAACGAGTCGGGGAGAAATAATAAGTCAAAATGACCGGAGACAATTAGGCGAATGTGAAAGGAACCTTGTGCAAAACAGTAAATCAAACGCACCATAAAGTTGGGGTTATGTGGCTCGAGTGGGTTGTGTTGGGCTTGGCCCAACATTTACCTCGACACATAAGAAATACACAAATTGCTTGACCAAACAAATTTTCAACTCATCCCACTTCTAAATTTAACATAAATTCGAAACCCATTTTACCAAATACCCAACTGAGCTTTACTCATTTTGAAACTGGATGTAGTCATCAGTGTGCAAAAAAAAAAAGAATTTGAAGCCAAAACTATTTAATACCAAATAAAAATCTAATTCAACTTATTATGTTTTCTGAGTGGTTAGAGCTAGCCATGAGTGTGAAGGAAAAGAACAAACAAGGACAACATGTATTTTACCCATAAACACAGAAGTGAAGCAAGCATGTACTTGATCATGGTGTCTAGCAAAATAAGCAAACCGAGACCATATCGGTATCTCTCTCGGTCCAATAACCACTCGACAACCAGGAAGTAAAGCTAGACCGATTTATTTAAATCCACTCCAAAATAAAGAAAATGAGCAATACTGGAGTTCAGCAGCTATAACATAACACTTCCGAATTCGAGCCAACATAGTTTAAATCCTTGTTTTAGTTTCTCAGTTTAGCCCTTATCAAATTTACCACACAAGTTTGTGGACTTAGACTGTATCAACAACTTTACAACTAATTCATTTTGCAAGTTTTTTTTTAACAAGTGACATACTAGATTCATTATTCCAAATCAAAAACATAAAACCAGTAACGAGACAAGGTAGAGTCGATTCATGATTTCAACCCAGTTATTTCATCATTTACCAAAACCCACTTATTAGCTAACAAACTAACATCAAACTTTGAGTTTTACGCCTATCACTATAAGGTTGCAACAATCGGTATCAAAAATCAAAACCGAAAAATAAACAATAAAATTTTGAACGAATAACATATCATTGATTCGAATGAAAGGAAATGAAAGGATTTAGATTAGGGTTCTTACAACAAATTGAGTGAGTTACAAAGAAGAACACGAAACCCAAAATTCCAACACCGATCCAACAAGCAATCCACACACCACTTGGACTCTTGAAACTCGATCTCTTCTAGTACCCAACTTGTGTTTTTGTTTTGATAGCTTCTTTGAGTGTGTGGAATACTTGTGAATCGAGTGGGTATTTAAGAAAATAACGTGGATGGGTTTGATTCCTTTCATCCCTTGGTACAATGAGATGGTTAGCAAAAAGGGGTAATCGTCCCCCCCTTCACACCGACTGCTCCGCTTGGACTCTTGGAGTGTGACCACCTCTGAGTGGTATTAAACACGCTTGAATCGGATCTGTATTTGATTTCTAGTGGATGATTTGTTTTATTATAGCCTTGGTTGTATCGAAAACCCATTTTTGGTAGTGAGAGAGAGAGAAGCAGATTATCTGTTGTGTTTTTATCTTTTCTCTAAAGAGAGAAGACGGTGAGGTAGAGGTGGGTTTGTGGGGATATACACAAGGACGATTTGTAGTTTATTTATTTATTTATTTATTTTGTTTTGCTTTATACATTTGTAAAATAAAATGAGTGGGGTTTGGTAGTTAGGTAGTGGATAAGATTTTTGTTATTTGTTAATATTCTTGTGGGTATTAAGTGTACCCCGTGTCCCGTTGAGCTCCGGTAACATTTGAGTTTTCAAGGTTAGCCGGAGTGCTAAAAAAATTATTGACGGAAACGTTTTTAGAATAATAATATAAAAACATGAGTTGTTCATTCTGGGTAAAATTTGTTGGATTCATGTCATTACTAGAGTTGTGTCGGTACGCGTGTGGTGTTTGGTGCGAGATAATCTCTCGTTAATAATCAATAATAGTCAGGAAATGCACAAATCATATGCTTCTAATAAAATGGTCAGTGAGGTGAGTTACTGTAAGCTACAGTGTGCGGGTTTGATTTCCCGAAATAGTTATGCAAGCTCGTGAATGCTTGATAAAATAGTTATGTAATAATAAATTAACATTTATTATTAAGATATAGGTCGAAAATTTTACCGTTTGTCACAAATGTTACAATGCCTCCTTTAGTAGGGAATTTTAGCATGCCATGGGCTGTGGACGGGATGATTTTTAGTAAGCGTATCCCCGGCGTGCCAATAATCCCATTGTATGGAGATGGTGACCTGACAACCATAAAATTCATCCAGGTACTGGCTGAGTTTTCTTCATCTCCCAGCGTTACTTCCAAGAGGATTTTCCCTAGCGGCCAAGATATCTCGCCACTGAAACCAAGAAGTGGGGTAGTCGCGGGAACCATCTTCTTTTTAATCTCCGAACTGAGGCGATTGAAACACTGTTCGTAAAGCACTTCTGAGGCGCTCCCGTTGTCCACATACACCCTATGTATGTGGTGTCCGCCAACCTCTGCTTTATTCACCAATGGGTGATTATCCCATTCATCTTCTGCTATTGGAGGGAAGGATATCTCCAAGTTCGGTTCCATCTGCGGCAGTGACCTTGGTCTCACGTTGCGTTGCCATGTTTGCAGCATGAATATGGCTGGAGCTTTATCCTTGGGTGCTGCTTCCTTCTTATCGCCTTTTGTTCCTCCTTTCTTGACACCATTCTTGATTTCTTTGACCAGATGTGCGAGCTGACCGGATCTAACTGCTTCTTCAATTTGTTTTCTTAGTTGGAAACATTCGTCTATGTTGTGCCCTTTTTCTTTGTGAAAATCGCAGTATTTATCTTTGTTTCTGGATTCTGCCGGGCTTGCCATTAGGGGTGGGGCCGTGAATTTGACTGAACCCATTGCTAGGATTTCCCTTGGTGTCTTGGTGAGAGGAGTGAAACGATCAGAGCGTCGCCGGTCGGCTCTGGACCGTCTCTTAACTCCGTCTTCCGTTCAAACATCCGGTTGTTCTGACTGACTTTGGATTCAGTCTCTTGGGCCCTCCACGGGGAACAGTCTTGCTTATTTTTTGATTGATTTGCCGCGGATGTGGTACCGCGGAGGAAGGCTGTTGTCGCTTTCCACATCTCATCCACAGTTCGTGGGATTTTGTCATTAAGTCTTTTGATCAGCTCCGGATTAGTAATTCCGCGCATGAAACCTGAGATTTTCATGCATTCCGGGGCTCCTTTTACGTGCATACTTTCAGCTTTGAAATGTTCTATGAAGGCTCCAGTTGACTCTCCCTCCCTTTGTTTGATGTGATGCAGTTTCACAGGGTCTTTTGCATACTTCTTTTGTTGGAGGAAGTAGGATAGGAAACTTTTCCGCAGGTCTTCGAAACCGTCGATGCTTTCTGTTGGTAGTTCATCAAACCACACGCGGGCGTGTCCCATGAGGGTTGAATTGAACATGTGGCACCAAGTACACATGGCCCAGCGTTCTATTTTAGACGCAGTACAGAAATTCTTCAGATGATCCTCCGGATCGCTTGTCCCGTCCTAAGTTTTGACATTGGACGACATTCTGGTTCTCTTTGGAAACTCGAAGCTTCTGATTCGGTGCGTGAATGGGTCAGTATCCTCAATATCGTATGGACTATAGAGATCATCATCTTTGCCGCTTCTGGATTTGGATTTCCAATGTCCGTCGTCACTGCCTTCGCTTTCCGATGGTGACCGCTCTCTCCGCCTCCCAGGTTCAGACCATGCGGATCTACCTCCGGCGTTTCTTTTCCGGGGGTGGGGGGTGCTGCTGAGGGTTGGGCTTGGGCTTCTCCCCCTCCTTTTTCCTGGTCTTTCCTCACTTTCTTCCCGCTGGTGTGTCCGGCCCCCGCTCTCTGTTCCCTTCGGGTGTGGGTTTCAAGCTTTTTCAGGGAGAACACATCTGACTTTCTATCTCCTAGTCGTGACTTGACGTCTCGCCGTTTTTCTCCTAGACGTGAAAAAACGGCCGACCGGGGATACCTTTGTTTCTCATAGTCTTCTCTGGAGGTTTTTGTTTCTCCACTGCTGAGTCGGGAAAAGACGCTTCGGGAGTAAGAGTACTCGGAGAGTCCGGATTTGGCGCTCGGACTGGTTTGTCGCTTCTTTTTGGCCTCTTTTTCTCCCAGAGATTTGGACCCAGAGCTCCGAGGTTGTTCTCGAGACTTACCACATCTTCCCTCATCATTATCGAAGTCGAGGCGCATTTGTACTTGCCTTAGCTTCTCTTGGTGAACTTTTTCGGCCATTAGGGGTAGTAACTGGTCGTAGTGCTTATCGCAAAACTCCCATAATGCCGCGTCTGGCATTGGTTCACTCACCCCTTGGCTCTTCTCTTTTTCGAAAGTGTTTCGCACTGCAGAGTGTTCTTGGGTGGGAGTACAGCCACTTCCTGCCGGTTTACTCATGTTGGTTAGAGTATCTTTTGAAACGTAGTTAAATGAACGAGTCACAATGCGGATGGCGCCACTTGTTAGTACAAAATCTGGTCTCGATCCAATACCTAGTTTAGGCTAGTTCTTGGAGGAGCGAATTTAGGACTTTCAAGATTGATAGTGAACTGCTAAGAAAGAAAAACACCGTTAGCCTCACCGCGGAAGAGGGACTTCCGCGGTCAACCTCCGGTGTGAGAGTAAGTAATGATAGAGAGATAAAGTGTTGAGTACGAAAATGGAGCTGTGTGTGTTACCCAAAGGTGAGAATTTCTCCTCTTTATATAGGTGAGGCATGCTTGTCCTTCCTGACCGTTTGCACATGTTTCTCGGAGTTGTACACCTTCCTTGTCGTTCGGTTCATCCCACTATCTTGTACCTTGTGTACTATTTGTCCTTGGGCAGCTATATGATAGCTGGCAGTACTATTCACTCTAATTGGGTTGATCCGTGACAAGGGTTTGTCCGGATGTTGGTTTTGCCCGCGGCTTGTTACATTGGGCCGCGGTTATATGTCTTGGGCGCGGGTCACCGGGCTCAGATAGTTGATCCTGGCCCGGTTCTCATAGCTTTATGTCCGTCCTAGTGAATTAGGTCCGGGGAGTACTATACGCGATCACATATAATCTAATGGTTCAATGTATTCGAACTGTTCCAAACTTTTGGTATTAACCTTTAGTGAAAGATGATGAACTTAGATAAAAAAGATAATGTTTATTATTATGCTATAAGAGTTGTTTCCCTGCTGGGCAACATTGGGGTGCTGGTGCTGGGGTGTTTGTGATTTGATGGCATCCAATAAAAATAAATAAATAAATTACAAATTACGTTCCTAAAAGTGGGAAAGAAGAAGATGGTATATTAGTCATTTCACGTCCATTTAACGTGAAAACTAACGAAAGTTAGTGAAAATTGCTGTTTTGCAAAAATATGAAACATTAATGTCTTTTTTGCAACAAAATTCGTCTCGATGTAATCCTTGCTCATTCGTGATACTTTAGGGACCAAATTTACAATTTAACTTATTTGGAATAAAGGGAATACAAAATGTGCTTGTTTCCACTTATTATTCTTGAAGCTCTAAAAACCATATATGCCAAAAACTTCAATAAGAGATTTCGAAGTTGCATCTTGTCTAATTAATACATTAATTTTATCTACGAACATGTAGATAATAAAAAAGTGGACTTTTTAATGGGCAGCCACAATGACAGGTAATGTTTTAAAATCGGCTTGCGCATAATTCAACTGGTTGAGTTGTGAACTGGGAGGTCGGTTGGGTTGATTTTGAAAACCTGTTATTAAAACATTGATAAGAGGAACCAAAGGAGAAGTATTGTTTACGACAAGGCGTATGACTCATTTCCTTGTCTTTAAAAACTTAAAATGCAACCTGTATAAAACAAATAAGATAGACATGAATCAAATTTAATGTAGATATCATGCACGGGGGTTTGATATGTTGTGTATCTTTATTAAACAGTATTATATAAACTAGTCGGATACCTGCGCACAGCGGCGGCGAAAAATATAGTAATATGGGTAGTAAATGAATTGCTAGCCCAACTCTCCCCGCAATTCTCTACTCGCTTAGTGAATTCGTTTCACAACACTCCGAATGTATATGTGTTAGCTTGGGTTTCCCGTAGCTTTCGTGTGACATCATTATTCCCGTATATAGAATGATCCTCGCAATCTCTTTCCCGTCAAACACTCACCCAAAAGTATATGATTTTGACGAATCAATATTGTATTGATTGAAATAAAGGTTAAAGTTGTAAAATTTTGAATAAAAAAACCCACTAAAAATCTAAAAACTAAAAACTCATAAATATATATAAAAATGGATGTTGAATTAAAGAGCACAAAATTTTAGAAAATATGGTGAAATTAGATAATTAAAAAAATAAATAGATAAATAGATATTTCAATTTGAAAATAAAGGTGAATTTTAAGTTGAGAAGTGACACATGTCACCTTATTATTGGAGCTCCTTATCTTAATTTTTGGTTAGGAGTTAGGCTTGTAGTTAGTTGAGAAGTGACACATGTCACCTCATGATTGAAGCTCCTTATCTTAATTTTTGGTTAGGAGTTAGGCTTGGTTTATCCGGTATAGAAATGCTAGTATAGAAGTATAGATATAGATAATGATCTTTTTATTTAAATCCATACAACATTTCGCGATTCAAATTAAACAGTAAGATTGTTTCGTTTACCACGAAAGTTTTCTCATCTACGACGACATAGGTTTGATGCAAGTGTTCTATGATCATGTTACTTTCCATCTCAACGTTCTATGTCAATATCCTGTTTTCCGACTATTCCTGGTGATCACTTTTTTCGCTCAATATAGGATCCTCTTGTTTCCCATTTTGTTAGTTTCTCAAACTTCCATTGACATACCGGAAAGTTTCAGAACTTTTTGAGTTACAATAATACATCGAGAGAGCATATACAAGTCGACTGAAAATATTATACATGGTGAGCAACACCTTACCTCTTCTTTGTTTCTATCATTACTAACTCAAAGTTTTGCTCAATCATTTTTAACTTTCGACATTTTCTTGAAACTATATATGGTTGTTTTGCACATTGAGCTTCTTCAACATTTATTTCTTCCGTTTCAAAGGCCTTATGGTGGTTACCTGTTTATATAGCTAACATGTTTAAACAAACCAAATCATATCACAGTAAGTCAAAATAAAGAGTCAAGAATGTATTTCTGTGTCTATATAACATGCCATAGTGTTTATTCAAACATTTACCGTTTTGACTCTAGCTGAGATTGCATATATGTCCATTTTAGTAAAATAATTTGGTTGTGCAATGCTTGCTATCAAATGGAAGAAAATAAGTTTGAAAGCATGACATCTACGAAAGACATTACTTATTAACAAAGAAAAGGGGAAGAATAATGGGAAGTTCATTTACATGTAATTTTCTAATCACATGTTAACAATGATATTAGAGGATATATTAGTAAGCCCAAGTTCGGTTTGTAGGCCTTAGAGTTTATTAGGGTTTTAGATCATATACATTATAATTAAATAGTCGATGAATAAAACATAATATCCAGGGGCTTTCATTGTTCAATATTGGTATTAGAGCTAGCCCTGCCTTTTGAGGTTCCAACACTCGAAGTGGTGGCCTATGTAGTGGTTCGAGAAAAGTAAGATCGGATCGATCGAGATCTATGGTTAAGATCAGGATCCTGTTAAGATCCTATCTCGTAAAGATCCTACGTAGGATTGAGATCGTTTTTGCTTTGTAGTATCGTAAAATCATAAGATCCTATGATCCGGATCCGCAGCATCTTAACAACCATGCTACTACTACTATAAATTAAAATTTTATCAGCCTTTTAATGAAATGTGTGGGTATGAATGTCTACCATAGTTAAACATGCTGACTAGTATATATAATTTGTAGTACATAAATCATGACAAAAATATGCCATGGCATACATGATGTTGCAATTTAAGTTTCATTGCATGCTACAGTCCTAAACATATTATCGTTTAGATGGTATGTTGATAGTATATTACTTGGGCTCCACTTTGGCCGAAATATTGTATCCACCACTGTAGTCAAATGCATCACTATTATTCCTTTTGAGTGTAGCTTCATTGTACGGGTGTCTCGATCTAGATGCACTTTTGATCAATCCAAAATCAGTAGCAGATGAGGATGCGGATGTAGAGTCTGTGTGGAGTCCATCACTGATTAAAATGTTCTCAAGTGCTTTCACAACATCACTCATTGTTGGGCGGTCAGATGCAGAATCTTCAACACATCGCAGTGCTAGTTGTATAAACCTCTTAAAACCCGTCATATATGTCATGTTTTTTATAGTTGGATCAAGTAAGTCCCGTAATCCATATTCCTCATCATCGTTTTGATCCAGTGCCAGTCTCACCTCGCGGACAATGTACTTCCCTTTTGTTATAGGTGGTTTGGCGGTTACTAGTTCAAGCATTAGCACACCAAAGCTGTAGACGTCACTCTTGTCAGTCAATTGTTGTGTCATGTAGTATTCAGGATCTAAATAGCCCTGTCAAGTATGAAAAAGGTAAGATCTCTAGCTTTTGACGTCTTCTCATGACTTCGCAAAATCTGGATTGTTGTGTTTCGGGTGTTTGGTTGTGCGTTTTCAGAATCATTAAGTGACGGTAACTAATTAACGCTAATAAAACGAATTATGAGAGATACTGCATAACTATGTTTCTACCTTTAAACTTCAGTATAAGAAATGTTTGTGCCTGAAAAATCCGACTATTTAACTAATTACAGTAGTAGATAAAATGACCAAAGAGGACATTTTGTGAAATAGGTTAGACTGAAATAAGGGGTAAATCGGTAAGTCTAAGTTACCCATAAGTAAATCATAAGCATTTGTTGCCACTTCGATTCCATACATCAATTTCAAGATACGAATCCAAACATTCCTTCCAGCCAAACTGGGGAGTAAAGTAGTGCATAAAGAGACTCACCATTGTACCCTTAACTTGAGTTGAGATGTGTCCTTCTCCGTCTGAAATGAGTTTAGATAGGCCGAAATCTGCAACTTTTGCTGTTAGATTTTCATCTAAAAGGATATTAGTAGCCTTGATATCTCTATGAATGATAGGAGGGTCTGCTAGCTCATGTAGATAAGTTAGCCCTCGTGCTGAACCGAGAGCAATGCGAAGTCTTCTCTTCCAGTCCAGATGAATTCCTGATTTCCCTGTAATTTCAGAGTAGAGAAATTTATTTTTTAACTGAATCAGGTTTGAAAGTCTTAGATACATGACCAATGCTTGTGTCAATAAAGGTGCCAAAGTGGGTGGGTCGACTATTTAGGTAACTGGTAAAGGTTAATTTTTTTTTGGTACGCTTTGAAATGTTATTTGTCAATCCAGAACGCATTACGTCCAAATTTTATATCGTTTTATAAATACTCAATATGTCAAATAGAGTGATATAAGAGGTTTCATGCATTAGAATTACACAACAGGTGACTTTTGACCCATTTCCTTTTTCAATATTTTTTCAGATTTACCCGTTAGACTCATAAGTAAGATGTACAAATTTCCACCTAATAATCCTCATCAGTGACCGAGTATTCACCTGACAAGCTGTCTCTGAGCGTCCCATTAGACATAAACTCATACACCAACATCTGTTCTCCCTGTTCAAAACAAAACCCGACAAGACCAACCAGATTCTTGTGATGCACCCGTGAAAGCAACTCAATTTCAGTCTTGAACTCGAGCCCACCTTGCATGGATGCTTTCTGAGCTCTTTTGATGGCAACTACTTGGCCCCCAGAAACTGTTCCTTTATAGACCTGTATCAAACAACCAAATACCAGCCATGATTCACTATTGGATGATAATCCATTAATCCATGTTCAAGGGGTCGTTATGTAATTAGTAGTATTGTATTTAGAGTCGAATGTAAAGAGTATAAGTTTAGGGGTCTAGAATGTCAAGTAGAAAGTTACTAACCGAATAGTTAGTTATTTCGGTTATAGGTTGAAAGGTTGTGACGTTTCAGAAAAGTCACAATGGTTCATGTTAATGTAGTATATATAGGGATAGGTTTCGTTTGTAACATTTAACCTTTTCAGTTTAATAAAATATCATTTATAAAGGTTCAAGCAACAGATGTATTGTATCGTAATAAAAATTCCAGATTATTTGTGTATCTTAAAGATCTTATAAACAAAGAAGTGCTAACAATTGGCATCAGAGCCTACGGTTTCAATCGATTCAAGGGAGGCAGAAGTGGTGTTTGTTCGAAGGTTGAAAAAAACAGAAGTCCGATTCCTTGTTGTTGCTGTTCGGAAGAAGGAGACAGAGGAAACAATTATTTTGATTTGCGGTTCGAAGAAATCAAAGGCAGAATCGATTACAGAACCGAACACAATTAGATAAGTTTTTTTTCAAATTTCAAATTGTTTATTTAGTGTAGGATTTTAGAATTATTACGATTAGGAAAAGGATTAAGAATAGTGGTTTGGATTTGTTAGACAACCAGGGAAAAACTAGTGTATTGTTTCTTAGTAAATTGAAGCGATTGGTTTTTGGATTTATCTTGCAACCGAAAAAAAACAGGATACTATTTTTAGGATTTGTAAAACAATAGTTTTTCAAGTTGGAAAACAGGAAATTGTTTTAGTGGGTGTGAAAGCAATAGTTTTTAAAACAGTGAATTGTTTCGAGTTTGTATACAATAGTTTTAAGAACAGGATTATTGTTTTTGGTGTTAGGACAATAGGTTTTGAAAAACCAGGGGATTGTCTTGGGTGATAATAACAGGTTACGATAAGACCAGGGGATTGTTTTTTGAGCGTTGTATTAGTGGAAAACAATAGGTTTTTGGGAAAGTAACCAGGGTGTTGTTTTGGTAAGCAATAGGTTTAAAAAAAAACCAGAAAATTGCAGTTATTTAAGAGTAGTTGGTTAATAGGAACTAGGGTACTATTCTTGGAAGATACAGTAGGTAAACCGTTGGTTAACCAGGGCGCTGTAGGTATTAGGAACGTTTGGTTTAGATTAAGATTGGAAAAGAAAAAAAGAAAAGGAAGATGACAGGTAGTGGATGGGTCGAAGTGGCATGCAGTTTGGTTTTAATGAACTTGACTGGGTTAAGTTCAAGGAAGTGTATGAAGAGTATTCTGGGAATACTAGACATTGTGTACAAAGAATAAAGCAAGATTAGGAATAAGTGATGGGGCTAGACAGAATGAAAGGGCTACCAAAAGTGGACTGCAGAAAGGAAAGACAACAGGAAGAATGGAGAAAGAAACAAATTGCAAGAGACTCAAACGCTGGAAAGTGGGACGTATGGAAAAGATGATATGAAGTCATCAAAGATTGTATTTGAAGACAAAGATGAGAAGACCTGCTACAACATGTTCAAAGATAGATCGAGTTGAAGACATGAAGATGTTGAAGACACGGATTAATGAATTAGGGAGGAATATTGGATGATAATCCATTAATCCATGTTCAAGGGGTCGTTATGTAATTAGTAGTATTGTATTTAGAGTCGAATGTAAAGAGTATAAGTTTAGGGGTCTAGAATGTCAAGTAGAAAGTTACTAACCGAATAGTTAGTTATTTCGGTTATAGGTTGAAAGGTTGTGACGTTTCAGAAAAGTCACAATGGTTCATGTTAATGTAGTATATATAGGGATAGGTTTCGTTTGTAACATTTAACCTTTTCAGTTTAATAAAATATCATTTATAAAGGTTCAAGTAACAGATGTATTGTATCGTAATAAAAATTCCAGATTATTTGTGTATCTTAAAGATCTTATAAACAAAGAAGTGCTAACATTCACAACCAGAATCATATTGGAGTAAAATCATTACTGTTAGATAATGTAAAGACATAAATACCTTGCCATAGCCACCAGATCCTATCTGATTGGCTTGAGAAAAGTTACTCGTACTTTTCTTGAGTTCATCATAAGAGAACCATCTAGCTCCCTTTAGTTGTGGTGCACCTCCACCTTCTTTCCCACTTAAAGCCCACGATGCTACATAAAGTAGAATAAAAAAAGAGACAAAATGTTAAATATCAAATGGATATGAGAATTTCTTTTTTATTATAGTTTTGCGGAAAATAGGCTAGATGAGAAGAAATTACCAAAAGGTCTACTTAAACCAATTGCCTTTTCTGCACGTTTCTTTTGGCAGACAGCATATAGAAAGAGTACGATAAGAATAATGATCAGAAGTGTGCAAACTGTTGTAATCCCAATTATTGCACCAACGCCAATAGAAGCACGTTTATTGCCTTCTGAAACATATGATAACTTAAAAGTCAACCCCCACCAATCATAAAAGATTGAAATTTAAATACTGATTTATAATTTGAGTACTTAAACATACCCAAGAAATCATAAGGAGTTGCTATGAAAAAATATGGTCCGAATCCAGGGGGAGGCTTGTAGGTTTGATTACTTAAGTAAAATCCCATCTTTTGAATCTCTGAGCGGTTAAAACGCTTACCCTTAGAGGGAAACAGTTGCAAATACACCTGGAGATAATCGTCGGTGTTAAAAAATGGATTTTGCAATGAAACCGAGCCAGGAGTAAGGCTTAGTTTCACCCAAAGGCTCATTTCTAGAGAATGCCAAACATTAGCATTTGATAACTCTCTAAACGAGGGTGCTCTAAAGTATAATGTGCCTTCATATGGATATGCACAGTCACATGTCTGAGGGCTAAGTTTCTGATCCAACGAACACGATTTACTTCCACAGTTAGCTAGGCTTGTTGAATATGCCTTTGAGGTTTGTTGTTGAACTCTACAATAGGTAGTGTGTGCAAGAGCTGTGTTGCACACTGGGTTCCCAGACAGTCTGAAACACATAGAAGACATGAATTACATGTTAGTAGAGGTGGCTAAGTGGATGGGTTGGGTAAACGCTCATAATGGGTATGTTTTTAATGTTTGTCCAAACGGGTCTAGTTGGGTTCTGCCAACTTCTCGATACTTATATCCTCCCTTTTTATATATATAATTATAAATAACTCATGTACTAAAATAACAATGTGTTCATTTACTTAAATGACCCGGGACATTTTTAGCTATTTGACCTGCTGGGAAAAAAATCAACTGAAATCGACCCGTTTTAGATTTTTTTTTTTTGGGGGGGGGGGGGGGGGGGGGGGGGGGTAGCCACACTGACATGTCTACTTTGAGACATATAGCAATGTCTTGCTTAAATAGTAAAGAGAAATTCTCACTCCAATGTGTTTCTGTATTCGGCACTTAGTGTTACAGCTTCAATCTCATTGCTTTGTAAGTCTACCAGTTGAAGTTGTTCACTGATGCTGCTGCCCATACTTAAAGTATCATTGAGCGCATTGTTCCTCAATTTCCTGTTCAATGTTTTTCCAAGAACAAATCATATGAAGATATTCTGTTATTCCAAAACTCAGAAGGATAATCTCGATCTTTTGACTTTTGAGGTCAAAGATTCTTCCATGAAGATAAAAATTGGATAGTGAAACTAGTTAGTTTGACAAAAAAACTCAAAGTTATAATCTTACACTTGTTGAATTCCTGATAAACTGAAAAGTTCTTGTGGCAGCTTCCCTTTAAGTGGACCAAATTCCATAACCCTTAGCAGGATACCAAAAGTTTTAACGTAAGAATACTATACATGAAGAACGTTGCATGTTTTTTTAGTATTGAGAACTTACAAAGTGCTTAAAGATGGTAAGGTTGAAAACCAGATCGGCGGTTCAGATTGTTGAAAGGAATTGTTGCTCAAGTCCCTGAAGAAGAATCGTGACAGCTTAGAAAGATACCAGTCAAACATAAAAGTGCAAACTGCGGGCAGATTTGGTATTCATTTATCTAAACGGGTCAAAGTTGCAAACGTAACTAGAAGGTAAACAGTTCAAATGGATTGAGCAGGTTGAAAGTAGCCCGTATCATGGTTAGCTGTCTATAACCTTCCAAATTGCTTATTATAAATATTGATTAAGGTAATACGGTTTTCTATATATACTAGATTTTTTTTTCTGATTTATAGAACTAGAATATAAAATACATAAATATGATATCGTGTCACCCCTCACGGTAGGATCCATTTGAACCGTCCTTTTTGTTACCCGTTTTACCTGTCCTTAAAGTTTACCAAATTTTCATCTATAAACCATTTTGACACGTTACACTTTGCCACACATAGAGAAATGTATATGATCGGAAGTGTTATTTAGATGCATATCAACTTACACATAACTAAGGGCGTTCATCCCATTTAGATCCGGCAAATCTCCAACTAGGTTGTTGTGAGCTAAATTCCTATACATATGCAGAACGTCAGTGTCAAAATTGACATATAATTTACTATTTGGTTTCTAAGAAGATGTACTCACAATTCACTTAGGCTAGTGAGGTTATTGAGGTTCAATGGCACCTCACCAGACAATGCATTTCTATCAAGCCGACTGTTATGCACAAACATAAATCCAATGAAAGTTATGGGTTAGACATGGTATTAGAGAACAGTATTCAAAATAAGGTAGTTGATATTACTTACAGGACCTCGAGTGTCTGAACATATCGTATTGTGGTTGGGATTTTTCCGGTTAATTGGTTTCCGTCAAACAATCTGAAATGGAAAAACATGACCAACCACAATGTGAATATGCGTACACAATATTATGTTTTCTTGTTGCAGCAGGGTTTAACTTACACATGTATCAGCACCATGTCGTCACTGAAAAGTTGTTCAGGAATTCCGCCTGAAAGCTTGTTCTTATTGAAATGGCTGCCAATTCAAAAGAGTTAAATATCAAACGGGACATGCTATAGAGGCTTTGAGGTTCTCACATTGCAATAAACTAAAAGAATATAAACCCGAACTCACAAGTGCTTGGCATGTTTTAGCTGATCCAAGCCTGGTTCGGTGTTTGTTGAGACAGGAATTGATCCTGTGAGATGATTCTCGGCGAGGTCCAACCAGTAAAGTTTGGAAAGGGATCCCAATGAAGAAGGAATTTCACCCGTCAAATTGTTTGTGTTCAAAGCCCTGTTGCAATACATTAACCGATAGCAAATTGTAGCATTAGAGGTAGCAAACTGACATTTAATTTCTGTCTGATTGGGTGATGGGTCAAAACCATTAATATCCAGGTATGGGTCAAAGGGGTTGAATAATTAATTCTTAGAACTGCTTACAAAAACTATATTAAGATAACTATCATAACACTTTTGTTCAATGAATTAAGAGTTTGCGTGTATTTTGATAACACTTTTGTTCTATAAACAGGGGCGGCTCAACCTTCGTGGAGGCCTAAAGCAAAGATTTAAAACGGAGCCTTTTTATAAAAGTTATTTGTCGAAAAATTGTTATATGAAATTTACTTTTCTAGCTTTTTTTTATGCGAAATTTTTGATTATTTTTTTAAAATCAATATCGTATAATATATCATTTTCAATCGATAAGTGAGCCAATCCATTTAATCTTTCTTGTGACATTTTTTATCTTAAATAATTTTTAATTAACTTTAGTTTTGTTCCGCCAAAGCAACTGTCACCGGAACGGTTAACATTATTCTATATGCAATATAAGCGTTATGGAAAGAATTTAGATTTCTAATATAATTAAGTAATAATCAGTGTAGCATTTTTTAAATGTATAATTTCTTTCAAAACTCTTAGTTTCAAAAATAAATCTGTGTCGCCCGCTTTTTAATAGCAATAACGAGTGCGATTAATTGGTAATAGTTGATACTTGAGGAGTTGAGAGCGTAGAAACTATGATTGTGGTTGTGGAAAAGGTCGATGTTGAGATGCATAATAATTTTTTAATCCAATTTTTATTGGGCCTATTAATTTAATTTTTGCTTAATTTTTACACAAAATGGGCCTCTTATATATTTGATATATTGGGTTCAAATTTCTACAACTCGTAGACATAATACTAAAAAGAAAAGAGGCCCAAATCCTCGACTATTTAACATATATCGGCTATTTGAGGTTTTGGATAATTGAATATCTAAAGATGACGGTGTAAAAACATGTGAATGACATATATATATTGTCCTTGAAAATCGGAGGCCTAAAGCGCTTGCTTTACTCGCTTTACCCTTGAGCCACCCCTGTCTACAAATTAAGAGTTTGCGAGTATTTTGATACTCTTTAGGAAAATTTTTAATTATTACTAAGGATATACGAATTCAAATGGACTTGTTTTCATGACCTTAACAGAGCATATTTGTTGGCTAGTAAAAGATCAAAGTCAAGAGATTCATACAAGAATGATAGCTCTTGGAGATTTCCCAGTTCAGGTGGAATGTTACCCGTGAAGCTACAACCCGCAAGAATTCTGGACAAGAAGACAAAAATAGGAGTCACAAACATGCCATTCTTAAGAGTGGGGGAAGGCACAAAATGATGATTGTTTGAGCTAGGGGACTCACAATATGTTGAGGCTTTTCAGATCACCTACCCGTGGAGAGATTGAGCCAGTGAGGCCACCATTAAACGACAAGTCCCTAGATCATTTATTAATATTTAGTTATAAATGTATTCTGCATTTCAATACTGAGTAAAATTGTAATGTAGTAGATGCTCACAAGGATGTTAATGCAGTGAGACCACCAATGTCGCCAACAAGCTGACCGACCAAACCCATGCTTGACAATCCTCTGAACTCAAAACATATAAAATGTAGGCAATACTTAATTAGGCCTCTTTTAGCAACAGATTACGCGTTAATGAAAACCGTTTCTCAAAACACAAGCTGAGAGGGAAAAAAAAAAAAAAAAAAAAAGAGTATACTGACAATGAGACAATCCTCGAGTTGCTGCATGTAACACCTTCCCATGAGCATGGATCATTAGACTTTCTCCAGCTAGGTGGTGTGTTTTTCCATTGATCTTTCAACGCTCGGAGTGCTTCTGCTGCAATCACAATATTGCATTGCACGTTATGTCTGAACTACTCGTATTTGCATATAGTGGAAAAGGTCGACACAAAATTTGTGAAATAAGATATCTAAATAACTTACAGTCACTGGGTTCTATATCCGAGAACACCACTTCAAACTGTGCGTAAACCAGCACCAGGAGACACCACCCTGCCAATCGAAAAACTGCCATAGACACAATAAATGAAAAACGCTACGCGATCTGCATCAGGGACGTATTTTATCTTTGGAAATAATATTCAGCATTTGAAAGTGACAAGTGAGTAAGATTTAACGACTTATGTTTTGGTGACAATAGAAAAAGCAAAAGCAAAGGTATTGCTTATGATGGTATTATGACTGTAAGTTTAGCTTAGATTAGAAGTCAATCAAACAAACCCAATTATATCCCCACCAACTAGTATACAAATTCATCATATTGTCACCATTGCCACCATTTTAAGTCATAATAAGGTACACACGCATGTCATGATATGCTTAAAAAATGATTTGAATACTTGAAAGAACTGATCGAAATACTTAACCTTATTAGTATTAAATAAGAATGTTTATATCCAAAGCAGGTATGTTCATATTTGAACTTCTAAGTATAGTAGTTTAGTTGTTAATTAGACACCTTACTTATCTATATAGGTCACGTTTTGTTTTTTTTTGTTTTTTTTTTTTTTTTTTTTTCCTTCTCTCACGTTTTATATGAATCATCTCCCAAATTATAAAAATACTAATGACATAAACAAATAAAAAGTAGCATATCATTCTAAGAGTAAATTGCAAAAAATCATCGTGGCAGAAACTATTTGCAAAAGGAGTCATATTATTTAACATAACATAATGAGATTCTCTAATGTTAAGGGTGTGTTTGATATCCCACTATGGGAACGAATCTATGACTTTGTTCATTAATGTTGTTTGGTTGGTTATAAAACCTACCACAATGGAATGAGGATACCCATTATATGTGGGTTTCCTCATAAGAGTATGATTTGGTGGGTATGTGGATACCCATGAAAAGTGATATCTACATACCCATTTCCATTCTACTCTATTCTCATACTTATATCTATAGTGATTCCATCAAGCATACCAAACGCACTCTAACTCTCTCACGTTATCATATTACTGAATTATGAGAAGAAGCAAAATAATCGGTCTCTTGTTTTAGTTAGCGGTAGTCTCATTTTATCACTTTCTTGTTGTTAATTGGTTCAACATAACAAACAAGAGAGAGTGAACGTGAGAGGATCTTTATCATAACATGATAGGTTATGTTATTAGAGTCGAGTTATTCTACAAACCAAATATTCTTCACATACCAAGGGACTCATCCCCACCATACATCTAAAAAGGAAATCAATGGTTGAGATTAAAAGCATTTTAATATTTCATCCATTTTTTATAATTTAAATATCTCTCAAACCGTTAATCGTTAAGCGAAAATAATTACACAATCATGACGGGCATTTAATTATCTTTCTATAGACGGGCACTTTGATATACTTTCGAAAAAAAAAATCGTTTTTTTCACCTTTTTTTTTTCGTTGCCGAAAAAAAATCATATATGATATTACATAGCATATATGATATATCATATATGATATTACATATCATATCATATATGATATGTAATATCAATATTACATATCATATCATATATGATATGTAATATCATATATGATATTATATGTAATATCATATATGATTTTTTCGGCCATGAAAAAAACGTGAAAAAAACGAAAAAAAAAATTTTGTCGAAAATATGTCAAAGTGCCTATCTATAGAAAGATAATTAAATGTCCGGTGTAACGGTATATTTTTTTTCGTTTAACGATTAACGGTTTGAAAGATATTAATATTTGAAAAAAAAAAAAAAAAAAAAAAAAAAAAAAAAAAAAAAGTGGGTTTTTTAAATTGTTGTGATTTATCTCATCCATTAGATCAAATAAAGATGGAGGAAAAATGAATGATGGAGATTAGTTCCTTGGTATGTAAAAGAAGTTTGATTCTCAAATGATCTTTGCTCGTGTTATTTAAGTTTGTGAGAGAGGCATACATGTAGCCATGTAGGTCTTATCTTTTCATTCAAAGTAAAAAATAAAAAATAAATAAATAAATGAAAATAAAAATTACAAATTATTTACTATTTTGTGACTACGAACATGTTATATCATGTTTATTTCAACTTTATATAATCTCAATCCTTTACAAAATATCACCTTAGGTTAAAAGTCTAACAAAAACCATCATTTTAAAAAAAAAATTGTGTGATAATCATTATAATTATCAAGAATGTGAAGTGTCACATTTGGCTCATTACGGACGACTGGACGAGAGTTAGTCATTAGCTCCCGACAAAGATGATTGATATGAAATTAGAAAAAACGCATAATTTAATTTTGCATCAAATAGAATACTCAAATATCCATCGTGAGAGCCACAATCACATGAATAAGCAAAACAACACACAAATGCACATGTATACCACTTTGCAATTTCGGGTATTGTTCACTTACAAATACCCTTTTTGTCTTTTTCTACATTTTTGAAAAACACCCACTTAGATTTTATAAGGACAAATTAACTCTATTAATTATCTACTTTCATATTTTTCTCATGCTACTATTTTTATTATTATTATTATTATTATTATTATTATTTGTAGGAACAACCTAAATCACTTATGAATTTTGCCTAAATCTAGAGAGAGAAAGTAAGTAGAGAGAGAGAGAGTGGGAGAGAACTCTAGTGTATGAAATGAAGCTATGTTATTACTAAGAGAACCAATCTCAAAATGAGGCCTTACATGAGTATTTATACTTGTAGTCTAGGGCTTCACATATCTTTGACCATATTACATAACTAGCCCTTACACTTTATAAAAAAATGAAAACATTATTAAAACTTCATCATAATTATATTTTAATGCAACCTATTACATAATATTAATGACCGACACTTTCTATAAATAAAATATGATCATAACAATCTCCCCCTAAGTGTTGGTCATTGAAGGTTGCGCGACGTCATCATCTTTGTCTTTAAACTTTAACATTCATAGCTCTTGACGTCTTTAAGAATCATTAGATGAATCATAGTTCCAATTCATCATGCTTCATTGTTGTTGAAGTGATCCAATGATATCATCTGCCTTTCGTCACTTCTTTGTCTTTGATGGTTATGCGCCTTTCCAACATGCTCATACGTTGATGCGTAGGGATTGCACCAGGCTTTACCTTTCAAGGGATCTCGTGAAGCTTACAACCCCCACCAGGCAGTGTACCTGATCGTTGTAGTATAGTATAGTGACAAGTACCGGGGGATTGATCGTTCAGCTAGGAATAGTGTCGCTAGAATTAAAAAACCTAAATACTAGTTCTAGAGATGATGGATGATTATTTTTGTATTTTTATATTTTTTAGAAAGCAAGTAAAAATCTCGGGTTTGAAGGATTTGGGCGGAATTAGTTGCTAGTCAACTAACCCAATACTAAAGATGCAATCAAAATAAAATACTAGAAATGAAAATAAACTATATTAAACTAAGGTTGTGAGCAATAAGTGGAGAAATTGTGTTTACTTAGATTTCACTACTCCCTAGATATCTTTTACACATTAATTACTTGTTATAGTTGCGTGGATGACAGACTGTATTCCTTAATACCATTCATGGGGTGGCGCACTTAATTCCCCAATCCTATGAGTGCCTACTTCACTCCTATGTCGAGCCGGCTAAGAAGCTCCTAACATGGGATCATTAGAATTTACTCATGCATTAAATACAACCAATAAAACCTAGTGCATGTCAGTTTATGTTTCCTAAGACGTTCAAGCATGTTACCATTTGGAGATCTGCCAGTTTTCTTAAGCCTAACATCGAAATCAGTCATCCAATACAACCATAAACAAGTAATCAACACATAATCAACATCTAGGTTTCATTAGATCTAAGCAAACACAAGATAGATATAGCCTAGCATGATGGAATTAAGACAAGAACAAGATATAAACAACCAACACATAGACATATTGATTGAATTAGAAGAACACTTATCTCAATTACACATGAAAGGGTTCAAGGGCTGAAAACCCTTGAAAAACCTGTAAAATTCGTAATAGGTTCGGCCTTAGGGTTTCTCCAAAACTTCTCCTTTTTTATGAATGAAAATTAGAAAACTATATATAGGAAATTGAGGCTGATGGCGTCAAGACCAAATAGGTGACGCCGTCATCTCGCTGCCAAAATACTTCTCGGACTGCCTTGATCTACATCTGACGCCGTCATGTGTTATGGTCTTCCAGGCCGTCACGTCTTTTACTCTTGACGCTCTACTTGTGACGTCTTCACGTTTGTACTGGGCCGTAATGCAATTTCCTCTTGACGCCGTCAGGATGTTGCTCTTGACGCCGTCACCTACTGTTCCCAGCAAGGAAAATTAAGACTTTGGGGTTTTCATCACTTTTATGCTTCAAAAACGTCCGAATTGCTCCATTTTCCAGATTTCTCTCCCAAAGTACCTAAAATCACAAAAGGAACAATTTATGGCAATATTTGATCAAATAAATTCAATTCCGGGCTTAAATGACCCCCTAAAAGTGGTTCATTTTTCGCCTCATCATATACCCTTACACTTGAGATTTGCTTGTCCTCAAGCAAATGCGCTTTTATTCTAATCAAAATACAAGTTAGGGGTCATTTAACACTAATATAAAAGTAATTACAACAAATAATCGTTCCACTAAAGACCAATAGACAAGCACGGAGGTCATATACTAGCACCTCACAAATAGTGTTTAGATACTCACATCTCTCGGGTGTAATAAAGTGTAAATTACACTATGGAAACGGAAGATATCTCTCACTACCTGTCATAGCAAAATAGATTACCATAGGCTTGGGAAATGATCAAACCTCCACCACATGGCGTAAGTACCTAGGATAAACTATCAAAGAGGTCTTTTAAAGGGTTGTAACGTTAGGTGTAGGGATATGAAATATACGGTTTTGTTGGATAAAGGAAGTTTTTACTGGTGGCGAGTTAACAATCTTGGTTAATTACGTGTACAATATGGCGTTGCTAAGCCAAGACTAGACTTGACTTAAGCTAATAAATGAAAAATAACAAAAACATAAAATGAAACGGGATGGTAGTCCGTATGTTTTTTTCTCTTTTATTTATTTTTTTATTTTTTTTTTAATTTTTCTTGATTTTTCGATCTTTTTTTTTTTTTTTTTTTTTTTTTTTTTTTTTTTTTTTTTTTTTTTGCATACACTCTTACCCTACCATCCAAAATAATACATCATAGGGAATGGAAAATTCCCCTTACACTTGAATTTTTACATATTTTACAATGAACTAATCTATTGACTCGAATTAAGAAAATCAAAACACTTGGAGTAATTTTAAGATTAACGTACATACGGGGGTAATAAATGATGTTCTTCCCCATTACTCCATAAAATAAGTACTTTACCCATGAGTCCCAATCGTCCCAAAACAATATGTACAAGGATATGACTCGACTTAGCAACCATGTAATCAATTAGATAGTTAACTTAATGTTTAACAAATAACAATAATGCACTAAAGATGAGCGCATACACGGAAGGCTAAGGCGATTTGGGTGTACATTTAAGTGAGGTGTAACAAATTCTTCCTTTAAGTAAAATGCTTAAAGTTAGAAACGAAAAGATAGGCTCGGAGGGGTGTACTAGGGGTTTCGTGTACTAAAAATGAGTACAACGCTAAGGGTGTGGGAAAAATTAATTGACTTAACTAGCCAAGTAATTTGACTTAAATGGTCAAGTAATTATGATACGAGTTTAACACAAGGGTGATCCTAATGCCTCTTATCTACTACACGAATGTAGTCTCACTAGCGGTCTCGGGATGCATCACTAACGCAAGTTCTAGAATCTAAATGCTACCGGTACACTCATAAGCACTAATAGTAAATGCTTTTCTTATCAAATCTAAAGGCGAACCTCACATATTTGGGTGGAAATTTTTTCTGAATATACGGTTTTGTGCTAGTCATACAATCTCCTATCCATAAGACGCTTGCTATGGCTAAAGTTTCACTCCTAAATGTTGTAAAAAATTTTAAATTTGGCGCTAAAATTGCACTAACAAGTATTTCTCATAGTTTTATTACACATCTACCATCAAACAAACAAACTCAAGCGAAAGTCTATCTGTAAGGTATCATCATTTTACCCTCCCCTCACACTTAAGATGAACATTGTCCCCAATGTTCAAGTAAAGAATGTAAAAGTGAAAAAGTAAAAAGAATGAAATCAAATACTCCCCTGATTCGCTCGGTATGGATAATAAGGTGGCAAGGTTAAATCTTCCTCCAAGAAAATGAACAATCAAAGCTTTCCTTCCAGAATATAAATCATCTTCTTGTCATACATAACCTGTAAATCCTGAGAAAACAAACAAAGCAACCTCGCATAAAATCGGCGGCAATCTATATAAGTTACTAAATCCTAGAAAACAAAGTAAGATATAATGCTTGTGGAATGAAGTTTGCAGATTTCCTGGAGATTATAAAAGTTAATAATTCACAAAAACCGTAAGAATCCATTAGAAAAACAAAACTGGTAAAATTTCCAGATTTTTACACGTGACGCCGTCAAGAGTAATCTTGTGACGCCGTCAGAAGTGACCTGCAGAAATTCTTATGTTAAGTTTCCGGAAAATTTCTGGAAAAACTTGGTCCTACTTCCTGGAAAATCCTGCAAAACTTCATTATGACTCAATACAAGCATTTGACTATAACAAATACGAATATACACGTTCACTTAATATTGTGGAGAATCATGATCGGTTTGTTTCTTAAAAACATATTTGGGGTTTCCCCTTACACTTATCTTTTGCAAAAATACTTTTAGGTGGAGTTAAGACTAGGCCAAAACAACAAAGTTAAGTATTTCCACTATTTAATTGAGAAACATGATCTACCAACAATAAAAATAAAGCATACAGAAGCAAATAACAAACAAACAAAATAAAATCACACAAAGCATGGGTTGCCTCCCAAGAAGCGCTTTTCTTTATTTACGAGTCTTGTAGCTAGACTCAAGGTCATGGGTTACTACGTGACCTCATCGTTGGTTTCACTCTCTAGGTCGTCTTCTAAACCAGTTTTGTATTCCGGACCTAGTTGCAAGCATTCTTTGTAGAAACCCAGCATCCTATTCTTCACATACTCTACTCCTCTACGTCTATCCTCATCATTCCTATAATAACCGGCTTGCTTGTGTTCCTTTTCTAAATTAGAGAGGAGGCGGTATTGCTCAATCTTGTAGGACATTTGGTAGGCAACCTCGTCATTTTCTTCCTTGAATCTAACTATCCCTAGAGTCGGATCATAACTCATCCTAGTGGCCTCAACAGATGGTTTTCCAAATATTATTTAGCTTAGGCAAGCATCTATCACCTGACGAGTGTCTTCTACTATCATAAAATCGATCTCATAAGTGAGATTGCCTATAATCACATGTAATCCCTTCACTCTTCCTACAAAATTACTTATCAGATTCTTATTGGGCATCATCCTAAAATCGAGTTGTTTCTTCATCACCCAATTGTAATAAGTCCTTGTCATGATGTTAACAGGAGACCTAGGATCGATGTAAGCTTTCCATATATGCATATGCCCGATATTGCATGGTATTTTAATGTTAGAGGGGTCTCCCATTTTGATAAGGGGTGTGCCAAGGATATATGGTCTCTCGGGACTATCGAATAAATCCTTATGGTATTCCCGTTCTTCCTTGGTGGGCGTCTTATCAAAGTACTTCTCTATAGTTTCTACTCTCTTTATCCCCTTTTCCTTATTAACCTCAACTCCCCTACTCTCATCCCTAGTTTCGGTTTCTATTCCAACATCATCCTTGTCACTTTCTTCTATCTCCTTATCTATTGGCTTAATGGTGATAACGTTGACAAAGTGGACATGTTTAGATGATGAGGGGTCCTTAATTTGGATTCCGTTATTGGTGTCCCTAGTATCCTTCCTAGGAGTAGTTAACGCTTGGTTGTTGAGGGCTTTCAACAAGTTGTCTATCTTGTTGGTCATCTCCGTTTGTTGTTGGTTGAATTCGGTTTCAAACCTAGCTATGCGAGCTTCTTGAGATGCCATGAACTTAAACATCAATCCTTCAAGATTGTTGGTACTACTATAGTTGTTAGAAGGATTGTTGTTGAAAGTACGGTTGGAGGGTGGACCGTTTGGTTGGTAACGATTAGGTGGATTGGACGAATTGGGTTGATTTTGTTTCCACCTAAGGTTTGGGTGATTTTTCCAAGAGGGGTTGTATGAATCACTGTAAGGGTTTGGCTCGGGCTTGAAAGTGTACCACTTATCTCCCGCTTAGTCGGTACGCGTGGATGCATAGTCCGCAAAAGCTGTTCCGGGGAGTTCCACACAATCACGAGTGTCATGGGGACCACTGCATAATTCGCATGAATAAGTGATTTTGTTCACTTGGCTTGAAGGCTTAGGAGCTTCGTAGGATTTCATGAGAAACTTGACTTGGTCCTCAAGTTCCATGATCCTACGGTCGGGAGTGTTAGAGTTGTTCGAAGGCAAAGATATTGCCTTGACCGTTTTGTTCAAATCACGGGGATCATTCCAACTTTCGTTGTCGTAGAGAGCAAGATCTTCTATGAGTTCCCATGATTGTTCCGCACTTAGATCACGTAGCTTACCACCGGCCGATTGGTCAATGGCTCGCCTCGTGGAGAGATCGATATGGTCATAAAAGATTTGGACTTGGAGCCAAAGATCTATGCCATGATGAGGGACTTTTTGGAGTAAGTCCTTGAAATGAGTCCATGCTTCATAAAGAGATTCATTTTGACGTTGTTGGAACATCAAGATGTCATTTCTAAGCTTAGTAGTTCTCCCCGGTGGGAAAAATTGAGCAAGGAAACGAGTGGTGAGATCATCCCATGTGGTGATGGATCCCGCGGGTAAACGCTCAAGCCATTGACTAGCTTGATCCCGTAGAGAGAATTGGAATAGGCGTAATCGGGTTGTCTCTCTAGTTTCAACATCTAGGTCTATGGAGTCTACGATTTTAAGGAAGTCCTTAAGATGTTGGTTTGGATCTTCGGAACGAAGTCCGTGGAATCCACATCCGCTTTGCACCAACCGGATGGTGTTAGATCGCAAGGGGGTCACATTGGCTCCGGTGAGCTCAATGGTGTTTCGGTAGCCTTGGTGGCTAGGTCGGGAATACTCTCCTAAGGTTCGGGGCCTAAGAGGTTCTAGTGGTGGGTTTTGTTGTGGTGGGATGACGGGTTCAAAGATGTTCCCATCGTCCATGATGTCGAGTGGTGAAAAGTTACAAACAAAAACACAAAGAAATAAGATAGACTAAAGAAAACCTAAAAATAAAAATAAAATCTTACTAGAAAGGAATCTAGCAAGTAGACCTAATAAAAAGAGATTCTAACCTAGACAATAACTATTCCCCGGGCTGCGGCGCCAAAAACTTGATGCGTAGGGATTACACCAGGCTTTACCTCTCAAGGGATCTCGAGAAGCTTACAACCCCCACCAGGCAGTGTACCTGATCATTGTAGTATAGTATAGTGACAAGTACCGGGGGATTGATCGTTCAGCTAGGAATAGTGTCGCTAGGATTAGAAAACCTAAATACTAGTTCTAGAGATGATGGATGATTATTTTTGTATTTTTATATTTTTTAGAAAGCAAGTAAAAATCTCGGGTTTGAAGGATTTGGGCGGAATTAGTTGCTAGTCAACTAACCCAATACTAAAGATGCAATCAAAATAAAATAGTAGAAATGAAAATAAACTAAATTAAACTGAGGTTGTGAGCAATAAGTGGAGAAATTGTGTTTACTTAGATTTCACTACTCCCTAGATATCTTTTACACATTAATTACTTGTTATAGTTGCGTGGATGACAGATTGTATTCCTTAATACCATTCATGGGGTGGCGCACTTAATTCCCCAATCCTATGAGTGCCTACTTCACTCCTATGTCGAGCCGGCTAAGAAGCTCCTAACATGGGATCATTAGAATTTACTCATGCATTAAATACAACCAATAAAACCTAGTGCACGTCAGTTCATGTTTCCTAAGACGTTCAAGCATGTTACCATTTGGAGATCTGCCAGTTTTCTTAAGCCTAACATCGAAATCAGTCATCCAATACAACCATAAACAAGTAATCAACACATAATCAACATCTAGGTTTCATTAGATCTAAGCAAACACAAGATAGATCTAGCCTAGCATGATGGAATTAAGACAAGAACAAGATATAGACAACCAACACATAGACATATTGATTGAATTAGAAGAACACTTATCTCAATTACACATGAAAGGGTTCAAGGGCTGAAAACCCTTGAAAAACCTGTAAAATTTGTAATAGGTTCGGCCTTAGGGTTTCTACAAAACTTCTCCTTTTTTATGAATGAAAATTAGAAAACTATATATAGGAAATTGAGGCTGACGGCGTCAAGACCAAATAGGTGACGCCGTCATCTCGCCGCCAAAATACTTCTCGGACTGCCTTGATCTACATCTGACACCGTCATGTGTTATGGTCTTCCAGGCCGTCACGTCTTTTACTCTTGACGCTCTACTTGTGACGTCTTCGCGTTTGTATTGGGCCGTCATGCAATTTCCTCTTGATGCCGTCAGGATGTTGCTCTTGACGCCGTCACCTACTGTTCCCAGCAAGGAAAATTAAGACTTTGGCGTTTTCTTCACTTTTATGCTCCGAAAACGTCCGAATTGCTTCCTTTTCCAGATTTCTCTCCCAAAGTACCTAAAATCACAAAAGGAACGATTTAGGGCAATATTTGATCAAATAAATTCAATTCCGGGCTTAAATGACCCCCTAAAAGTGGTTCATTTTTTGCCTCATCATACGTCTTTCGTCTTTGTCATACATACATTTGTTGTTCCCGTTCTTTCACTTTGATCTTTGTCACTTTGTAGATTCTTCTTTTTGGCGTATAATCTTTCTTTGACTGTTGCTATCCTTTGATCTTTGTGAGAACTTTTCTTTGACTTCATGAAGTATGTATGAGCATGTGTAAACTGGTGTCATGGTGGTGGTTAGTACTTGCATGAAAACATTTAGCAATAAATCAACCGGTACTTACAGATAAGGAATTAGAGATCGTCAACATTATAGTTTGAAGACTCCTTCTAACCCTTACCAAGGCCGTTCCCATTTCGGATACTCCCGAGGGAGCTTACGAGACCTACTAAGTAGCTCAACAAATGGGTGAGTCGCTGGGGATCACTCCACGACTGTAGACCGTTTCAAACCACCGCGAACACTAAGCGTAACCCATAAAGAATTACCGAAGTGACATGCTGTCAGGGCTGCTTGATGTTGACCCTGGCAGGAATTTCCATTCAATCATTGAGAAAATACATAAGTAAATCCTCTCATAAACGTTCTCGGTAGATTGCTAAGATCTGCGTAGGACTCTTAAGTTTACATCTGGCGTCCTTAATGATGAACAACCAGTGTAGAAATATCATGTGTTCCTATGAGATCTTTTGATTTGAATGTCGGGGCTCTAGACTCGATAAGTACACATTTGGTTTCCTATGCGGAGATTAGGGAGAGGTCTCCTGCTTCAATATCGACCATCTCTAAGAGACAGATCGATAGATTACACCGGTTCCCCGTGAGAATGAAACAAGATCTTTTAAGAGAACTTGAGTGGCTAGAAGGTTAAGTGCAGTGCGTCACTGGGTCCATGACGTCTTTATCTTCAATACCGGTGTCACCTTAGTAACAACCAGTAGCATACGAATTGAACCCGGTGTCTACCCTAAGGTTGAACATATGGAGGGTTATTTCTTTTCACCCTTTTTCATAACTTTTCTTTTTAATTCTTCAACCCCTTCTTTCTCCTTTCTCATTTTCTCCTTTTTTTCAATCATACCTAAGGACTTCTAATTCTAATCTATTGGATTTGTCCTTAGGTAGATCTCTCCGGCTCTGGCGGATCATAGGACGGTTTTTCCTAACCTTAGTCACCTTATATCTTCATGACTATCCTATTGTTGCCATAAAACCATTCATTTGAAAATCTCTCAAAGTGTTTATGATAATAAAACACATTGTTGTTACCACTTTGAGAGTTTTACGACTTTAGAAGGACTCCCCCTTCACATGTGCTCATGATTTTTTAAGAAATTTGCACATGCGTGAGGAGTTTGCACTTTTTGAATTGATCCACTTTCAGTGAACATGACCGATTCGATACACGCTTACATCACTAGTTAGACTAGCTTGAAATTATTACCCGTCCTGGTCAAGTCCAAAGAAAGTCTCTCGATACGGTACATTCTACTCAGACAAGTCCTATTCGAGACAAGCTTACATCACTAGTTGGACTAGCTTGAAATTATTACCCGTCCAGGACAGGTCTTTTCGATTACTGACATTTTAAGTTTCGTCAATTCATTGGTACATTCTGAGTCGAGCTTTTTTGAGATTCAATCACAATCTTTAAACATCTTTGATCATATTTTAATCATGTCTTCTGCCCCTCAAAAATAGCATATCATGATATTTTTGATATCAACAGATTAAGAAAAAGCTTTTTGGAGAGAAAGACAGATTTCATTTTGCATGAATTCGGAACATTTTTGTTTTTGTACTCCCCCTTAATGATCGCACATTTTAAAATCAATTAAGGGTTTTGACGGAGTTATCTTGAGCACTCATTTGAAAGATTTTGAAAGATCTTTTGATGAATCTTGAAAAAGTGCTCAAGATTTCTGTTTGGAAAACGAGATTTTTGTTTGAAGTCTTTTTCATTTGTTTAGACTCGAACTTTTTGAAAAAGATTTCGTCCTTGAAAATACGAGTCCTTGATTTAAAAATAATCAGAAGTCATCATTTGGGTCCGGGTTTCGTACTGAAGTATACGAAACCATTGTGAAGAAACTTTTTGAGAAACGACATGTTTTAGAAAAACATATAAAGAACTCCCGTTCAAGCATCTGTACATGTCCGTATCATTTTTGAAAGACATTTCTAGACACGTACAGAATATTGAATTATACGAGAGACATGTCGTGAGAAGAATATTTTTTGATTTTTTGATTTTATATTTTTGTATTTTGTTTTTGTTGGTTTTTCAAATTTTGTATTTTATTTTTGTTTTATAAAAGAAATGGAAAATCAAAAATAGAAGATTGAAAGAATGATTTTATAGAATTTACAGAATTTGAACCCTTTGATGAACTGGGTTCTGAGATAGTTTAAGCACCTGCAACCAAAGACGAAGAGGTTTCACAAATAACAGTGTTAGAAGTACATGAATCATCACTCAGCGGGTGTTGAATATCAACGGTTGTAATGGTTTCTACTTCCTTATCCTGATGATTATCACTATTATTTGTCTTGGTGCAACTATCAAAAATCTTTCCTGTGGGAATCCATCTAAGACCAACTGTTTTAAAAAATTTTCCCGTAGGAATCCACCTAAGGTAAGATCGAGACGTAGTTTTCTTATCAGATGCAGCGGAAGTCTCAGTCTTGGAAAAACTACATCCTTTTGGTATCCACCTACTAGGTTTCTTAACCTCTTGCTTCTTATCAACGGGTTTGTTTCTATTTGGTGTCTTAGTGGATTGTGTCTTGACACTTGATTTTACTTTCTTGAGAAATTGTGATTAGCTGAAAAATACATTTTTGACATGTAGGACAGACAAATTCAACATCGTTGTTTAACATAGCAATTTTAACTTTGTCACTACAGTCTTTTGGAAATTGCTTTTTGTTGTTCGATGAGACCTTGGAATTCTTTGTGTTGCATTCTACGTTCCTATCATGCTCTTTTGTGCCACTACTCTTAGATGCAATCCAATCCCTAGTATTATGTTGATTGTTCCTAGGTTGGTTTACTACTATTAGCAGTGCTTTGGAATCTCGTAGAATTCATCACACTAGGTTTTACACCTAAAATTCCGTCTTTTCGAAGTTGTGTCTTTTTCCTAGCTTCCTCTAGATGGTGATTTTGGACCATGTCATTAGAACCAACAGACTTTTTAACAGTTTTTATGGTCACATTCGGTGTATTATTCCTAGAAGGGCCAGGTGTACTCACATTTGTGTTTCTTTTAACAACCAATTTTTGTTTATCAACAATCTTTTCGGTATCACTTTTCTGGGGCAAGGGTGTTGGAGTGACTGGTTTTGTCAAATTCTTTTTCTCATCAACTTTTGGAGCAAACCGTGAAATTGACATTTTTGGTTTTTGAACCGTGTTTGAAACATTTGGTTTCTCCGAAGTCGATGGTTTTGCAAACTTAGTTTCCTCACCCTTCCCTTTTTGACTTTCAAGCTGAGCCCTCAAAATATCATTTTGCTCTTTCATGTTGTTGAAGGCACGCTCATACGACAGTTTGTCATACTTGCATTCTTCCTTTTTTCGATCAAGTTGTTTAAAACATGACACATTTTCTTTTTCAAGCTTTATAAGAGCATTTTCATATTTGGAAACAATTTCGGAGGTCTCAGCTCTCAGTCTTTCATCGTCTTGAACCGAATATGTTTGTATGATGATAGACATTATATCAGTAGACAGAACAACTTCGAAGAGAGAATCATTTAACCTTTCCAAAACATTCATGTTTTCACGAGTTTCATTAGCTTCGTTTACCAAGGATTTGTGGTCCTTGACAAAGTCGGTCATTTCTTTTAAGAAAGCGTTTTCAAAATGGATTACCCTCGCACTGATGTTATTCAGTGGGATAGTAATTTCGTTTTCAAACACCTTTTTCTGTTCCATATGAAAACTAGAATGCCAGTCGTTAATACTGATAGTAGTTTTAGATTTAACAATATTTTGAAGTTCTTGAATTCTCTTTTTAACGTCATCAAGAATGTCTCTAGCCTCACTTGTATTAAAAGTGTTGTTAGAAGACATTTGTTCCATTTTTGAAAGAGATTTGGAAACAACTATCTTTTTAGAAAAGAATTTCGCGAATGGTCGTTTTATGGAAAACACAGATGGTTCTGTTTGTGGAACAAAAGTAATTCCCGAAAGTTTGTTCAATTTGTTGTAATCAATGGGTTTCAAATCCTTTTGTTTCATTTTAGTTATGCTCTCTTCGACAAGTTCCATCGTTTGCACAGAATCCCGAACAACGGGAGGATCATGTTTGGTGTAAATCACATTGCCATTATACAAAACATTCTGTTCTTGCTGAGCTTTCTTGAGATTACAAGGAGTTGAGTTACCAAGAGCCATTTTATGTTTCGTATGGTAAATCGGATTAGTTTGATTTGAAATCATTTTCATTGTTTGACTTGACTGACCCGACTTAGCCATTAATTCTTCTAGATGTGCAATCATGTGTTCTGACTCTACGATTTCTTCCAAAAGTTTATCTTCTTTCTTTGAAAATTCCTTTTTCAACTCATCCCTTTCTTTTTCAAGATTGGAATAAGCTGATTTTTGTTTAGAAAGTTGGTTTTTCAAATTAGAAATTTCCGCGTTCAAAGCTTTTATCTTCTTGAAAGAATTAACATCAAGTGTATCAAACTTGATTTGCAAAAGTTTTTTCCTTGAAACGGAATTTTGATAACCAGTTTCTAAGTCAGACAATCTTTTGTTATGAAACTCAAAAGCTTTAATGATTTTCTTGTAACTCTCAAGCTCAGCGGTCAATTTAACATTCGCGGCCTTAACATCGCGATTTACCTTTTTCACTTTCTCAATTTCAAAGCTGCAATTATTCAATAAAGATTCAAAGAAAGCACGGGTTTCCTCATTATTAGCACCATTTTGTGCAACGTGAACTCCATTAGGATCCATATCTGGAGTTTCATAGTTAACATTGCTATTAACTTGTTCACCCACATATGTATCATAATTAGATTCAGGTGGCACATAATGTGGCTTCTCATGAGCAATCGGATTAGCATCATTACCATGATTTGGTCCCTCATGGAATGGATTTGAATCGTAAGTAGGAGGAAGATTAGAATCACTGCTTGATGTTGTTGCCTGCTGATTTGCCATACAGTTGTAGGTTTCATTGAGATCTGCGGATTTCTCATTAACTCTTGTTGTAGCTATGAAGTTTTTTTCCTCAGCAGTCAACGGTATACCCGATTCTTCTTTATTGGCTAGCATCAACAAGTACTGGATCTTTTCTACCTTCGTCATTGCATTGACATCGTAATTATTACCTATATCACTGCGGTGAATTTCAGATGTAGGTTTTTGAATCGAAGTCATAAAACAATCAATCCCATTTTGATTAAGCACCTTCTGATTCACAATCTGATCTATTTGATTTTCGACATACTGCCCTGCATATTGCATCTGATTCCCCATCTGTATACTCGAAGCACATCCTTGCTGATTGTTGTTGTGTTGTTGAATGTTTAATGCCTTGAAGAGTGAGGCAAAACCATTGGACAAAGTACTTGTGAAACTATCATGGTGAGTTGCCATTAATTCAATTCTAAGTGAAAAGTTGTTCTTAGGATCATTTGAAAGATAACAAAGGTTATTGTTGTAGATTAGATGTTTTGGTGAAGTTGAAAAGCGTTCTAGGATGTTCTTTAGTGATTTCGAATTTTCCCTCCAAAAATTGAATATGAAAATTTTCTTTCTCAATATTTGAAAATCACTATGAAATGCAATTATAAGTTTACCAGAAAAATTTGAGTTTTAAAAATTTTTATGCCAAATTTTACCAAAAAAATTTGAATTTTGGCCTAAAAATTTGAATTTTGGGTCAAAATTTTCAACGTTATACCAAAATTTGAATCTCGCGTAAAAATTGAACGTTTCATCTCCTGTAAAAAATAATTTTTTTTTACTAACTTGATAAGGTTGGTAACTCGGTAAAGCTAGAGAAATTTTGGCAGAGTTTCGTTTAGAAAGCCCAAGTGAAATCCTTACTCGATAAACAATAAGGTATAAAGGCTAACTCGCCAAAACAGTCTAACTCGGTACTCCTAACTCGCTGAAACCCTTAACTCGCTGAAACCCTTAACTCGATAATACCCTTAACTCGCTGAAACCCTTAACTCGCTGAAACCCTTAACTCGATAAAAAATCACACTAACTCGCTAAATTAGAGCTCCTAACTCGCTGAAACCCTTAACTCGATAAAAAAAATCACACTAACTCGCTAAACTAGAGCTCCTAACTCGCTGAAACCCTTAACTCACTGAAACCCTTAACTCGCTGAAAAATTTTCTTAACTCGCAAAAAAATTTTCTTAACTCGCTAAAAAATTTTCTTAACTTGCTAAAAATTTTTCTTAACTCGCTAAAAAATTTTCTAACTCGGAAAAACGCCGATGAACAGTAACCTGATCCGAAAAATAAGCCCTAAATCCACCTTTTTCACCCAAAAACAAGCTAGAACAACCTAAAATTATCCATAGGCTCTTGATACCACTTGTAGGACCATAGAACAACCTAAAACACTTATAAATCTTGCCTAAATCTAGAGAGAGAAAGTAAGTAGAGAGAGAGAGTGTGTGAGGGAACTCTAGTGTGTGAAATGAAACTATGTTATTACTAAGAGAACCAACCTCAAAATGAGGCCTTACATGAGTATTTATACTTGTAGTCTAGGGCTTCACATATCTTTGACCATATTACATAACTAGCCCTTAGACTTTATAAAAACATGAAAACATTATTAAAACTTCATCATAATTATATTCTAATGCAACCTATTACATAATATTAATGACCGACACTTTCTATAAATAAAATATGATCCTAACATTATTATTATTATTATTATTATTATTATTATTATTATTATTATTATTATTATTATTATTATTATTATTATTATTATTATTATTATTATTATTATTATTATTATTATTATTATTATTATTATTATTATTATTATTAGTATTAGTATTTTTTATTATTTATTTATTTTATTTTATAAAACATCACTTTATTAGAAAGATATATGATTTACAAGAAATTAGTGGGAGCCTCGAAACTAACTGAGCCCCCACTCCTCTAGCTATAGCAAAGCTAATCCTACTAAAGATATGAATAGCAGCACGCGCTCCAATGTTTTGAGTCATAGAGAACTTTCGGATCCTCTTTAGTAATGTCACAACATCATTCTCAAGTTCCCCAAAAGAGGAGAATGAGAAGGGGAGAAACCTATATCCAATAACGGCACACTTAGCCTCATGTTACGACGATTTAGTAATTATCATATTCATGAATTGCTACACTTACGTATCCATGAACCACCGGTCAACACCCCCCAAATAGTTGATAAAAACCAC
This sequence comes from Artemisia argyi, assembly GCA_030686995.1. Lineage (NCBI taxonomy): Eukaryota > Viridiplantae > Streptophyta > Magnoliopsida > Asterales > Asteraceae > Artemisia > Artemisia argyi. The sequence continues at coordinate 92,285,370 of CM060685.1, read as the reverse complement.
CCAAAGCAACTTTAATTCATCATTTCTTCTCCACATGTATGCCAATTGCCAAGCCAGATATCATGTGAACCGAATTAGCTATGAGATTTTACTTTTATATACTTCTTTTCATAGATTTGAAGACTTGTTCATATAAATGTTTCAGTTCTTCTACAATGTTACGATGAGTTAGTAATTACCATATCATGAATTGCTACACTTACGTATCCCATGAACCACCAGTCACCACCCCCAAATAGTTGATAAAAACAACCCAAAGCATTGAGAGTTTTACACTATGAATTCAAGGAACTCAAGAATTAGAATAACATCAACTAAACATCTAAGTTTAAGGGATACTCAACTCCTCAAATATCAGACTATACAAATCTTAAATCATAACCAAATGAAAAAAAAATCAAACCAAATAATGTGAACCCGCAAAGATTAGAAAAATGGGATCTCATGATCAATAATCCCAATATGAACAAGAATTTTATGGTTATGGTCGCATCGACGAATGGCGTGGACTGCGGCAATGGAGAAAGTGCAGACATAAAAGACAGCATATCAGTTTGGATGGAAAAATGAAATGAAAATATCACTATATTTCAAGGTTATAAATAGCGCGAGGCGTGGTAGTATGACAAAGCCTCACGCCTTAACAGTCAAATCGAAGCTTTTGAGTTTATAAGGCGTGGCATAAGACGGTACAAAATATGAAAATATTTACATATTTATATTACATTTCATATATATCGAGTTTACAAAAAGACATGGCATAAGGCGGCATAACGCGTGACGTGGTGATGCGGTTTTTTGTCGTGTGTAGTTGCGGTTAAGTAGTATTAACGCCTATTCAAGTTTTAAATTTATATTTAGCCGACTTATCAATAACACACACACCTAACGAGCAGTGTACCCGGTCAGTATGAATATAATGGTAAGTAGAGTGTTGATCACTAAGAGTGGAACGTATTATCTAGTTAACCTAATCAGAATTTTAATATCCTAAGTTAGTTATACAATCTAATCTAACGAAAGGGGGTGCAGCCTAAGAGACTGGCACAGTTTGGTTTTATTAAACAGTAAATAAACTAGTTTTATAAAAAAAAAGAAAAACGAAAACCTCTGGTGCCCATGGCGATTTTCATAAAAAACCCTTAATCTCATTGATTTCTTTTAAGGGTTTTTTATTAGTCGTTCTTTTAGGGTTGTTAGGGTTTCGCCCAACTGATTTCCTTTTTTCCAATTCGCTACATAATGAAAGTCGGTTAGGGTTTCTATTCGTCCTTATATTAATGCCTTGATTTTGTTGAGGCTTTCGTTCGTGAAGATAGACGCGGATCTTCTTGTTTTCTGTTTTGCGATTGTTAGTCGTATTTGTTAGGGTTTCATTTTTTGGTGTTATTATTTTGATTTCAGTATGGTGAAAGCTACTCAATCGAGTATGGGAGAGGAGCATACAAATCCATTGTGGTATGTTACTATGAGAAAATCGCAGCAGCCACGAAAAGCTGCTAGGGTTTTGCATACTAATGAAGCTGATGTGAATTTTACAAACCCTAATGGTGGGACTGGAATTGATGGTTGAACTGGTGTGGGACCATCAGGTCTGTATACGAGTCATGTCGAAGAGCCTGTTTGGGGTGAGGGACGTACTTGTGGCACGTTTACATCTAAACCCTCTGATTACCCTTCTCTTTCTGAGGTTCTCAAGACTAAAAGTACGCTTACTTTGGCTGGTGATACTAGTAATGCTACATTTGAGCCATCCATGCAAACTTCGAATCAATATGATCATTTACCTGAAGGAGATGGTTTTAGTGTTGCAACTAGAGCTAGAAGGATGGGGAATACTTCTGATGATCATGTGGTTACTAAGGAATCGGTGTTCCCTATTGGTCCTACTTCGGAGGTTAACTCTTTTCAAAGTAAACATGACTTTATTGAAGTGGTATTTGGTGTCTCGCTTAAATCAGCTTTGGACATTGATGTATTTCTTAAGGAGCTTGAAGCGGGTAAACATCCGACATGGCCTAGTTTGGATAGTGAAACTCGATCACAGGTGTATGAGGCTATGTGTGGTTTATGTGAGGCTTATGAGATTGATATGAAGAATGATGCAACTAAATCTGATGTGCATGACATAGTTACTACACCTAATGTTAATGTGGATGCGAATATTCAACCTACACAAAACTCTACTACTGAGGCTGTTTGTGAAGGTGTTAACGTGTTTATTCCACGTAGAGTAGTAGAAAAGGTTAGTGCCCGTCTTGAATATACTCTATATGGCTACTTTATTGGTAATAGAATGGCGTTTCCAGTGGTTGAATATTATGCTAGAAATAATTGGGCTAAGTATGGTTTGAAAAAGATCATGATGAATGCTAAAGGTTTTTTCTTTTTTAAATTCGATACTCAAGCCGGTTTAGAATCTGTTTTGGAAGATGGACGTTGGATGATACGTAAATCCCCAATCATTCTCAAGAAATGATCTATTGATACTAGCTTATGTAAGGAAGAGCTGACTCGCATTCCGATATGGGTTAAATTGCATGATGTGCCTATCCAAGTTTTTGAAGATGATGGTATTAACTTGATTGCCTCATTTATTGGCAAGCCTATTATGTTGGATTCGTACACAAGCTCCATGTGTAAGGATTCTTGGGGTAGAAGTAGTTTTGCTCGGTGTTTAATTGAAGTGGGTTCAGAGGATGAGCTCATGGAAGTTATTACTATTGGTGTCCCCTCTCTTACAGGGGATGGGTTTACTAAAGAATCTATCCGAGTAGAGTATGAGTGGAGGCCTCCAAGGTGCACATCATGTAAGATTTTTGGGCACATATATGAGCATTGTACTATAAAAGAGATTACTCCTCCTGTGGTTACTACTGCAAATGTGGTTACTCTTGCTACTATGCATGTTAATGATGGTTTCCAAAAGGTGAGTCGTAAGAAGAAAAAAGGTAAAGCCCAGTCTGGTATTGGGAGTCAGGGTGGTACTTCTGTCAAACAGTCTGTCAGGTATGTGCCAAAGAAGACTACTAGTGAACCAAATAAGGGAGCTAGTAGTAATGTGCCTACGTCGTCATCTATGTTGAAGTCTAAAGGTCCCCAAGTGTCTACATCTAATCCTTATGATGTTTTAGCAACTGAAGAAGATGGTGATGATGATGATTGTGTTGATAACAGGTTTAATGAATCGGCCAATTTATTTCCTAACGTTGATAAAGGTGGAAGTTCTTCTTTCACGGATGCTGCTGGTTAGCTTGTTTTGGTTTGTGTCTTGTTCTAGGTTCATTTTGATTCTAGATTTGTTAAGAGCTTTTGGCATGTCATAAGCTCTAGGTTAGTTGTCTATCAACCTGTGTTAGCTTGAGGTTAATGTGGTACTTCAGCCATATTCCATTTGTACTCAAACGTTTTGGTTTTTATTTATTTACCAGGGTGCAGGATTACTCCCCTTTACCCAAAAAACAATAAATAAACTAATGAGCACGAATCAGCGAATAGCAACACGTACACATCATAATAGAAGCAGAAGAAGGCCTGTCCTGATAGTTAAGCAGCTTGTCACTTGTTTTATTGCTATTTTATATGATGAGTATCGTAATCTAATCTGTCTCGTTGGATTCTAAATATAGGCGAGTAAACTCTTAAGGATTACTTATGTTTATCCTACCTTGTAGACGTTAGATCAGTAGGCGAAGAACATGTATGGTAGCCCAGAAAGCTCAACTAAATACAGAGGTTATCAATGCACATATACAAGTCAGCAAAAACATCATCATATAAACTTTAATTGATGGGAAAGCAATTTTAAGGGGAACAGGTACGGCAGCCCAGAAAGCCCATCAATCCTAATGAATTAAAGCGTACTAATACAATAAAACAAAACTACTTAATGAATTAAATACATGCAGGACCTTCTTACGGCTCTAATATCTTTGTTTGGGGAGTGTCTTGTGATGCTTCTTCGACTAAATTCGTCTCCTTAGGGTTTTGTTGCACACTGAATTCGTACCTGCCTTGGGGTATTTATAGTTTCTGTATGAGGTTACGATGCGGCACACCGAGTAAGTAGATGCGGCGCATTGACTTACCTTCGCGTGGGGTCCAAGATTAATAAATTCTGGAATATTCGTATACCGTCTTCAGATACGTCATATCTTGATCTTGAATGTGGCGCATGTCCTTCAGTGTCTTGGATTGTATCTGGTGAGGTATGGATAGTGATACGCCGTATGTCAGAAGTATAATGCGGCGTATCTGGAGTAGAACAAGCTTGATCTTCTTCGTTGACCAAAGTTTCATATGTGGCGCATGATAGAATTACATGCGGCGCATTCTTCAAAGTCAGCCAATGGTCTTAGAATTCATCTAAGTATGATATTACGACATATCTGTAGAGAGAGATACGACGCATCTTTTAGATTTCATTAGACTTTTGACATCTTGCTAGTTTTGCTCCATAATTCGTCCAAAATCGCCAAGTTTCACCAATTGCTTTTTTTTTCCCGAAAACTACTAAAGTAAACATTAAAGCACCAATTCTCATAAATAATATAATAAACAAGTCAAATAAATTGGATAAATGATGAAAATAATATGTACTTATTTGATGTCATCAAATATCCCCCCATTTAAACTTTACTTGTCCCCAAGTAAACTCTAGATTAATAATTATGAAAATGTATCCTAAAAGGTATTAGGATTTATTTGTATCATTAAGCACGTTGATGCGTGGTTTTGCAACCTTACAAAAGGTTTTACTTCTCAAGAGATCTTGAGAAGCTTGAAACCCCCACCAGGCAGTGTACCTGACCGAGGTTGTACAGTGAGTGGCAAGTACGGGGGATTGATCGTTCTCCACAGGGAATAGTGTTCATTAGGATTGAAACTACTCTAACTAGGTCTAAAGGTGAGCGATGATTCTTTTTTGTATTTTTATATTTTATAGAAAGTAAGTAAATAACTCGGGTATTGGAAGAGTGGGCGGAATTAGTTGCTAGCCAACTAACCCAAGTAACTACTTAAACAGTAAAATAAAATAAAATGGTAGGAACTTCTATATGGAGAAAAGTGTATTTACTTAGATTTCACTAATCCCTAGCTATCTTTTATTGATTAGTTGATTTGTCAGAATTACATGGATGAAGGGTTGCATTCCTTAATACCATTCGTGGGGCCATGTATGATCTTCCCCAAGTCTATGTGCTTCTATCTCTTCCTATGATGAAACGTTTAATACCCTATCATGGCCTCATTAATTTACTTATGCATTTAATACAACCAATAAAACCGTAGTACACATTCGATTATGTTTCTTAAGACATTCAAGAAAGTTACCGTATAGGAGATTAGCCAGTTTTCTTAAGCCCAACGCTAAAATCAATCACCCACAACAATCAATGACAAACCAACAATCAATAATCAACAACTAGGTTTCATTAGATCTAAGTAAACACAAATAAACCTAAGCTAGCATGTTAATAGAAAGACAAGAATAAGAAATAATCAAAAAACACATAGACATATTGAATGATTAAAGGATAACTTATCTTCAATTAAACATGGATGAAACAAGGGTATGAAACCCTTGAAAAAGGTCTGAAATTTGACTTAGGGTTTTAGCACAAAAGTTCCTCCCCTAATGAATGAAAAATCCAAAACTATATATAGATTTTACAATCTGACGGCGTCACCTTTTGGGTCGTGACGCCGTTAAGTCACCGCCAAATTACTTCTCGGATTGCTTAGATCCACATCTGACGCCGTCTGGTTCAACTTCACTCTGGGCGTCTCTCTTTAACATAATACGTGACGGCCTTGACATTTTATAACGTGACGCTGTCACGTGTAAATCTCCAAATTCCTTTCTGGCGCATCAAGTGTAAAACAAATATCCACCTCTTGATCAACATGTGACGGCGTCACCTTGTGATTTTTGACGCCTTCAGGTACTGTTTCCAGCTTGGATTCTTGACTTTGTCGTTTTCTTCACTTTATGCTCTAAAAATGTCCAAAATGCTCCATTTTCCAGAATTCTTCTCCAAAGTACCTAAAATGACAAAAGGAACGATTTGAGGTAGTATTTGATCATAAAAACACAATTAAGGGCTTAAATGAACCCCTAAAAGCGTAACAAATTTCGCCTCATCAAATACCTTTACACTTGAGATTTGCTTGTCCTCAAGCAAATGAGCTTTTATTCCAATCAAAATACAAGTTAGGGGTCATTTAACATTAATATAAAAGTAATTACAACAAATGATCGTTCCACGTTAATCAAAACAAGCACGGAAGTCATACACTAGCACCTCACAAATAGTGTTTGGATACTCACATCTCTCAGGTGTTATAAATGTATATCAAAAATGGAAATGGAAAAATATCACTCACTACCTGTCATAGCAAATAGATTACCATAGGCTTGGGAAAGAATCGAAAACCTCCACCACTTTAGTGTAAGCACCTAGGATAAAATATCAAAGCGATCTTTTAAAGGGTTATAACGTTAGGTGTAGGGATATGATAAACACGGTTTGTTGGATAAAGGATATTTTTACTGGTGGCAAGTTAATCATCTAGGTCAATTACATGTACAATGCGGCATTGCTAAGCTAAGACTCGACTTAACTTAAGCTAATCATAAACTAATGAAAACATAAAAGAAAACGGGATGGTAGTCCATATGTTTTTCTCATTCTTTTTTATTTTAATTTTTTTTCGTTTTTCTTTATTTTATTTATTTATTTATTTTTTTTTTGTGCATACAATCTTGCCCTACCATCCAGAATAATACATCATAGGGAATTTACATTCCCCTTACACTTGAACTTTTACATACTTTACATTTAACTATTATAGTTACTCGAATCAAGATAATTAAAACACTTGGAGTACTTTAAAATGTTTACGCACATATGGGGGTAATAATTGATCTTCTTCCCCATTACTCCATTACACTAGTACTTTACCCATGAGTCACAATCGTCCCGAAACCATATGTACAAGATATGAATCGACTTAGCAACCATGTAATCGATTTAGACAATTAACTAAGGGTTTAAACATGTAAGAATAATGCACTAAAGATGAGTGCATACAAGGAAGGCTAAGGCGATTTGGGTGTACATTTGGGGGTGGATTGTAAACAAGTTTTTTCTTTAAGTAAAATGCTTAAAGTTAGAAACGAAAAATATAGGCTCTGAGGGGTGTACTAGGGGTATCGTGTACTAAAAATGAGTACATCACAAAGGTGTGGGAGAATTACTTGACCAATGTAGTCAATGTAATTATATTACAGGTGTAAACAATGGTTATCCTAATGCCTCTTATCATGTAGTAAATCCTAACTACACGAATGTAGTCTCACTAGCGGTCTCGGGATAAATCACTAATGCAAGTTTTAGAATCTAAGTACTACCGGTACACTCACAAGCATTAAAGATAAATGCTTTTTCCTAAAGATCTAAAGGTGAACCTCACATATTTGGGGTGGAAAGTTTTGAGTGGTACGGTTTTTTATGCTAGTCATATGACTCCTATCCATGAGACGCTTATTAAGACTAAAGTTTTACTCCTATATGTTGCAAAAAAATTTAAATTTGGTGTTAAAATGGCCCTAACAAATATTTATTTCAGTTTTATTACACATATACTATTAAACAAACAAAAATCAAGCGCAATTGTAATCTCTAAGGTAACTTTTACCCCCTCTTAAAATTAAGTCGAATATTGTCCCCAATGTTCAATTAAAAGATGTAAAAGTAAAGAAAATGAAATAATGAAACAATTACTCCCCTGATTCGTTCGGTGTGGATAATGTGGTAACATGGTTAGATCCTCCACCAAGAAAATGAGCCTAGAAAAGCTTCTCTTCATAAATGTAAGTCATCTTCTTGTGCAATATAACCTGTTAAATCTGAGAAAGCAAACACGAAAACCCTCGCGTCAAATCGGCGGTAAATTCTATATAAAATTAAATCCTAGAAAGCAAGTAAAAATACAATGGTTGTGGAATGAATATTTGCAGATTCCTGGAGTTTAAAAGTTAAAGCTTTTACAAAACTTTACAATTCAGGCAGAAAAACAAAACTTGCAAAATTTTCAGAAAATTAACACCTGACGTCATCATGTTGAAAAGCCTGACGCCGTCAGATTGATCTGACAGAAATTTTATATTTTGTTTCCGGAAAACTTTCATAAAAACCTATGCCTTAATTCCTGGAATTCCTGCAAAATATTCATTATGACTCGATACAAGCATTTGACTCAAACAAATACTATTGTGCATGTTAATTTAACATTGTTATTGTTCATGTTCAATTTGTTCTTAAAAACAATTTGGATTTCCCTTACACTTATCTTTTGCAAAATACCTTTATATGTGATCAAGACGATGTTATAAACAAAATAAAGCATTTTCACTATTTAATTGGAAACATGAACCATAAACAATATAAATAAAACTTACACACGGAAACAAATAAAATTAAATAAACACAAACTAATAAATAAAGCTTGGGTTGCCTCCCAAGAAGCGCTTTTCTTTATTTAAGAGTCTTGTAGCTAGACTCAAAGTCATGCCCTATTATGTTTTCATATTTAACTTACGCGCCAACTCAAAACTCTTAATCCATCCTTCATCACATTTGTATTCAGGACCTAAATTCATGCAACCTGAATAATATGTTTGCTTCCTCTCGTAGTAAACATCATTATTAATCCCGTCATCCTTAATCTCATAGGGTCGAATCACATCAATGGGTAAATTATCGATGTCCTTTTAATTCTTCCCTTATGCGAGGCATCATAAAAGTGACCTTCTCTAACCCATCAGTAAACTGAACTATTCCCTTATCATGATCACAATACATCTTAGTCGCCTCAACGAAAGGTTGCCCTAGAACAATTTCACCTAAATAAGGGTCTATAATACCTCTAACATCTTCTAGGATTACAAAGTCGCATTGGTAAGTGAAGTTTCCTATAAAGATGTGTACCTCTTCTACTCTTCTAACAAAGTTACATAGTTGATTAGGGTTATAAGGGTTTTTTTCTGGGGTTCAACCGTTCATTCATAATCCAGTTGTAGTAGAGCCTAGACATAATATTCATGGGTGCTTTTAAGTCAATGTGTATGTATCTTCTCTAAACATATAACCAACCATGCAAGGGATTTTGATGTTCCTATAGTTATGCTTCCTAATCCATGGTTTCTTCCTAAATTAGGGGCAATGGTGTTTCAAGAGGAATCTATGGTAACTCAATTCTTCAGGAGTTGGAGAGAAATTTGTAAACTCAATTTTCATCCGGATTGGTTTATTAAGCTCCTTAGATGGGTTAATTTCCCTTTCTCTTCGTTTACGCGCTAAAAGCCTTTTGCTAATTTCCAAATGTCGATTCTCAATATCCATAATCACACACCTTATACGAACAAAGACACAAAGAAAAAGATAGTCTAAAGAAAACCTATAAAAATAAAATAAAAATCCCACTAGAAAGAAATCTAGTGAGTAGACCTAATAAAAATAAGATTCAACCTAAGAAATAACTATTCCCCAGCAGCAGCACCAAAAACTTGATGCGTGGTTTTGCAACCTTGCAAAAGGTCTTACTTCTCAAAGGATCTTGAGAATCTTGCAATCCCCACCAGGCGGTGTACCTGACCGAACAATCAATAATCAACAATTAGGTTTCATTATGTGGATGAAGGGTTGCATTACCATTCGTGGGGCCGTGTATGATCTTCCCCAACTCTATAAGCTTCTATCTCTTCCTATGACGACACGTTTAATATCCTATCATGGCCTCATTAATAGTTACTTATGCATTTAATACAACCAATAAAACCATAGTACACATCCAATTACGTTTCTTAAGACGTTCAAGCAAGTTACCGTATAGGAGATTAGCCACTTTTCTTAAGCCTAACGCTAAAATCAATCACCCACAACAATCAATGACAAACCAACAATCAATAATCAACAATTAGGTTTCATTAGATCTAAGTAAACACAAATAAAGCTAAGCTAGCATGTTAATAGAAAGACAAGAATAAGAAATAATCAAAAAACAAGGACGGGCTAATCCAGGAGCAAACGGCTCTTGGTAAAGATATATCAAAACTGTTGATGGCTGACAATTTGCCAAAAATTGTATGGGATCCAGCTCACCATATCCTTAATCGTGAAGAGTTGGCTAGTCCAGAAGCAAACGGCTTTTGGTAAAGACAAATCAAATCCGTTTACAGCTGATGGTTTGCTCAAAATCATATGGTTATCGGTGTACCATAGTTCTTACTTGAACTAAAACATTTGGCTACTTCAGAATTAATGGCTTTTGGTAAAGAGACTTCAAATCCATTAAGTTTTCTCAAAAGATTGCTAGGGACTAGCAATGTTTTAGTGTGGGGGATTGATGAGTGCGTAAATACTCATCATTTTTACCTATTCTAAGCTGCGAAAACATCTAAAAACACTCATATATGCATCAAAATACTGAAAATATCCCAGGATTGTGTTTTATATGTTTTAGATGCAAAATAATAAAAAACAAATGAAAACTGAACAAAGTTTGCATAATTGGCAGTTTCAGTCCCTCATCTTTCAAAAGTTGTCAAAACTAGTCCCTGGTTATTCTAAAAACTTGAAAAAGTCACCAAAGGTCCTTTTAAATCACAAATAAACATAATTAGTCCTTTGGTGAAAAGTTTCACAAAATTACAATTTTATTCCCTCAACTTTGCAAAAAAGGCAAAAAATGGTCCCTGGGATATTAAAACTTTGAGAAAAACAATTTTTGTTCTTGTACTTCTCATATATGGCAGGAATGGTCCTTGGTTAGAAAAGTTTGGAAAAATTACAAGATTGGTCCCTGGAATTTCAAGTTTGGCAGATTTAGTCCATGGAAGTGTAATTTTGGAAAATCTCATTTGTGGTGCCGACATTATTCATACTTGGCAAATTATACCCCATGGAAATCTTTGGAAGCTTGCCAAATCCTAACCCTTAAAAATCCAGAAATTACACTTTTGGTCCTTGTGATATTTACTAAACCAAACCGGACCTTTAATACTAAAATACCCCAATACCAAATCCAACCCAAACAATAAACATCACCAGCCAACTCCCTTACCCTTGGCCCAACCCCTAAAGCCCACCATCCCTAAAAATGTTCTAAATAATAAAACCAGATCAAACCCAGTCAAACACCCTTTCCCCCTTCTTCCCCAGTTGCACCCTGCAACTTAGTCAACTCAACCCACCACCCCCATCACAATCCACCGCCCAATCCACTACTTACCTAACAAAACAAGGAACATTAAATGCTGCCACCCCCTTGCATTATAATAGAGCAAATTGCAGTTTTTCTTTTTGGCGCCAAAACCCACCAATGGCTAGGATCACTTCTTCTCATCCAATGGCTCAGATTTTTGATGTGATTTACTCAGAGACATCCAAGGAACCCTAATTTCAGGCTATAAATAGAAGAGAAGCAGTGAAGATTAGTGTGTGTAGAATTTAGCTAAATTTAGTATCGTAATTGTCATTTTTAAATATCTAGTGTAATTCAAAGCTTTTAAATTGTAATTCTAGTGATCTCAGTGTAATTCAAACATGTTTTAAAGAAGTATTTAAGTTAATCTTAAAGAATTCAGTTTATGCAATTTTCAAATTCATATGCTTATTTAAGAATTGTTTCTAGTTATTGTTCTAGACTTTAGGTTCACATAAGCTCCTAGAAAGCTTAATCAAGCTTTTAGTTACCTTAAAATTCAGTGTAGTTTCCAAAAAATCAAAAATACAAAAAAAAAAAAAAAAAAAAAAAAAAAATCAGAAAAATACAGTGAAAAAAAAGTAGCATAATATTAACTATTGAGTTATTGCTGTGAAAATTTGTGTTTCTGTGTTTATCTCGGCTTAGTAAGTGATAATAAGTAAATATAAAGCAGTTTCATGGTCATGAGTTTCATTTTGTTTTAGAAATCAAAATCAAGTCATTGATAAGAGTTGTTTGGATTTGCTGAGTTTGTGGACTCAGAGGTTACTAGGGTTAGTAATTGTAGTCTCTACATGTTTATTTAGGTAATATTAGTTCAATTAGACCATAAAACTCAGTGTTCTTTTGTTCAAAAGTCAAAATCAAATTTAATTTACTCTAGCTTGTTCACTGTTAAAATTTTGGTTTAGCACAACTCTCAAATCAATTCATATCTTGGTAGCAAAGCCTAAATCAGTTTTATTACACCTTAATACACCTTATTCAATCACTGAGACTCAATCAAATCTCACAAAAGTCAATTTGGTTCCTTATTTCAAAAAGTCAAAATTGTAGACTTAAGCAGAAAACCAAAACTTCAAGGATTTTTCTTGAATTTAGTGTTGACTTCTAGACCATGAGCTTTTCACAGATAAGAGTCCCTTAGCTTATTCACAATAATCTGTTGTGGGTTTATTTTTGAGAATTTTTCTGTGGACCCCACATTTGCTCAAAGAGAGTTGCAGGGCAAGTGCATGCCCTGTGCACAGGTTTTTGTCCATAATTCCAAGTTGATTTGTGATTAACCTAGTGGACCCCACACCCTGTACCCTAGTTTTTTAGAAAGCCCTCACCTCAGCTTATTGAGGGAGTGCTTATTTTGTCCCTCAGACCTTTTGCCCTCAGCTTAATTGACCCACCTTTGTAGCCTGTCTCAGAACCTATACTGAGTCACTCCGCTTTTGAGTCCAAGTTCCAAGCACCACCCAGTGCTCATTAATAAGCCATAAGCCCAGCTTATTGGCTTATTTTAGAGTTGACCAGTCCACCTTCATAGTTCAAATCTTGTTTTGGACCCCCTTGACTTCTGTGGACCCCACAGAGGTTCAAACCCACTTGGTTTGACCTGTTTTAGGCCTTGTGTTTTGATTAAGTGCTTATTTGTTCACAGAAGCTTATTCTGAGTGCTTATTTGTTCCATTTGTCTTATTTCAAGTTGTTAGACATCTGTTTATGTTTATTTGTTCATTTCTCACCATTTTCATAAATCACAAAGTCCTAATAAGCTAATAAGTCCACTGTTAAGCACAAGGGGGTGCACTTAGCTTATTGATAAGCTATTTCAAAAGTTTTTTTGCAAAAGTTTATTAGTTTTAGCTTATTATCATCTGTCAATAAGAAAAACCAACAAAAAACCAAATTTAAAAATAGTGATAGCTTCTATTTAATAGAATTCATCTTTTTAATTTTTCTTTTCAGCTTATTAATAAGCTTTTCATCATTTTTATATTTTTCTAAATTTTATTTTACCTTAAAGTATTTTTAGTAATTTTCCTAGATTTTTCTCTTTTAATTTAGTAATTATTAGAATTAATATTAGTTTAATTAAATAATTAAGTAATATTAGTAATTAAATAGTTTTCTTAATTATTAATTAACAACAGTAGGTTTTTATATTTTTCCTAGGTTCTATAAATCATTTAGGATTTTTAGAAAATAGTTTCTTAAACTTTACTGTTCACTTTTTAATTTTCTTAATTAATTTAGTTAAATTAGATATTAATTAATAATTAAGTAAATAATCAGTAAAATAGTCTAAATATAATTTTTAGAAAGTTTTTATAATTTTTTAGGATTCCTGAGATGATTAATTAGATTTTTAAATTTTTCTATAATTTTTTAGTCATTTTTAGTATTATTAGTAATTTAAAATAGTTTAAATAGTTTAAATAATATTATTAGTATTTAATTATAAGAAGACCCACAAAAAGTCAAAAATACATATTTTTAATTTTTAATCTTATTTTAAGTCAATTTAGATTTTTAGGAATTAAGTTTGCAATTTTCTAGTTTAAATTTGTATTATTAAGTTTTTTTTAGTTAATTAGTTTTAATTAAATAGTTAAATAGTTTTTAATAATAAAATAATAAAATAATCAAAAAAATAATTTTCTTTTTAATTTCATTTTCTTTTAAAGTTAAGTTTGTAAAATTTTCATTTGCACCCCCTGGAGTTTTAAATTGTTTAAAACTCACCTTTTCTTCTGTCTATAATCATATCTGATTTCTTATTTGTGTACTTGTAATCATATCTGTGTTTTTGTAATTGTTAATACTATTTCAATTGTTCAAATACCAAGAAATCAGTAGTATAATCACTTCCCAATCATCTTTGGTTACTGTCCTCAGTGCCACTCATTCTCAAAAACGTTTTCAAGCACCATTGCAATCTCGTTGGGACCTAACGACCCGGGGAAAAACTATACTATCCACGGAGCATTGACCTTAGGCTGTTTGAATTTGTTGACCAAATTCCTGGTCAATATTATCTGACGGTTTAGGCTCAATCAAAATTTGGCGCCGCTGCCGGGGAGGTTGTTGCGTGTTTTAAAATCGTTTTAAGTTTAGTGGTTTTCAAAACCCTCCCTGTACAAATTTCACCACTTTTGCAAAAAGTTTTTTGTAAAAATATTAATCATATCAAAAAGTTCATTAACACTTTTCCTGAAGTGTTAACAACACCAAAAAAATCAAAAACAACAAAACAATCGTGAAGTTAAATTACTTCGGTTCCTTTAAAATTACAACCTACACAGGTGGAATACGGAAGTTCTACCATTAAATTGCGAACTGAAGAGAGATCCATTCTTCTCTCCCGCCACCCTGCGAGTAATTTTAAAGAGGTCGATTTTGGTTAACGAATCGATACCAAAAATATTTCCCAAAGTTTTTTTGCATACACACCCGAAAAGCCCAAAAACAATTTTTCTGTTAATAATAAATGCATAAAATCTTACCACCGCAAACCAAGGCAGAACACCTACCAACTGGGGGTGTGGACATAATAAGTTCCCAAACTAAAGATTAAAACTTGCCATTGTATCCCTGTGAGTGGTGTACCTTTTTCAAAGAAGCCATTCACTTGTGATTATTGGTTTAAGTTCCCTGTTGTTTTGCCTCGAATTTGTTTTGAAAAATTGTTTTTAGTGCATGAGCACTCGTTCACAAACAAAGTGTAAAAATCAGAAAAATGTACCCGAGCTACGTACTGTTATTGAAGAACCAAAAACAGAAATGGACGACGGGCCACCACCACCTCCTGACCCTCCCAAGGATGAACCAGCTCCCGATCTCCGAACGATGGAGGAGTTGTGTCAGCCTACCATGCAAGGGAGAGGTGGGCCTATTGCACCACTCACTATTGAGGCTACAGACTTTGGCCTCAAGCACCACATGATCCAACAAGTCCAGAATTCGTGTCAATTTCATGGATTACCGGGTGACGATGCTAACAAGCATCTTGACAAATACCTTACCATCACCCAAAGCATGAAACAACATGGTGTCACCGATGATGCCCTCCGTCTGTATCTTTTCCCCTATTCTCTCACCCATCATGCCACTGCATGGTTTGACCGACTCCCCAAGAATTCTATTCGTACCTTTGATGAAATGGTAACCAAGTTTTTAGCCAAATATTTTCCACTTTCCATGGTTACCAAGTTACGAAATGATATCAGCAACTTCTGGCAGCGTCCCGATGAGTCTCTATTTGAGGCTTGGGAACGTTATAAGCTCGCAATTGATTGGTGCCCTAAACACAATATGTTACAAGTTACCATCATAGATACCTTCTATAATGGTCTAACATTGAGGCACCGGGATATTCTCAATGCTGCTGCTGGTGGGACCTTCATGAAAAGGCGTCCCGAAGAATGCTATGATCTAATTGAGAACATGACTGCCCACCATAACTTTTGGGATTCCTCTGCGAAGAGGGATGAGTCATGTAAATCAGTCATTCCTTCATCATCATCTCCTGATATCGCGATTCTCACTAAAAAGATGGACGACTTTGCTACGGCTATCTTGAGGATGAATCAAACCCTCCAAAATCAACAAGTGAAAGCCGTAGCCCGAAGTTGTGAAACTTGTGGAGGCCCACATCTGTGTTCCGAGTGTCCAGCTACTGCTGGTTATCCTCAAGAGAACGTTTATGCTGCTCAAGGTTCCTACAACATGGGGGGGTAATTCTTACCAACCACAAGGGGACCGTAATCTCTTAAGCTATCGTTCCAACAATTTTCTCGGACCTCCCTATTTTATCCAAAATCAAAACCGTAACTCGAATCAAAATCAGAATCGAGGAGATTTTCACCAAGGTCAAAACCCGAATTTCAAAAACCCAAACCAAAATCAAGGTCATTTTAATCAAAACAATTTTCAAAATGGCAATCAAAATCAAGGTTTTCAAAGAAATTTTCAAAGAAAGCAAGGTGAAGGAAATTACAATCAGGGTAATTTCAATCAGAGAAACAATTTTCAGGGTAACAACAACCAAAACCAAGGAAATTTTCAAAACAACCGTGTTCAAAATTTTCCTAACCAAAATCAAAACGTTGTTCAACCCCAACCTTCCTCCGATGAAATTTTAAAACAATTCATGAAAGCACAAGAGGAAACAAATCAGTTATTGGTCAGCAAGATCTCTGAACTTCAGAAGTCTTTAAATGATCGACCCTCAGGCTCAGGTACACTACCGAGCAACACGATCGCTAACCCGAGGGGCGATGTTAAGGCGATCACTACCCGAAGTGGAGTATCATACAATGGACCCACGGCTCCCTCTACCTCTTCTTCTCCTCCTACCAAGGTAGCGGAACGTGAACCTGAGGTTACCACGGACACGGTACTTCCTACTAATAATGGAGGTACCAACAACGTCCACCCTCAAGTTGTCCCGGTCCCGACTCTCAAGTCAAAAGTTGTATTTGATCCTCCGGAAATTCCTTATGAAATTCCAAAGAATAATCCCAAGACTTCAATTCCATATCCTTCACGTTTGAATGATTAAAAGAACCGCGAAAAAGCTAATCATATGATGGAAAAATTCTACCAAATTTTCCAAGAATTACATTTTGATATTAGCTTCGCAGATGCTCTTCTTCTGATGCCTAAATTCGCATCAACAATCAAAAGTTTGTTAAGTAACAAGGAAAAACTCTGTGAGATGGCTAAAACTCCACTGAATGAGCACTGCTCAGCAGTACTCTTGAAAAAGCTTCCCGAAAAGCTTGAAGATCCCGGGAAATTTCTCATTCCTTGCATTTTCCCGGGGATGGTTGAATGCTTTGTCTTGGCCGATCTTGGTGCAAGCATTAACCTTATGCCTCACTCAGTCTGGAAGAAACTCTCTCTTCCTGAGCTCACTCCTACCTGCATGACTCTTGAGCTTGCAGACCGTACTATATCTCGTCCCCTCGGCATTACCGAAGATATCTTCGTGAAAGTAGGAAAGTTCCATTTTCCGGCAGATTTCGTGATTGTTTATTTCGATGCTGACCCAAGAGTTCCTCTCATTCTCGAGAGGGGTTTCTTAAGAACAGGTCGTTCTCTAATCGATGTTTTCGAAGAAGAAATCACTTTGCGTGTTGGTAATGAAGCCGTCACATTCAATCTTGATCAGACTTCAAGATACTCCTCCAACTATGACTCTGAAACGGTAAACCGAATTGACATCATCGATGTTGCGTCAGAGGAGTATTCTCAAGAGGTCCTCGGTTTCTCATCAAGTGGTAGTACCACTCTTTCTTCTGAGCCTCTCATATCCGACTTTGCCCCTCCTCTCACTCCGTTTGAGGGGAGTGACTTCTTTTTGGAAGAGGTCGAGGCTTTTCTTGCTCAAGATAGCTCAATCTCAAATGAGATTGATGAAAACTATCTTGACCCGGAGGGGGATATTCTTCTTCTTGAAAGATTGTTAAATGACGATCCTTCACCCTCTCTGTCTCCAAAAGAACTTCATAAAGCGGAAATTAAGTCCATTGAAAAATCTGAAGAATTTCCCGAGGTTGAGCTCAAGGACTTGCCTCCTCATCTAGAGTATGCATTTTTGGAGGGTGGTGATGAATTACCCGTCATCATTGCTAAAGACTTGAAAGATGAGGAGAAAACTGCACTCATAAAGGTTCTTAAGTCACACAAGCAAGCAATTGCTTGGAAACTCTCCGACATTAAGGGTATTAGCCCGGACTTATGTACACACAAAATCTTAATGAAGGATGAATTTAAGCCAGCAGTGCAATGTCAGAGGAGGGTAAATCCTAAAATCCATGAAGTTATCAAACAAGAAGTTCTAAAACTTCTTGATGCGGGATTAATTTACCCTATATCCGACAGTCCTTGGGTTAGCCCAATTCATTGCGTTCCTAAAAAGGGTGGCATAACCGTTGTCACAAACGAGGAAAACGAGTTGATTCTAACTCGTTTGGTCACGAGTTGGCGAGTATGTATTGACTATCGTAAGTTGAATGAAGCCACCCGTAAAGACGATTTTCCTTTACCTTTTATGGACCAAATGCTTGAAAGACTAGCGGGGAATGAATACTACTGTTTCCTCGATGGTTTCTCGGGTTACTTCCAAATCCCCATTGATCCACAGGATCAAGAGAAAACTACCTTCACATGCCCCTACGGAACTTTTGCCTACAGACGTATGCCTTTCGGCTTATGTAATGCACCTGGCACGTTCCAAAGGTGCATGATGTCAATCTTTTCTGACATGATCGGGAAAACCATGGAGGTATTTATGGATGACTTTTCAGTCATCGGGGATTCATTCCAGTCTTGTCTCTCCCACTTGGAAAAGATGCTAAAACGTTGTAAAGAAACGAACTTGAGTCTCAACTGGGAGAAGAGCCATTTTATGGTTAAAGAGGGCATTGTCCTCGGCCATAAAATTTCAAAAAATGGGATTGAGGTTGACAAAGCCAAAATTGATGTCATCGCGAAATTACCTCATCCCACTACCGTCAAGGGTACTAGGAGCTTTTTGGGTCATGCCGGCTTCTATCGTAGGTTTATTCAAGATTTCTCCAAAATCACCCGGCCTATAACCCATCTCCTCGAGAAGGATGCTCCTTTTATCTTCTCACCTGAGTGCATCGAAGCTTTTGAAACATTGAAGAAAAAGCTTACTGAGGCATGATGAGTGCTTATTTACTCATCCTTTTTAGGCCTTATTTCAGACCAAAAATACCAATTACTAACCAAAAATGCCAAGAGAACGTATGTTTTTGTATTTGTGTATGTGCAGGTACGAATATGTGAAAAATGAACAAAAACGAAGCCAAAACCGACAAAAACGAGCACGAGAACGGAAAAAGGTCAAAAGCCGGAGCCGGGAAAGCAAATTGATCAAAGTCCAAGCTCAAATAGTCAAATTCAACCTCAGATATTCAGAAAGTTACAAAATTAGTCCCTGGGAAAAGTTTGGAAGAATTGGCGATTCCAGTCCCTGTACTTTCGGAAATTACAAAAATAGTCCTTTTAATGAAATATTTGAAGAAATGGCAACAATGGCCCTTCAAGAAATTCAGAAGTGACAAGAATGGCCCTTGGAATAAAGTTTCATAAATTTCAGCTTTGGTCCTTGGAGTTTTCAAAGTTTATATATTAGAACCAAAAATATCTTAAACATTATATCAACCGGATCAAAACCAAAAACCCAAAGATATCTAAAAGCCCACTCCCACTTAACAAGCCCAATCACCATCCCAGTTTACCCATAACCCGGTCCACCCTTAAGTCAATACCCAGTCAACCCATATTAACCGGTCAACTCAATAAAAAATAAAACCCCCAAATTACAAAAACCCCGCCCCCCAATTTATTTACACAAACCCAGATTTTTCACTGTGCCAAGAACCCTAGCCTTAACCCCCACCAAATTACCCCTCGTAACTTTAATTACCCAATGATTGGGGTTTCTAGAAGGTGTCAGGGTAAGTCAGGAGTGGTCAGGACACGTGGACCAGTGAGATAACATCACGAGGATACATCATGTCACAATCAATCAATCAAGGGCTGTGGATGAATGGAAACATCTAGGACGTGACTCAATGGCTAGGATGAACTCAAAGAAACACACCCTTCACGCGGATTGATGACTTGGCAGCTTGAAGCAATCTCCTCAGCTCAGCTATATAAGCACCCTTCCTCACTCTTTGTAATTCGTCCAATCTTTCATGCTTTTAGAAAGATTTTTGATCATTTTTTTAAATTCCTTGTCATTTAAATTCAGTTTTTAGTTGTAATTTTCATTTTAAAAGCATTGTATCCAATTTACTTTCATTAATACAATTTCAGTTTTTATATATATTTTGTCTTAATTTTAATTTCAGCTTATTTCAATTCTTGTTATTAGTTTAAAATCTAAATCATTAGTTTTATTAAGTTTCAGTTTTATGTTTATGTTTGTTTTTCACTTATATTGAAAATCCAAAAAAAAATAGAAAATCAGAAAAATAAAAAGTATTGTTTCAATTCTGAATTTAAGCTTCAAATAGTTTCTTCTGTTTATCATAAGCTCATATAAGCTCTTCTATAGCTTATTGTTAGTTAATTCAGTCCTATCTCTTAATTTCCAAAAAAAAAAAAAAAAAAGTCAACCAAAGTCAGAATAAGCTTATTCAATAAGCTGAGTAGAAGCAGTGGAGTTAGGCAGCCATTTGGAGCTTTTGGCCTGTCTTAAAGACAGGCTGTGAGGGAACACCTCTCTGTTTGGCTGAGAGGTGATAGTAAGTTTCTTTGTTTTCAATTCCATCTCATTTTACTGTTTCATTAGTTTAATTCTGCTTCTATTGTTGTTTATTTGCATAATAATGGTAGTAGTTTAATCTAAATTGCTCTGTTACAGTTTTAGTTGTTTGGTTTTTGTACTGTTTCATTAGCTGTCTATCTATTGGATTTATAATTGTGAGATTTGGTGGATATTGGTGGAAGTTTGTTGATGATTCATTGTTAGTCAGTAATATTGGACTGATATTAAAGCTTATTGTAGTAACTTGAGACCTGAATTCAATTTTTGAAGTGTTGAGTGAACTTAAGGGACTGTTTGGCATAAGTGATTACTTGAGGTTAGAATTGACACCATAGGTTTCAACTCTGCATCATCAGCTTCCCTTAGGGTCATTTAGGGTAGGTCAATTGAGTTTTTAGAGGTTTGTTTCACAGAAAGTCAATAATCAGTTTGTCTCTCCTCCATTTTTTATGTCTGTTATAATCTAGGTTGCTTATTTCCTCACCATAGTTGCATAATAGTATTAGGGAGCTTAATTTAGCTTAGTTTTAGCATAATACAACTTTGGAAATCAATTAGAGAAGTTCAAATTTCATTTTGGTCAAATTATTTGCATCTATCAAAAGTCAAAAAGATATTGGTTACCTGTTTTTGTCAGTTATTCAAAGAAGAGCACAGTCATCAATTTTGATTCAAAATCATTTTGGAAAGTTGTTTTGTAATATTTGGCAGGTTGTTTACAAGTTTCAAAAAGAACTTTTCAGTTTGGAATTGGTTTAAGCACTTATAATTGCTTTTAAAGTGGACTGTCTGGATTAGTACCTCCCCTGTATCACAGCCATAAGCTCATATTCACAAGCTTGCACAATAGAATCTAGATACATAAGCTAGTGGTTATTTGGGGGAAAACCATAGCTGAGGTGACAAGCTTTCTAAATCAGCTTTTGGTTTTAAATTTGGTTAAGAAATAAGCTCTATACAGGCTTTTGAAAAGTGGGTTTTAGCTTCAACATTCACTTTTTAGTATATGCTTAGCTGATTGGCTTATTGAGCTATAACTGCTTATTTGCTTATTCAAAATTGCTTTTTCTTGGTTCTGATTGTTTATTAGTTGGTAATAAGTGTTTCCTGAAAGTTTTGTGGCCTGAGCTTATCTTGTGCTTAGTTTGTGCTTTTTGGCTTATTTGATATAAGCCCAAACTGCTTTTCTTGGCTTATTGCATCACTTTTTTCTTTTCTCATTTAGTCACTTTTAATTTTTTTAGATTCTATAAATTTTTCCCAGATTTAATTTTTCAAGTTTGCTATTTATTTTTGATTTTATTAGATTTTAGCTATTAAAAAAAGAAAAGAAAATAAAAATAAAATAAAATAGTTTCAGTTTTGGCAATTTTGGTCCCTCAGGTTTCTTTGTATTTCCAAATCGTACTAGAGTAGTTTTTACTTATAAACAAGTTTCAAAGTTGGCAGAAACAGCCCCTCTCTTTGTTTTTAAAATTTTAGTTTTAAAATAACTTTTGCAAATTGGCAGATTTAGTCCTTGTCGTGTATTTTAAAAAGTTTTAGTTTTAAATAGTTTCAGATTTGGCAATATCAGTCCCTATAGTTTTTAAATTTAGATTTTCTTTACTTTCTTTTATAAAATTAGTTTTCTAAATTACAATTTTAGTCCCTTAAGTTTTTATTTTTACCTTTAAGTTTTAAATTTCATTTTTTTTGAGAAATCTCGGGAATAGCCCGGGATTTGCATTCATTTGTTCCCCCTCTCTTTTATTTCAAAATTTATTTTGCATTTTTCTCAATTTATTTGCATTTTATTTTAATTTTTAATTAGTTAATTAGTTTTTAATTCATAAAAAATAAATAAAAAGTCAAAAAAATATTTTTCTTTTTTCTCAAAATTTTCTTTTATCATTTTTAACTTTTAAAAATTATTTTCAAGTTCGTAGGAGTAGCGTAGCTTAAAAGTCGCGTTTTATTTTGTACGGTTACGTTTATTTTACGTTTTAGTTTACGGTTTTCGTTTCTACGTTACATTTTAAGTTTGTTTAGTTGATTTACGTGTTAGTTGATTAATTGTGTTTCATTTACTATTTCATTAGTGTAATCCCATCAAAATCACTTTTCACCGTTTTCACGACACGTTTCACGAATCGGGAATTCGAAATTCCATTCACACCTTCACACGGACTACGACCCGGGGAAATACTTTCCTAAACATTTCTTCGGTAAAATAATCACTATACTTAAAACGATTATATCAAAAAATGGCGCCGCTGCCGGGGAAGGTTGAAGTGAATTTTTCGTTTTCGTTTTTCGAAATTGTGTTTTGAAAACCTTCCTTGTATATATTTTCTATAAAAAAAAAAAAAAAAAAAAAAAAAAAAAAAAAAAAAAAAAAATTGAAAAATCAAAAACACTTTTCCTAAAGTGTTTTCAAAAACACCAAAAAAATAATAAAGTTACAGCCTCATCTCGACCGAAAGGAAGGGCGTTGTAAACCAAATAAGTCTCCCAATATAACTACGCGTCAAATTAGTTGCTAATCGGATTACTTTGGATTCTACGACCGAATAAGCGGAAAATACGGAAGCTTTGACATTAAATTGCAAGCTGAAGAGAGATGCATTCTTCTCTCCCGTTCCGTCGCGAGTAGATTTGAGGGAAACGGTTTACGATTAACGTAACGTTTGAAAAAACAAAAGAAAATAAAAGTTTTAAGTTTTCGAATTTTGTTTTCTAAAAATAAAAACACAAAAAGATTTTCCTTTTCCATTTTGATTTTCCTTTTATTTGATTTTATGATAATTAAAAACCAAAAATAATCTTCTTATCCTCTTATCATTTGATTCTTCTTCTTAACCCTCTAAACCGATAATTCTTTCACTTGTTAATACTGTTTCAATTGTTCAAATACCAAGCAATCAGTAGTATAATCACTTCCCAATCATCTTTGGTTACTGTCCTCAGTGCCACTCATTCTCAAAAACGTTTTCAAGCACCATTGCAATCTCATTGGGACCTAACGACCCGGGGAAAAACTATACTATCCATGGAGCATTGACCTTAGGCTGTTTGACTTTGTTGACCAAATTCCTTGGTCAATATTATCTGACGGTTTAGGCTCAATCATCAGTCGATACGCCGCATCCTATGAGAGAGGATGTGCCGTATCGAGCCTGGAATAAATACGAATCAGAAAATAAATGTGTCGCATTCTTAACCAGGGATGCGCCGCATTAAATGAACTAACATAAAGTTTTAAGGTCTAAAAATAAAATGCAAAAAAATAAAACGGATATGACCAGTTGATTCGATGCTAAAGCAGTCAACTAAAGTCAACCATGGATATGGTCAATCTAGTCAAATACCTAGACCAATGCTTCCGGGTAGTACAGTGTTTCCCCGAGTCGTTATGTCCCAACGAGGCGTGATGGTAATCAAAACGGGTTTGTGATCGGGTGAATTTAGACAGAAAAGGGTTTGAGTGATTTGTATGATTACACTAAGATATGAGGAATGAAAATAACTTATAAACACTATATAAACAATTACTGATGATCAGATACACTAAAAACGTTAGCTAAGTCTAATCACGCGTGCGTTTGATTTAAAGTTACGTTAACGTACGAAATAAAACGCGAGTTTTATAGAAATAAAATACATACGAATATGAAAATTACATTTTTATAATCCTAATGATAAAAGAAAATTTTTAGAAAAAGAAAATTGATTTTTACACTATTTAATTATTTATTATTAATTAATTACTAATTAAAGATTACTTAACTAATTTAATTAATTTAAATTATTAAAAAAATAACAAACTAACTTAGAAAATTAAGAAATTTTTTACAAATCTAATTAACCATTACAGGAATCCTAAAAAATTATAAAAATAATTTTACAACTAATTTTTAAGCTATTTATGAATTAATCACTTAATTATTATTTAAAGGCTAATTAAACTAAATTATATGTAAAAACTAGCAAATGGAAAGTGAAATTTTCAAAACTAATTTTTACAGAGGCTTGATAACTTATAAAAGTTATGAAAATTATAAAAAGTTATCTGGGATAAAAATTAAACACTAAAACTAATTTATTTTTGGTTTTTTAATTTAAACTAATTTAATTCAAATTAAATCTAAAAATTACCAAAGGAACAGTGGAAATTCTGGGAAAATTACTAGGAATGCTAAAAGTGAAGGAATCTAGGAAAAATATGAGGAGGGGGTACACAGTAGAAATAAGCACATAAATAAGCTGAAACAACTTATTTGAGTAAAATGGGAAAATGAGGGTTAAAAGGAATTGGTGGATGAGTATAAACGAAAAAAGTCCCTAGGGTAGTTGGTTGTGTGGGGTTGTGTTGTGCATGTATGCTTCCTGAAATGACCAGGGTTCGACCCCTGGTTTTGCACTTTTTTCTTTTTATTTTTATTTTCTGCTTTTCTTGTTACATAACTACTTTAACAACAATATTAACTAACT
This sequence comes from Artemisia argyi, assembly GCA_030686995.1. Lineage (NCBI taxonomy): Eukaryota > Viridiplantae > Streptophyta > Magnoliopsida > Asterales > Asteraceae > Artemisia > Artemisia argyi. The sequence goes on along the minus strand of CM060685.1, from coordinate 92,260,325 downwards.
TTAATAAAAACGAACTTTTCAAAAACTACAAATAAGCTCAGAATAAGCTCATGATGCCAACAGAAGGCTTATAAGCCAAAGATTGATTTCTTAACACTAAATAAGCTATAACAAGCTAAACACTGCAAACCAATAGTGAAATAAGCTAAGACAAATTACATAAAGTTAAAATAAACCAAAGAAAAGAGAAAAGCAAAGGAAAGAAGCTACTATAAGCAAATAAGCTAATCCAAATAAGTGAAGCCCAAATAGGCCTTAAGGGCTTGATTGCAGGCCAAATTAAGCTCACCTAATAAGCTTTGAAACTTGAAATAAGCTTGGAACCAATAACTATGGTCAATGAGCTTTTTCACAAAGTCCGAGGTCACAGGTTATGGTCTACTGATAAGCTCTGAGTGAGCTTATGAACTTGGCTTTTCACATTGATGACACAGTGTGGAGGGCTCAGTCATTATGATTTTATGGGCAAATTAAGCACACAAATAAGCATGAAAATAAGTTGTGAGCATATGCATAAAGAGCTGAACTCATGAGCTTTTCAAAACAATAAAAATCACAAGCTAAGATTCACTAAGAAACAAGCTACAAGCTAATGAAATACGGCTTATAAACCAAACTCCCCTGGTGCAGGGGAGTACTTGGGCCTGCAGTCACGATTAAGCCCTCAACTAATCAATCAGAGAAAAAATCTGAAAAATAAAATGATTGTGGATTCTGCAATTCTAGCTGAGCTACTCTAAGTGGTACAAATTCCAAAGCCTAAATCCAAACACTAAATTCAGGAAAATTAATCAAAAAATTAGTTTTCTGCCTAAATGTGAAATTTGACTTTATGAGTTTTTGGATTAGGTTGACTAAAATGAAATTTCTAGTGATCACATATGAATCTACAGGTTATATTATGATGAAATTAAACCTAATTAAGCTAAGTAACACTCTACTATACCTAATCCTATGATTTGAGAATCTAATTCACCCTACTACTAACACCAATCTAATACTAAACTACCTTTGACTTTTTGTATTGTAGGGTGCAATTTTATGATTGAACTAGCTATATTATGGCCTAAGTGGACTATTTATGCAGAAAGGAAAGCAAATAAACAACAAGGATACCTAGATTAAGCTTAAACCAAACACCCTTTAATTGAACCTATTATGCTAACTTTTTTTATTTTATTTTTTGGCTTTAGCACACTATAATACTGATCAAACTAGTTCTATTATCTATATCTAAGGGTAAGTAAACAAGAAAATCCAACAATAAACAACAAGAACACAGATTATGCAATAGACAAATGGATACAAGTCTTACATTAGGTCCAAAGCCTATGATCAAGAGTGAACCAGATCCAAAACTATACCCCTTGAGCTCTAAACCATTTCAATGCTTCAACTGCTTCACCTCTTCTGATGTCTCTTCTTCTTTTTGATTTTTATATTTTTCACTAATTTATGATTTTTGATGATTTAAGAAAAGTAACCTTAAACTAGTTTGAATGATTTGAAAGCTTTTGAAAACTAATAAATGAGCTTAAATGAACCTTAATGAACCCTGAACAACCATTTCTAAGAACATTAAAGCACTAAATGGGAATTTTACCAAAAATGGGTAAACTTGCATTAGAGTTGCAAACTTGGAATTGAATATTTAAAATAACTTGAATTACAGTGATAATGAAGAAAAAAAACTTTTTAAACTCAAGATTACACTGAAAACTAATTCTACACTAATACGACATTAAAACTAAACTAAACTTAACTACTTTTTGTCTCTGCTTCTTTCTTTCTTTTATAGTGACCAATTAGGGTTTCCATGGCTGCCTCTTGCTTTCCCACTTCAATTCTGGTCCATTGGATGAATCAAATCAATCCTGGCCTTCAATTTTGTTTTGGCGGGAAAATGCTTTTGTAGAATTCCAGGGTGTCAAGGGTTAGGTAGAGATTGTGAGGGTCTTGGGGGAAGGTGTGAGTGGGATGGTGCTTTTGAGGAGGGGGGAAAGAGTGTAGCAGAGGTGATGGTGGTGTTGGTTGTTTAAACGCAGGGTAAAAGGGGTAGGGGAAGAATATGGTTTGACCTGGATTTTGACCATGTGTATAAATAAAACGGGGTGGGATTTTATTAGTGGGTATTGGGCTTGGATAAGTTGGGCCAGGGAGGATGTTGGATCAGAGGGTTAGTTTGGGTGGGTATGATATCAAAGGTCCATTTGTAGTTGTATTTTCACAAGGACCAATTCTGTAATTTTCTGTAATTCCAAGGGTGTGTTTTGCAGATTTCCCAAAGTTACCATAAGGACCGTAATTTCCAAGTTCCAATAACCTAAAGACGATAAATGTAAATCAATTTTTCACATCCAAGGGTATTTTCTGCCAATTTGAAAACTTGAGGGGCCAAACATGTAAACTTTTGAAATCTTTTGACCCAAGGACCATTTTTGATATTTTTGACTTTTAAAAGACTTGGGTTGACTTTTCTTTCAAAATTATTTTACCAGGGACCAATTTTGTGAATTTGTGAAAGTTCAGGGACTGATTTTGACAACTCTTCATATTTTGCTCGTTTTTCGTCTGTTTTCAATCCTTTGTACCTGAAACACACAAAAACATACTCCAAGGATATTTGTGATGTTATTTGACCATTTTGAAGTGTTTTTGATCGTTTTGACTCGAAAATTGAACGAAAAGATATGTGCAAAAAGGCACATATCACCAGTGCAGTTGATACGCCGCATCCTATGATGGGGATGCTCCGCATCTTCTACAGGCCTGACAGACTCGATAGAAAATAGAAAAAAAATAAGATAGTAATCTGGGTTGTCTCCCGGTCAGCACTTGTCTTTATTCCAGAGTCTTCAAGTCAGACTCACGTTCAGCTCCTATTTTGCTCCAGGAGATCTTCAATCTCTATCTTTATTCTTAATTCAATTATCAAGTAACCAAACATTATGGTCCACAAAATCGAAACATCTTTGACACTAATCCGCCTCTAGTAGTTATTTCATTCAAGTCGTGTCTTTGGAACAAAACTCCTTTAATCACCTTCGACAATTGGTGCACCTCAATCGTCAATTCACTAATCATATTGTTTTGTTCTTTTCGCAATAGTTCATTGATGAAAGTTTCTACCTCATGATGCTCCTTGTAACATTCGTGGGCGAACTTAGATACAATCTCATTGATTGCAAGTTTGATCCTTGGTCCTCCGAAACAGCTTGGGGAAATATCAATCATGATTCCTGAAACAAAACACAAATAGGCTTCGCAGTAAAAATTTTCTAAGAGACAGGAAAGATTGATTAGAATTTTCTCCATCCGGGAAAGAAAAATAAAAGTTGTTGATATCTGCAGGTGATGCGCCGTATCCAAAAAATAGGATGCGCCGTATCTTATTACGTTAAAATTAAATCAGACTTTTATTCAAAAAATCAATACGCCACTTTTAAATTAGAATGCTCCGTATCTGGTTAAATATCAAAAATCGGTATATTTATAAAAATTTAAATGCGCTGCAAAAGCAAAAACTAATGCGCCGTATTTTCGTTGTGTTTCATAATACAAGATTTTTGATTCAATAAATGCGCCGTATCGATAAAAATCGATGCGTCGCTTCTGTTTAATTAATTCAAAAACTGTTTTTAATTAAATAGATAATATGCCGTATCTGTAGAAATAGGTGCGTCGTATGGCTTTAGGGTTTCGAAAATTTTTCTGATTAAAAACAGAATACGCCGAATCTTGGGGATAAATGCTCCGTACTCGAATTATTAAACGCGTTGTATTTATAAAAATTTAAAATACAATAAGCCGTATCTGAGAAACAGATGCGCCGTATCGTTTGTATCAGCAGAATACAACGACAACAGTTATGCAAAAAAATAAAGAAAAAAAATAAAAAAAATTACAGAAAAATAAAAACACACAAAAAAAAAAAAATGCAAATTATACAATGAATGCAATCTAACTTATATACAACAAAGTTAGCGGTTAGAATCTAAAAACCTAAAAAGTTAAAAAAAAAAAAAAAAAACTAATTAAAATTCTAATCAGATAAACAGATAATAACAATTCACTCCCCGGCATCGGCGCCAAAAACTTGATGCGGTCATTTGTCGTGTGTAGTTGCGGTTAAGCAGTATTAGTGCTTATTCAAGTTTTAAATTTATATTTAGCTGACTTATCAATAACACACACACCTAACGAGCATTGTACCCGATCAGTATGAATATAATGGTAAGTAGAGTGTCGATCACTAAGAGTGGAACGTATTATCTAGTTAATCTAATCAGAATTTTAATATCCTAAGTTAGTTATACAGTCTAATCTAACGAAAGGGGGTTCAGCCTGAGAGACTGGCACAGTTTGGTTTTATTAAACAGTAAATAAACTAATGGGCACGAATCAGCGAATAGCAACACGTACACAGATAGATAATAGAAGCAGAAGAATGCCTGTCCCGATAGTTAAGCAGCTTGTCACTTGTTTTATTGCTAGTTTTATATGATGAGTATCGTAATCTAATCTGTCTCGTTGGGTTCTAAATATAGGCGAGTAAACTCTTAATGATTACTTATGTTTATCCTACCTTCTAGGTGCTAGATAAGTAGGAGAGGAACAGGTATGGTAGCCCAGAAAGCTCTACTAATCAAAGAGGTTATCAATGCACATATACAAGTCACCAAAAACATCATCATATAAACTTTAATTGATGGGAAAGCAATTTTAAAAGGAACAGGTATGGCAGCCCAGAAAGCCCATCAATCCTGATGAATTAAAGCGTACTAATACAACAAAATAAAACTACTTAATGAATTAAATACATGCAGAACCTTCTTACAGCTCTAATATCTTCGTTTGGAGTGTGTCTTGTGATGCTTCTTCGACTGAATTCGCCTCCTTAGGGTTTTGTTACACACTGAATTCGTATCTGTCTTGGGGTATTTATAGTTTCTGTCTGAGGGCACGATGCGGCGCACCGAGTAAGTAGATGCGACGCATTGACTTAACTTCGCGTGGGGTCCAAGATTAATATATTCTGTAATATTCGTACACTGTCTTCAGATGCGGCGTATCTTGATCTTGTATGCGGCGCATGTCCTTCAGTGTCTTGGATTGTATCTGGTGAGGTTTGGATAGTGATACGCCGTATGTCAGAAGTATAATGTGGCGTATCTGGAGTAGAACAAGCTTGATCTTCTTCGTTGACCAAAATTTCATATGCGGCACATTCTTCAAAGTCGGGCAATGGTCTTCGAATTTATCTAAGTATGATATTGCAGCGTATCTGTAGAGAGAGATACGATGCATCTTCTGGATTTCAGTAGACTTTTGACATCTTGCTAGTTTTGCTCTTTAATTCGTCCAAAATTGCCAAGTTTCACCAATTGCTTGTTGTTACCCGAGAATTACTAAAGTAAACATTAAAGCACCAATTCTCATTAATAATATAATAAAAAAGTCAAATGAATAGGATAAATGATGACAATAATATGTACTTATTTGATGTCATCACGTGGCGACATGACCAAGCCTCACGCCTTTACGGGGCTTTTGCAAGGCCTTTGCGCCCCTTTTAGAACTATGCTATATTTTAATGCCACGTGTGAAATATATTGTTGTATCACCTTTCTAATTACAAGTTATATCCAAACCATATACCAAGGGATGAAAACAAACTTTTGCATCAAGTATAGTGACTCATTAGTAGCTAAAAATAGTAGAATAGTTAAAATGAGAAATTTAAACATAAGTATGGTTAGACCCTTGTAACTTGAAAAGAGAAATACACAAAAGTGAAACTTTTAAACATAATTAGTTAATTACACCATTAGATATTTCTACTATTTTTTTCTATTACAGAGCTAGATCTTTAAGGGGATAGTTACATCAAAATGTATATAACTTATCAACTTTTATAGTTTTGTGTGAATAAAGCTAAGATAAACTACAACGTCTTAAATATAATTATCGGTGTTGTGATGAAGTTTTATAGATCTCATTAAAACATAAATCCCAGAAATTTCAACATAAGGTTACAAACCGATTCATTTGATTTCTAATTATAAAGAAACAAACAATTTTATTAAGATTTATAAATCTCACAAAACCCAAGATTCTTGATATACAATAACGATGGTGATGCAATACATATAAATACGTATGATTTTGAGATAGCAATAACAGGTTAAGGTGTGGCACCGAGGAGTGACGGAACTAGAACATTTTTTTAGGGGAGGGGGAAGGAGGGGACGAATCGGAGATTTGTTTGTAACTGATGAGACGAAAAGTGTACCGCTTTTAGGGGGTCATTTAAGCCCTAAGTCGAGATTATTTGATCAAATATTGCCCTAAATCGTTCATTTTATCATTTTAGGTACTTTGGAGAAAAAATCGGGGAAAGGGAGCATTTTGGACGTTTTTGGAGCGAAAAGTGAAGAAAACGGCAAAGTCTTCAAATCAAGCTGGAAATAGTACTTGACGGCGTCACGTACTGCATGTGAAGGCGTCACGTTATGGCAAAAAGGTCGATAAAAAGTATAATGAGACGCGCCAGAATGTTTTTGGGAATTAATACATGACGGCGTCACCAAGGCCGTCAAGAACAAAAACACACCTGACGGCTAAGAGTTGATTAACACATGAAGGTTTCAGATCTGGATCTAGGCAATACGAGAAGAATATTGGAGGCGGGTTGACGGCGTCAGAATCATAACGTGACGCCGTCAGACCTCAAAATCTATATATAGTTTTCTAATTTTCGTGTATTAGAGAGAAGAATTTTAAGAGAGACTTTTGGGAGAACTTGTGGAGAAACCCTAGGTCGAATTTTACAGGGTTTTTCACCCTTTTATCATCTATGTTTCAATAAAGATAAGTCGTCCAATAATAATTCAATATGTCTATGTGTTGTTTGATTCTATCTTATGCATGTCTTTACTTTAACATGCTAGGTGATGAGGCGAAAAATGAACTACTTTTAGGGGGTCATTTAAGCCCGGAATTGAATTTATTTGATCAAATATTACCCTAAATCGTTCCTTTTGTCATTTTAGGTACTTTGGGAGAGAAATCTGGAAAAGGAAGCAATTCGGACGTTTTTGGAGCATAAAAGTGAAGAAAACGCCAAAGACTTAATTTTCCATGCTGAGAACAGTGTATGACGGCGTCAAGAGCAAATTCGTGACGGCGTCAAGAGGATATTCGTGACGGCGTCAAGAGTAAAATCCATGACGACCCAGAAGAAACCTGAAGGCGTCACAAGAAGAGCGTCAAGAGTTAAATTCATGACGGCCTGCATAAGGTGTACACATGACGGCGTCAGATCCAGATCTAGGCAGTCCGAGGAACTATTTGGCGGCGAGATGACGGCGTCAGACATTTGTTCTTGACACCGTCACCTTCTAAAATCTATATATATTTTTCTATTTTTCATTCATTAAGAGGAACTTGTGTGGAGAAACCCTATGGCCGAACTTTGTGAACCCTAGCTCGTATTTTACAGTAAATTCAAGGGTTTTCACCCCTTGAATCCTTTCATGTGCTATTGAGATAAGTCTTCTCTTAATTCAATCAATATGTTTATGTGTTGGTTGTCTATATCTTGTGCTTGTCTTGATTTCAACATGCAAGGCTAGATTTATCTTGTGTTTGCTTAGATCTAATGAAACCTAGATGTTAATTATGTGTTGATTACTTGTTTATGGTTGTATTTGATGAATGATTTCAATGTTAGGCTTAAGAAAACTGGCAGATTTCCATTGTGTAACATGCTTGAACGTCTTAGGAAACATGAACCGATGTGTACTAGGTTTTATTGGTTGTATTTAATGCATGAGTAAATTCTAATGATCCCATGTTAGGAGCTTCTTAGCCGGCTCGACATAGGAGTGAAGTAGGCACTCATAGGATTGGGGAAGTAAGTACGCCACCACATGAATGGTATTAAGGAATACAATCCGTCATCCACGTAACTATAACAAGTAATTAACGTGTAAAAGATATCTAGGGAGTAGTGAAATCTAAGTAAACACATTTCTCCCACATATTGCTCACAACTTTAGTTTAATTTAGTTTAATTTCATTTCTAGTATTTTATTTTGATTGCATCTTAGTATTGGGTTAGTTGACTAGCAACTAATTCCGCCCAACTCCTTCAAAACCCGAGATTTTAATTTGCTTTCTAAAAAAATATAAAAATACAAAAAGAATCATCCCTCATCTCTAGACCTAGTCTTTAGGTTTTCTAATCCTAGCGACACTATTCCGAGCTAAACGATCAATCCCCCGGTACTTGTCATTATACTATACTACATCGATCAGGTACACTACCTGGTGGGGGTTATAAGCTTCTCGAGGTCCCTTGAGAGGTAAAGCCTGGTGCAATCCCCACGCATCACTAGGCTAGGTTTTCTTTGTGCTTGCTTAGATGTAATGAAACCTAGTTATTGATTATTGGTTGGTTGTTTGTTATTAATTGTATTGGATGAATGATATCGATGTTAGGCTTAAGAAAATTAGCAGACTTCCAATTGGTAACATGCTTGAACATCTTAAGAAACATGAATCGGATGTGTACTACGATTAATTGGTTGTATTTAACTACTAAGGAGGCCATGTTAGGAGCTAGTAGTCGGCTCGACATAGGAAGAGGTAGAAGCTTATAGAGTTGGGGTAGATCGTACATGGCCCCATGAATGATATTAAAGAATATAACCCGTCATCCACGCAATTGTAACAAACTAATCAACTAGTAAAAGATAGCTAGGGAGTAGTGAAATCTAAGTAAACACGTTTCTCTTATTATCTGTTTTTTCTCCAAATTTACTTTCTTGTTATCTTATTTTCATTGCATTAGTAGATATTTGGGTTAGTTGACTAGCAACTAATTCCGCCCACTCTTCCAAAACCCGAGATTTTTACTTGCTTTCTAAAAAACTATAAAAATACAAAAAGAATCATCCCTCACCTCTAGACCTAGTTTAATTAAGTTTTGATCCTAATGACACTATTCCCCGAGAGAATGATCAATCATCCGGTACTTGCCACTACACTATACTACATCGGTCAGGTACACTGCCTGGTAGGGATTGCAAGCTTCTCAAGATCCCTTGAGAGGTAAAACCTTTTGCAAGGTTGCAAAACCACGCATCAAGTTTTTGGCGCCGCTGCCAGGGAATAGTTATTATTTAGGTTGAAATTTCTTTTTATTATGTCTACTTGCTAGATTCCTTTCTAGTAAGATTTTTATTTTATTTTTATAAGTTTTCTTTAGTTTATCTTTTCTTTGTGTGTTTGTTCGTACAATCCTCATGGATTATTCCGTTGGCCACTATGGAAAACGCGAATCCACCCCTTTCACCTAGCAAATTTGCTTTGTTGCATGAACAGATTGAGAGTGAGATTAGGGAACTTAGAGAACTCACTAGATTGGTTGATATTGAACTTGATTATGCGCTTAATGACTTAGCAATATCCATGGACCTAGATAAGGAATTAGGACCCAAAGACTTGGAATTATGGATGATGTTAAGGAAGAAGAAGAAGGGGATCAAGATGATGATTAATTCAATTTATACCCCACTAAGGAGGAAATCGCTTACTATAACAATCTTGTTGATAATCCTCGGCCCCCTTTTGTTAAAATTGACCCTAAGATTAAGAGAGGTAACCCTAGGAATGTGAAGATACCATGCATGATTGGGTATAAACACATTGATATAGTAAAAACAAGAATCGAGCCTAGGAGTGATCTTAAATACCCCGGTGGAGTTTGTAATTTATCGGGAGAATTAAGGGTTTACATGTCTTTGTTGGGAACTTTACTTATATATCACTGACTTTATGGTTGTTGAAGACTTGGTTAATGTTATACATTGTCGCTTATCCCATGTTGTATTAGGTAAGCCATTTATTGAGGAGTCCAAGTTAAAACACGATCAAATAGAAGGAATGGTCCAATTTTCTAATGAATTTGATAGGATCACATATAGGATGCCTAATACAATGAAGGAATTTTGTTATGTACCTCAACTTGATATGGATAACTTAGTGCAATCGAGGACATTAACGAAGAAGATAAGAATAAATGAATGAATTTTGTTTGGGAGAAGAGGAGCCTTTACTATAAAAATTGCTTAACCCTCGGGCCTAAGTATAGAGTTGACATGGAAATAGTTAAAAGGTTAAGAGAATCGATTGAAAAGTGGAAAAGGAAAATGTAGGACGTGACCTTGAGTCTAGCTACAAGACTCGTAAATAAAGAAAAGCGCTTCTTGGGAGGCAACCCAAGCTTTATTTGTTTGTTTGTTTAATTTTATTTGTTTCCGTATGCATGCTTTATTTTTATTGTTTTGTGGCTCATGTTTCAAAATAAATTGTGAAAATGCTTTATTTGTCTTTAACTTTTTCTTGATTACATAATGATGTTTTGCAGGATTTCCAGGAATTAAAACGATATTAAACGAGATTGAACATGAATCACAACGATATTAAACGAACATGCATATTAGTATTTGTTTGAGTCAAATGCTTGTATTGAGTCATAATGATGTTTTGCAGGATTTTCAGGAATTAAGGAGTGAGTTTTTCCAGAAATTTTCCAGAAACTTAACATAAGATTTCTGTCAGAGCATTCTGACGGCGTCAGGGTTATAACCTAACGGTGTCAAGTGTAAAGTTCTGAAAAATTTTGCGAGTTTTGTTTTTCTACCGGAGTCGTATAGTTTTTGTTAAATCTTTAGTTTTATAAACTCCTAGAAATCTGCAAACATTCATTCCACAAGCATTATATCTTAATTTGCTTTATAGGATTTTAGTACATATAGAGTTTTCCACCGATTTTACGCGAGGTTTGCCATGATTGTTTCTCAGGATTAACATGTTATATTGGACAAGAAGATGATTTATATTTCTGGAGGGAAGCTTTCAACGCTCATTTTCTTGGAAGAGGATCTAACCATGTTATCACATTATCCACACCGAACGAATCAGGAGAGTATTTGTTTCATTCTTTTACCTTCATTAATTTTACATCCTTTTTATTGAACATTGGGGACAATGTTCAGCCTAAGTGTAAGGGGAGGGTAAATGATGCTACCTTAGAGAATGCAATTGCACTTGAGTTTGTTTGTTCAATAGTAGGTGTGTAATAAAACTAAGAGAAATACCTGTTAGGGCAATTTTAGCGCCGAATTTAAATTTTTTTACGACATTTAGGAGGGAAGCTTTAGCCTTAATGAGCGTCTCATGGATAGGAGTTTTATGACTAGCATAAAAACCGTACCACTCAAAATTTTCCACCCCAAATATGTGAGGTTCGCCCCTAGATTTGTTAGGAAAAGATGCTTATGTGTGTACCGGTAGCACTTAGATTCTAGAACTTGCGTTAGTGATGCATTCCAAGACCGCTAGTGAGACTACATTCGTGTAGTTAGGATTTACTACATGATAAGAGGCATTAGGATAACCCTTGTGTTTAAACCCGTATCATAATTACTTGACCAATGAAGTCATAACTACTTGACTAGTAAAGTCAATGAATTTTTCTCACACCTTTGAGTTGTACTCATTTTTAGTACACGATACCCCTTGTACACCCCTCCGAGCATATCTTTTTCATTTCTAACTTTAAGCATTTTACTTAAAGGAAGAATTTGTTTACAATACACCCCAAATGTGTAACCAAATCGACTTAGCCTTCCTTGTATGCACTTATCTTTAGTGCATTATTATTACATGTTTAAACCCTTAGTTAATTATCTAATTGATTACATGGTTGTTAAGTCGAATTATATCTTGTACATATTATTTTGGGACGATTAGGACTCATGGGTAAAGTACTATTGTTATGGAGTATTGGGGAAGACGTCAATTATTACCCCCATATGTGCGCTAATATTTAAAAAGTACTCCAAGTGTTTTGATTATATTAATTCGAGTCATTAGAATAGTTAAGTGTAAAGTATGTAAAAGTTCAAGTGTAAGGGGAATGCAAATTCCCTACGATGTATTATTTTGGATGGTAGGGCAAAAGTGTATGAAAAAAGAAAAAAAAACCGAAAAATCAAGAAAAAGAAAAAATAAATAGAAAAAGAAAAAGAGAAAAAACATACGGACTACCATCCTATTTTCTTTTATGTTTAATTTATGTTTTGTTAGTTTATGATTAGCTTAAGTCGAGTTGAGTCTTGGCTTAGCAACGCCACATTGTACATGTAATTGGCCAAGATGATTAACTTGCCACCAGTAAAGATTGCCTTTATCCTACAAAACCGTGTTTATCATATCCCTACACCTCAGGTTATAACCCTTTAAAAGACCTCTTTGATAGTTTAACCTAGGTGCTTATGCCAAGTGGTGAAGGTTTGATCCTTTCCCAAGCCTATGGTAATCTTTGTGCTATGACAAGTAGTGAGAGATATTCTCCATTTTCATATTGTGATATATAATTTTATTACACCCGAGAGATGTGAGTATCTAAACACTATTTGTGAGGTGCTAGTGTGTAATTTCCGTGCTTGTTTTAGTTGAAGTGGGACGATTATTTGTTGTAATTACTTTTATATTAGTGTGACCCCTAGCTTGTATTTTGATTATAATAAAAGCGCATTTTCTTGAGGACAAGCAAATCTCAAGTGTAAGGGTATTTGATGAGACGAAAAGTGTACCGCTTTTAGGGGGTCATTTAAGCCCTAAGTTGAGATGATTTGATCAAATATTGCCCTAAATCGTTCTTTTTGTCATTTTAGGTACTTTGGAGAAGAAATCTAGAAAAATGAAGCATTTTGGACGTTTTTTGAGTGAAAAAGTAACGAAAACGGCAAACTCTCCAAATCAAGCTGAAAGTAGTACCTGACGGCGTCACGTACTGCATGTGACAGTGTCACGTTATGGCAAAGAGGTGGATAAAAAGTATAACGAGATGCACCAGAATGTTTTTGGGAATTAATACCTGACGGCGTCACAAAGGCCGTCAAGAGCAAAAAACACACGTGACGGCCAAGAGTTGATTAACACATGACGACGTCAGATCTGGATCTAGGTAATACGAGAAGAATATTGGTGGCGGGTTGACGGCGTCAGAATCAAAACGTGACGCTGTCAGACCTCAAAATCTTTATATAGTTTTCTAATTTTCGTGTATTAGAGAGAAGAATTTTAAGAGAGACTTTTGGGAGAACTTGTGGAGAAACCCTAGGTCGAATTTTAAAGGGTTTTTCACCCTTTTAACATCCATGTTTCAATAAAGATAAGTCTTCCAATAATCATTCAATATGTCTATGTGTTGTTTGATTCTATCTTATGCTTGTCTTTACTTTAACATGCTAAGCTAGGTTTTCTTTGTTTTTGCTTAGATGTAATGAAACCTAGTTATTGATTATTGGTTGGTTGTTTGTTATTAATTGTATTGGATGAATGATATCGATGTTAGGCTTAAGAAAATTAGCAGACTTCCAATTGGTAACATGCTGGAACTTCTTAAGAAACATGAATCGGATGTGTACTACGATTAATTGGTTGTATTTAATGCATGAGTAACTACTAAGGAGGCCATGTTAGGAGCTAGTAGTCGGCTCGACATAGGAAGAGGTAGAAGCTTATAGAGTTGGGGAAGATCGTACATGGCCCCATGAATAGTATTAAGGAATATAACCCGTCATCCACGCAATTGTAACAAACTAATCAACTAGTAAAAGATAGCTAGTGAGTAGTGAAATCTAAGTAAACACGTTTCTCTTATTATTGTTTTTCTCCAAATTTACTTTCTTGTTATTTTATTTTTATTGCATTGGTAGATATTTGGGTTAGTTGACTAGCAACTAATTCCGCACACTCTTCCAAAACTTGAGATTTTTACTTTCTTTCTAGAAAACTATAAAAATACAAAAAGAATCATCCCTCACCTCTAGACCTAGTTTAATTAAATTTTGATCCTAACGACACTATTCCTCAAGAGAACGATCAATCCCCCGGTACTTGCCACTACACTATACTACATCGGTCAGGTACACTGCCTGGTGGGGATTACAAGCTTCTCAAGATCCCTTGAGAGGTAAAACCTTTTGCAAGGTTGCAAAACCACGCATCAGTAACCTCAACTAAATTTCCCCTAAAACTTATAATATTTACAATAGGTGTCGCATTTTTTTTGGGGGGGGGGGGGGGACCCTCCCCTGCTTCTAAATACGTCCGCTATTGGCACCGGGTATATGCGCCGAATTCGACGTGGAACCCTATTCAGCGCCGCCGAATGGACGCAGCGACACCGTGGTAGCCCGCCGTTTACATTGCGCCGTTTCCTCGGCGAGAATAAGACGAAAAATAAAATCTTACCATTCGAATCAAATAGTTACTTTTTAAATTTTCAAAATGTATTTTTTTATTTAAATTTATGCCCTTCTTTTTACACTATATATATCTCCTACATTTTCATTTTCAAAACACATTACTTCCGATATCTCAACACACAAACAAAAAAGTGTCTCAAGCTCCAAGTGACAGGTTATTTACTTCTCTTCTCAAAATGTCTAATCCACAATACTCGTTTTCTGAGAATCTGTCTACCCCATCATCACAAAACTCAATTTCTTCATTGCAAACTCAACAACCAAAAAATTACCAATATCAAAGAAATGCCCCACCACAATTCTTTCAACCACAACAATTCTTTCAGCGTCAACAATCACAAACACAATTCTTTCGTTTATGCTTCCTAGCGTTGGAAAACCTAAAAACCCGCAAACTAACTTTTCGCTTGTCAGAAAAGTCATCCTTACCCAGAAACGAAGGGTTTCACCATGAGACGCTCGTTTCCACATGAAAGACGAAACCCTGTTTTTTTTATCACAAAATACTAAAAAGACCTCACCTCATACAAAAATAAAAAAACAACCACCACATTTACTCCCTAAACTCACCGGAAAAACTTTTATGGCTCACCAAAAACACAAAACTCATCGAAAACCTTAGAAAAATACTTATGAAGCTTGATTAAGGAAAAACCGTGTCCACACCACTCACCATGACAAAATGGCGCTACAACAATCATCATGAGATAGCCCAAAAATGACTCAAGGAAACCGAAACGAGTTTCTGAGCAAAAATCAGCCAACAAAATTCCAATCATAAGCATCTCAATCTCGACCTCAAGGAGCTTAAGATTTCCATCTAACAACCGAAACAATCAGTCCTGAAACCCTGAGTCTAGGACACATCCAAATAGCATACCTACAAAAACCACCCATAAACAAAACCTACAAAAGACAAAACCAATCCTGGGAACCTGGTCCCAAGACACAACCTCAAAAAATCAACAAACAAACAAAAAAAACCACGACAACCAAGACACACTCAACAACCTAGACATACAAAAAAAAATGCAGGCAAAAGATTTAGGGTCACAAATAAGCATCATTACGACATTGAATGACACAAAGCTGGCAAAGGATAAAGCTTATTGCACGACAAAACAATCAATCTCCTAAAAACCATTCCATTAGAAGAAAAACCCTTACAAAAAAACTCGTAAACAATCAGGATCTAGAACATAAAGCCAGGCTCGAAGGCCATTTCACCAAGCCAACACACCAAAAACCAGACCAAGGGTTCGAAGTCAGCAAAGGAAAAGATAAAAGGGAAAAATGGAATGAACCTGGGAAAACCTAGAAGAGGTGAGGAAAATAAAAAGGGTTATATCCTGCGTACATGTGTGACAAGGGGGTCATTGTCCGTGAAACGCGATCAAACCAAGGAAACGCTATCTCTAGGTATATGCTACAAATTCACTATTTTGATTTTCTCAATACAATCAAATTGTGACATGAAAACAATGTAAAAGCATTCAAGTCAAATCTACTTAATGTAAAGTCTCCGTATTACTCTTATATTATTATTTGTATGTTAAAACAACAAATTCAGCCTGAAAGGCTATTTACTAAGGCAACTTGCCAATACTATTAGACTTTTGAAGTACAAATCACACATGACAAAACTAACAAATGAAAAGAGAACTTTGACAAAAGACACGTAATACCAGCCTCAAACGCCATCGGGCTTACAGGCCATCAGGCTCAAATGCCATCAGACTCAAATGCCATCAGGCTTATATGTCATCAGGCTCATACGCCACCACATCGGGCTCATACGCTATTTGCCATATCATTAATATATATTTGAAACGTATTCCATCGACGACTAATCAGGTTGAATGTGTCTTTCGTATCCTCATACTTAGTTCACGTTACATGTAACTAAATAGATGAAAGGTTGTCTATGAGATAGTGGTCAATATCAAAAAATTAGTATATACACCTGTTTCTAGCATCCTAGGGGTACCTGAAACAATCAAATAAACTACATACAAAATATTGGTTCTTGTATGTACAAGGAGAAAATATCGTTAACTTAAGTGGTACTTAGTCACGTTTATTTGGTCACTAAATTTGCTAGCTATAACGAAGACTTAATGAGCTCCAAATTAGTGATTAACCGTTGTCCCTTCAAACATTCCTTCAAGCAAAAATGAAATTTGCAAGGACACTCCAACGAATTTAATTTAAGCCTTACAACAAGTAAGGCACGACATTATCAGGCAAGCAAACCGACACTCCGACAAGTTTAATTTAAGCCTTACAACAAGTAAGGCACGACATTATCGGGCAAACACGACCTGATACACAAAATCTTCAAGAATTCATAGATACCGAATAAACACTCTCGACAAAGTTAAACTCATACCTTGCTAACATATGAGGCGTCAAAACAATCAAGCACAAACACCTTAACAAGTCAAAAACACATTAAAACTTGAAAGGCCTTATCAAAACAAACTTCAATACGTCTGAGAGGCTCACAAAAATAAAAATAGAAAACAGGTCATGCCTGAAAGGTTTACGGACCTAAAAATAAGAACTCTCTACATATTCAAACTCAAACCTTGTAAAAAAGGCATAACAATAATCAGGTAGAGACACCCTGATGTAACCTCCTAAAGCCTAAAAGGCTCACAAGGCAAATAATAACAACCCATAAAAACCTACATGGTTAACAGGACCTAGACAAATATTATCGACGAGAAGCAAAAACCCTAACGATATATCAAGGATATAAAAACATCAGGCTAATCTATCCTAAAACAAAATCATGAGGGTAATCTATCTTGATACAAAATATCAGGCTAATCCATCCTGACATGGAAACAGCAGGCTAATCAACCTTGCCAAGTAATTTTACAAAACACAAAATGATCAGGCTAATGTATCCTGACAAACCCTCGCAAAACACTGGGGGACTTAGAAACCAACACATCCCATGGCACTTACAAAGCATACGTAGAACAAACAACTTTCACCAAGCAAATTTTCCTTGAAAAGAACACACTTCATGATATTAATAAAAAATTCTGAAGGCCGGACACATATTTCCCCAGATTACCAAAAAAAACAAATTTGGACAAACATGCCTTCTACAAGTCTCACACATACACAAATTCATAAATCTCTAAACATATCCACTGGGCATAAAAGTCCGAGGAAGACCTCTTCCCATTACAAAAACAACCCACTGAACAAGAATGTTGACAGTAGAGATAATACAAACACATATAAAACTGTTGATACATAGGAAAATATACCACCTGCGCCAGGATGGCCAAAAAACATAAAGTATCAGGCTTATTTATCCTGAAAAACCTTTGCGAAGCATTAAAGGAAAATCACAAGAAAAGGCAAACATGCCATTTTGAGCCTTAGTGGCCGAAAAACATAAACAATTAGGCTAATCTATCTTGAGAAATTCTTACGAATATGAAATAAAAAACATTTATAAAACATAAAACACTTTATAATGCTTCAATAGAGTGTAAATCAAGCACCCTTGCCCTGAATATCGTACCTCATAAACACTTGAGGAATAACAAACAACCAGGCGCACTTGCCCTGGGATAACATTAAAATCTCATCACCTTAAATAATAAATGAGAAAAACAATTTCTAGAAAAATTTCCTTTGTAGATCCGTAGAGGGGGGGGGGGGTTGAATATGGTCTTTTAAACTAACTTGAAGTTTACAAACTTCTATTGTAAAAGATTACCAAGTGGTTATACAAAAATAATATAAAGCGAGTAAATAACACTACGATTTATACTGGCCCGGGAGGGGGGGGTATAGACCATCTGTACGTCCAGTTGCGAATCCATAACTCCGATACTATTACTAAGTATAATCCTTTTGGTGGACTATAAATTGTTTCAACTTCACTTCACCTCACCGATAAGCAAAAGATCAACGCTCACTAAGAATAGCTACTACGATGGTATTCCGCCTTCCCGAACCACCCTCAAGAATCTCGTGATTCGACTTACCATAAAGACCACAAAGACTTCCCCACTGAATGTATCAAACCCTAACTAGTTCTTCCTGAACTAGGCTTGACCACCAAGGTACAAGACTTCCCATATGACAAATTGAATGAATGATAGTTATTTGTTCAATCAAGCCCTAACCTAACCTAGATACTCGATTATAATAGAAAGGGTATATAGAAGAAGACCCTCGACACAATTCACAAGAGTGGATTAGGTTCTTGTGAATCTTCTCTTGCAGATAATAAGTGTTCTTTCAATTGATGATTGATAAGAAGTTTGGAACATAATAAGATACTAGGCTTAGAGGGTAGAGAGAAAAAAATGAGGAAGAAAGAATGTTTTGCAAGAGGTGAGATGTAAAAGACAAGAGTGGGGTATTTATAGCCAAAAGCAAGAAAATCCTAGACGTGACTGGTGCTCTGGGGAGGTGTTGGTGTGTCACCCAGCGTGCTAGGTCACATCTCGGATTTTTTTAGGTTTTCGTCATTTCGTATCCGACTCTTGTTAAACCCCCAATTGCACTTCGCCTTTGACCTTTCCAATAATAATCCAACACTCAAAGTGTGATAAGGTCAACCAACTAATTTAACCAAGGTTTATGTATTTAAAACATTTGGTGAAGTGAAAACTAGATAGTCAGGGATTTAGTACAATTTGGGTTTAGTCAAATTTCAGCTAGAAATAAAAGAACAATTGGACATTATCCATTGGATAAAACTTTGCCTCCCATCAAAAACTAGTTGTTTGTGATGAGTTATACGATTTGTGAGTACACAAAAACAATATTGTATTTGTGTGTGTGTGAAATAATGGGTTGGCAACACTTGGAGAGGAAGGAGTTAGAGATGAGCGTGTGTGTGAGAGTTATCATTTGAATTTCAAATTCATGTTTGTGAGAGGGATTGTAGTGTGTGTAAGTAAGTGGGTGTGTCATAGATGTGATATATGATGAGTTGTCTATCTTTAGCTTGAAGAGGAAGGAGTTGATTGTGTGAGTGTTGCAATTTGAAATTCAAATTCAAGCTAGTTGTTGGTTGTTAGAAGAAGGAGTGTAGAGGAGGCTAAGCTATGACACGTTGTAAGAATATGTTAGAGAATGAGTTGGCAATGAAAATTTAGTAGCTATCTTGGAGAAGATAGAGATGGGGAAGGTTTATCTAAATTAAAATTTGAACTTTGAGAGTGTAAGTATGTGTATGTGTGTGCGGTGTCGTGTATATGTATATGTGAGTGTGTTTCAAATTTAGATGATAAGTATTTGTAAGAAAGAAGAACTGCATAGTTGGCTTGGATGGGAATTTTGTGGTGTAGGGAACAAGAGTACAACAAGTACAAGAAGAATTAAGGGAATGTAAAATAGAATGTTTGTATGTGAGTGGGAATACAAAACCTAATACTATCAATGCCAAATTAGGATATGATTAGTTGTTATTACAAATTGGCTCTGTCCCAATGCACCATATACTGAAAATAATTTAAACATAAATTGGCTCTGCCTCAACGCGCGACCCCTAATTTCAATTCTAGGCTTAACATAGAAATCATGGTTTACGTTATAGGGCGGATAAAAATCAACCGAAAAGCGAACCGAACAGAACTGACAAACCGAGCCAAATCGGACAAACCAAACCGACCTTATTCGGTTCGGTTTTCGGTTTCAATTTTACTCTGTTCGATTCAGTTTGGGTCAAAACCAAGAAAAATACTCCTAAACTCCCGTTTCGCTATGTTAACTTTGGTTTCGGTTATGCTAGGTTAACTTCGATTTAGTTCTCTGTTCATGTTTTCCACAAAATTGATTGTCGGTTTGAGTCAGGTTTAATTGTTTCGGTTCGAGCTTGACCTATTGCTCAGCGCTAATCGTGACGTATGAGGATGACTATTGGACACTGTTACACTATCACATCTTGCTTTATTTATACATATATAATAAGGGGATAGCTTGACAACAATTTTGTATCCAATTAGCTAAAATCTTTCACAAAAATTACAAAATCAATGAATCAGGGAATCATAGAAAAGAGTTCTCTCTTCTTCGGGTGTTGCTCCTTATAATGATACCACTCTTGAGGAATTAAAAGCTAAGCACCCCTTCAAGTCTGCTCCTTCCCTGCCGGACATACCTATCGATCATCATAACCTCATTGCATCCCCTGATATGGTCCTTGATACGATCAAGAGTTTTCCCCGCGGTACATCTTGTGGTCGAGATGGGCTGCGTGCCCAACACCTTTTGGATTGTTTTAGTGGTGCTGCTGTGGCTATTTCCGATGAGTTACTCGACTCTATCACCCATGTTGTGAATCTTTTTCTTGATGGTAAATGCCCTAGGGCATTGGGTGAGTATATTGCTAGTGCTCCGCTCACACCGCTAATCAAGCCCGGAGGTGGTATCCGTGCCATTGCTGTAGGGACTGTTTGGAGGCGTTTAGTCTCCAAGGTTGGTGCTTCTATAATCGGTCACTCCTTAGACGGTTATTTTAATGATCTCCAGTTTGGTGTGGGGGTTCCTGGAGGGGGGAGGCTATTCTTCATGCTGTGAATAGGTTTATTGAGGACCGAGGTGGCGAGGAAGGTCTTTCGATGTTATTGGTGGATTTCAAAAACGCTTTCAATTTGGTGGATCGAGAGGTCATGCAAAAGGAGGTTCGCCTACGTTGCCCTGCCATTTCACGTTGGGTGGAATTTTGTTACTCTAGCCCAGCTAGATTATATTATGGAGAACACACGTTATGGTCGCACCAGGGTGTACAGCAAGGTGATCCACTTGGACCCCTTCTCTTCGCTCTCGTGTTACATCCTTTGATATGTAAGATTAGTGACTCCTTTAGTCTTTCCCTCCAAGCTTGGTATCTAGATGATGGTACTATTATTGGAGACACCTTGGTCGTGGGGAAGGCCTTAGAGCTCATTATATTGGATGGACCACAGCGTGGCCTACACCTCAACGTTGATAAAACCGAGGTTTTTTGGCCAAAGGAAGACCGCAGAAGCTTGCTTGCTGGTGTTTTCCCACCCAATATTGCTAGACCGACGCATGGTGTCAAATTATTGGGTGGCCCCACTAGCATAGACCTTGAGTTTAGCAGTCAACTTGTTATGAAAAGAGTTGCTAAAACTATTGAGCTCATGGATGCTGTTGCTAAACTTAAGGACCCCCAATGTGAACTGTTGCTTCTTCGTGCTTGTGCCGGTATTTCAAAGTTATACTTCTCTATGCGCACATGTCCGCCTCGGGTCTTTAAGCGTGCTCACATTGCATTTGATGCGGCACTACGTTCTTCTCTGGAACGTATTGTTACTGCTTCTGGCCCTGGATTTGGTGATTGGCAATGGAGGCTGGCCACCCTGCCATTTGTATTTGGGGGGCTCGGCGTTTATTCTGCAGGAGATGCCTTGAATTATGCATTCCTTGCGTCTAGACTCCAATCTGCCAAACTACAGACTAAGCTCCTCAGAGATTCTGATATTGTAACCTCTGGACCTTCCTTCGAAGAGGCCCTGAGCGCTTTTAATGCGAAAATGGAGATTGACCTTCTGAGTAACCCGGATGAGATCGCTGCCCCCAAACTCATGAAGAAATTGGCAGATATATATTTCAAACGTGTTACCCAAATGGCTGAATCCACATTTTGCCTATCTTCTCGATAAATGGCACTCTGGAGGTCGCAAAAGGAGGATTACACCTCAGACTGGCTTAGGGTTGTTCCGATATCTGGGCTGGGACAGACTATGAATGCCAGAATCTACAGGTGTGTATTATGTTATCGACTAGGCGTCCCCCTTTTCTCTGTTCAGATGTCATGCTCAGCTTGCTCTAAGGTTTTCACGGGGGATATTTACGGGGACCACGCTGTATCGTGTTCTGGCACTATTGGTATTAAGCATCGGCACAACATGGTACGCGATACTTTGGTTGATATATGTTCTCGATCTGGGGTTTCGGCTCGTAAAGAGGTCGACATTGGGTTGAGTGGAGAAAGGGAGCAATTCTTACGGCCAGCAGATATCTTGCTCTATTCCTGGGATCGAGGGCAAGACGTATGTGTCGATTTGACCGGGTCGTCTCCCCTCACGCAAACTGGTATGATTGATTTTGTGCCAGGTCGTGTGGTGATTGATGCCGCCAAACGCAAACGTGTCAAGTACGGAGCTAAATGTGCGAACATTGGATATAGGTTCATCCCTTTCTCGTTTTCCTCTTTGGGGGAACTTGAGGCAGATGCGGTGACCTTACTTAAGCGGATCCGGAATTTCTCCATAACTCAAGATATTGGGGCACGCGCTGCTACTCATATCTTCAGTAGGATTAGTTTTGCTATTGCTAAAGGTGTGGGGGCCCAGATAGTTTCGAGGCTCCCCGCTAATTTCTTGTAATCCTATGGTTTTGCTTTTAATGAAAGTGCTATAATAATAATAATAATAAAAATAAATAAATAATACTAATAATAAATGAATAAATAAATAAATAAATAAAAATAATAATAATAAAAAATTTTGAAAACTCACATTTACAGCATAATTTGTAGCCAGTTGGATATAAAAAATTATATCGAATATATTTCGATGTAATAAACTCATCACGGTGTTAATTTCGAATTGATTTGATCGATTTTGGTCAACAACTCATCGTTTATTAAATAATAACTTTGTCAACAATATCAGTCTAGCAACTAGGACACTGGGCCACTATAGGTGCCTTAATTTATATTTTACTTTATAAAGAAAGTAGGAAGTATACAAGGTATGGACTGTGAATTGTCCTAGTATCATCTTTAATGATTTCATTACGATCATACAATTCTTTCTAAATTTACCATATTATATTTTAAAAAATTTCATCAATTAGGAAATGTAAAGATGGTGAATTATATGATTGTAATAATGCAAACGTGAAGTTTTTGTTAAGTCATCTGAGTAAATAAACGAAAAAACCTCTAAGGCTCCAAAATCATTTCTTTTTGGCTTTTTATAAAAATTGTATCGTGAATATTTGTTTACAAAAACTCAATAAGTTTGTATTTCTAATAAAATATTATATTTATAGAATAATCATTTGTAAATGTATATAACTTGTTACGTTTTCCATTATTATGTAACATATAATTTTTTTTTTTGCAATTTTATATATTAGTGTGCCTTTTTTTGTCAACTTAGTTTATTATAGTACACCAAATTGACGAAAAATCGTACACCAAAGTGATGAGAAAAAAGCAATTTAATACCTTAAAGCGAGAAAAGACACATTAATACATGAAGTTGCAAAAATTTTACTCGCTACATAAAAATGAAAAACGTAACAAGTTAGATAAATGTATCCCTATATTTATTTCTGAAACAATAGCTTAAACATATTGTGTAGCAAGGAAACACATATTATTAAATGTTGTTTTCAAAAGAACTAATTTTGCGATTTAAAAAAGATTAGCGGCATAACTTGTTGCTAGTTTACTTTCTTGTAAATCCATAAATCCAAATTGTTTACTCAATAATAAAATAAAATCTCTGTTGTTATTATTGAAACTAAACTTGTATGTTGTACAATTAATTATTAAAAAATGTCGATCATGCATGATTTTTTTTTTTTTTTTTTTTTCAAATAATATTTATAGCCTTTGAGGACTATAGTAGTGGCTAACAAGGTCGTTTTATTTAGTATGAAAATCTATGCTGGACAAATGTAGCATGATATATGATTCCTAAATTTAACCTTGGCTATATCGGTTAAAGCTAAAATACAGTAGCGTATTAAGATATAAAAATGGTATCATTTCCGTAGGTTTGATAACACATCACTCTCTAGGCGATAATGGGAGCTCGAGCTCTTCTTCCACTGTCACCACTTTGGGTTTCCCCACTCAATTCATCAAGGTATAACTGTTCAACGATTGTTCTTAAATCACCAATACCTACCACCAACATATGCAGCCACTTATCAACTTTCCGCCCATGTGCTACCGATCCTAAACGGGAGAAAGATCCTAAGAAACGGGTGGTTATTACAGGTATGGGACTTGTCTCGGTGTTTGGGACTGATGTTGACATATACTACCAAAGGCTTTTAGCTGGAGAGAGTGGAATCAGGCTAATTGATCGGTTTGATGCTTCAAATCTTCCAACACGATTTGGTGGTCAGATACGTGATTTTAAATCAGATGACTATATAGATGGAAAGAATGACTTGGGACTAGATGATTGTCAACGGTATTGCATTGTTGCAGGGAAAAAAGCTCTTGTAGATGCTTCTCTTGGCACTCATGAACTCTATAAGGTTTGTCATGCATTCAAAATGTCAATTTATTTCTAATTAAAATCCATTAAGTTGCATTCTTTTTGATGATTGATAGATCGATAAGGAGCGAGCTGGCATTCTTGTTGGTTCAGGAATAGGAGGTGGTACAGTATTTTCTAATGGAGTGGAGTCTCTCATAGATGGAGGTTGTAGAAAAATTTCATCATATTTCATGCCTTGCTACGTAACAAATATGGCCTCAGCCTTACTAGCAAATGATCTTGGCTTTATGGGACCGAACTACTCCATTTCTACTGCTTGTGCAACATCCAATTTTTGCTTCTACGCTGCTGCAAATCATATCCGTGAAGGTGAGGCTGATATAATGATTGCTGGTGGTGTTGAAGCTTCTGTTATTCCTATAGGACTCGGAGGTTTTACTGCTTGTAGAGCATTGTCACAAAGAAATGATGATCCCCAAATGGCTTCCAGACCATGGGACAAAGACAGAGATGGATTTGTTATTGGAGAAGGTGCTGGTGTTTTGGTAACGTTATCACCCATGTTTGACTTCATTTAGCAATGTAAATAATGATAAGCATATAATAAAGGCATAATTTGTTTTAAAGTTCACATTTCTGCTTTAATTAATGTAGATGTCTTATCGTTTTTAGGTGATGGAGAGTTTAGAGCATGCAATGAAAAGGGATGCACCAATAATTGCTGAATACTTAGGAGGTGCTATTAATTGTGATGCTTATCGTATAACTGATCCACGACCCGATGGGGTTGGTCTTTCACTTTGCATTCAAAGGAGTCTTATGAATGCTGGTGTGTCGGCAGAAGAGGTAAACTACATTAATGCACATGCAACTTCCTCAGTAGCTGGGGATTTGGCAGAGGTAAAAGCTCTTATGAATGTATTCAAAAACACTTCCATGATCAAAATGAACGCCACAAAGGTGAAGTAAACCCTGTGTTCTTCCAAGTTTTCTCACAATAATCAACTTCATATTGACCTTCTGGAATATCTTTCAGTCTATGATCGGGCATTGTTTGGGGGCAGCTGGAGGTCTTGAAGCCATTGCAACAATTAAGGCAATTCAGACAGGATGGCTGCATCCCACCATCAATCAATTCGTAAGTGATACCTACATTCCTGCTCTTTCCTCCTTAATCTTCTTTATTTCTAACTTGTCTTTGCAACTGTAGAATCTAGAATCTGAAGTAGAATTCGACACTGTTGCAAATCAAAAGCAGCACCATGAAATTAATGTTGGTGAGATCGTTTCCATCTCTCGTACATTTCTTATGCTTAGTCAAATTCACTTATTTAATCCATCTTTGTATACAGCTATTTCAAATTCACTTGGTTTTGGTGGACATAACTCAGTTGTAGTACTTTCCGAATTCAACCCATAATATGAACATCGAGAAGATGTCATGGATCTATAGAGCAAATTCTTGTCGTTTAAGGCGTTTGATCTACTTGTTATAATGTGCAGCTGAACTACTTGTAAGATATACTCAAGTCACGCTGCCTAGAAAATGCGTTGGTAAACTGTATTTACTGCCTAGACTTCTTGCGCCATACACTTCTAGAAACTGTGTTGCTAAACATACGGAGTAACATTTAAAAAATGTTGACAAACTTGACTTTTTTCCCGCATAATATCTGTACTACATGCTAAAGCATGAATCTTATTTGTTGAATCTTAAATTTCTTAAACTTAATGTTGGCTTTGTTGATTTTTGATTTTATATTAATGATCCACGAAATTTTTTTCCATGATTAGCTTAATGACTTTTGACTTTACGGTCTATTATATATGTGAGATGAAAAGAATTTATGTATTTGAACTTTTTGTTCTAAGGGAATAAAAAATATTTTCTAATTAATCTATAATGTCAAAGACACATGGAGTATATATAAGATAAATAGTAGGGTAAAAGCCCTAATAGCTAACTGGGCCGTGGGCCTCTTTTAGGTATATGGACATCTACTAATAATAATCCATAACACTCCCTCTTAGATGTCCATATTGTTAATACGCTTAGGAAATGCTGTCTCATTAAAAACCTTGTCAGGAAAACCCAGTGGGACAAAACCATAACTAAGGGAAAAAGAGTGCAGCACGTATTGTCTCCCTATGACGATTATATCACTTGAGATCTTTGAGTAGGTGCATTCCAATGTTGTGGTTCAATGTCCTAAATGTTGAGGTAGAAACGCCTTGGTAAATAGACTCGCCAAATTGTCACTTGAATGAACTTGTTGAACAATAATATCACCATTCTTTTGTAAGTCATTATTGGAAAAGAACTTTGGCAAAATATGTTTTGTCTTGACGCCTTTGATGTAACCTTCCTTGAATTAAGCAATGCATGCTACATTATCTTCATGCAAAACTGTTGGTACCTCCTTCCCAGAATTTCTAAATGGTTGGATGAACTATCCGCGATTGTTTGCTTTGCCGAATGTCATGAAATTTCACTACCGTCACTCGTGAGTATGTATCCACTTTAAGACCGATCACTGTTAGTACCAGACATATATCCTGCATCTGTAAAACCAACTAAACTTGTTTCGATGGGTTAGTAAAATATAAACCCACATTTCTTGTACCTTAAAGATATCGAAACATTTACATTATTCCATTCTATTGATTTGTTAAATTTGATCAATTAGTATTCTCGAGAATTTTAAATCATAACACGTGATTAATGCATTCTATATTCTTTAAGGAATCTCAACATCAAACGAGCTCTTGTATTATTAGACGCATACTTATTTCTTATATTGCCAGACTTATACAATATTAAACTACATTATTGAATCCACCACATGTAAACATGCATCTCCATGATCGTTTACAAGTCTTTGAGAAAATATATGTGTGCTATCACTTGTACCTTATGCATAATTTCATTTCATTTTCTCATAAAGACCAATGCATATATAATAATTCATATGTACGGACTTCAAGTTCCAGTAACCATGTCTCGTCACAAGAGACTTTAATCTTTCATTAGCTCTTTGCATCTTTACTTCTTTTGGCCATTCATTTATACATCTGCACTTCCTGCATGTATGCTTCCATGATCCTCACCATGATTATAGCGATATCTTATTTATTTACATAATTATTACCATATTGACGTCGATTTGTTACTTCTCGATTCCACACTTTACTAGACATTGCATTATATCATTTATTGAGATCTCATTCTTTTTCAAGTACCCGAGGTTTTTTCCAATTACCTTCATGTCTAGTGTCTCTTTAAGAGACTATTATGGGGTCTTTATTACCTCGATCCGACCATCTTAATTTTCTTGTTTCATTTTATTTATTCATTCGAGGACTTTTACTTGGAATCGATTAGTCTATCATGATACAGTCATGTCACAGACTCACTACCAATCATTGGTTTTAATGATGGGACACACATTATAATTGGAGCAATAGCAGCATATATGATCTAGTCAATTTCTTTAGGTTGCTAAACATGTCTGGCATTTACTAGATCTGGAATATAAATTATCTCTTGAACTTCAAATTCATATTTATTAGTGTGAGGATCAACATTTATAATATCATAATTTATTCCATATCACTCGCTGCTCATTCTCTCCCCCTGAATGAATTATCCATTTCAACATCCCATTGTTGTACGTTGTGGTGGATTTACAAGAAACATATACCGCACATTTACAAATTTTTTATATGTGAAACATATGGTTCGTGACCAAAACCATTCTAATGGGGAGGATTCACTATAATTGTTGGCAATATGCGAATTCATATTTTATAACATGCCCCATAAACTAATAATTTTGTACTCATGATTATTGCCTTTGCAATCAACTGAAAACGTTTTAACAAAAGCAATTCGCGTATGAACATGGACTACTTTTATGTTCAACCCTTATTCCAATAATCGCCTAATACTTGAAAGTATTCACCACCATTTCCAAAGATACAATTTGAAAAACCATGCTCGCATTTTATAAGACGAGCCATTAATCACGCTACTCTTTAGTTGCGTCTTTTATGATCAATTTGATGATGCATCGATTTTAAAACTCAAAATGATCCAAATGGCGGATGTATAGGCCTCAATGCATCCCCTTTATTATATTCTTTTCAAAACTTTATAGGAAAAAGTCCTCACTTTAATATGGTGGTGATATATGAACATTAACTTCCATTGAGAACAATAAAATCAAATAAATCAATCTTGAAGAACCCATGGTTCTTTTATACATTTCGCATCATCATTAAACTAGGACGGTCCAACCAGTTACGCCAATAAATAATCTTGGCTCATAAATTGTTGGTTTATGACCACGTGTGCATCAATTGCGCTTGACTTTATCCCAAAAGTCAAATAATACAAAGAATGTAATACATCATCACATTTAAATATCTCCGATCAAACTTTTATATATATATATACTAGACGAGTACCCGTGCATAACAACGGAATTCCTAGCGGAAGATAATTAACGATTTGTGATATTGTAGTGAGTATTTTGTGTAGCGTTCAAAATAGAATGTGAACCGATTAAAATGTAATTACAAACAGTTGTACTATACGATAACTAAAGTTTTGAAAAAGTTCTTAACAATGATCAAACAACATATTAAAACATTAATTGAAACTGAAAATAAAACATTACATCAGTTATGAGATAAAAACTAACAACACACTTTACTTGTCGTGTAAAACTTCTTGATAGACAACATTTGAGGTGTAGATTCCTGCTTGACGCGTCAGTAACAAACGCTCAACCCGCTCCAGTATTGGCAGGTAAATCTAAACCCTTTTTTTTAATTTCACGAATCAGCTGATTCCCGCAGTAAACGCATCTAGCGAACGCACAAGTGCTATAAGATTTTATAAGTCAGGCAGTTGGGTTGGCAAGTGGTCAAAAACACATACTGTTAGCTGCTGGTCATTATGCATAGCTCTGCTTCGCGTAATGACTTTCATTTTTTTCATCATGTGTTTGTATAAATGTATAATATGTTTCTTTTTTTCGATATCCTTACAATCCTAACCAAGTTAGCGAAATAACACAATTTTGGAGGTTTTTCAATACGTAGGGTGACTTTCAAGTTGTTGATAAATTATTCAGCCCATTTCCATTTTTAAGTATCTATATTTACTCACTGGCTAGTTAAAGAGTAGAGACATAGTATATACTATATCCAAAATTGACAAGTCACCCAATGAACCAGACTGAATTTCCACCTATAGTTGGTACAAGTGATTACCACAACTGGCTATGATACCTCCTAGTGACACCATGAAACATCGTTACCTAGTTGTTTACATCATGACTCTGATCCATCCTTGCTAAACCAGTATGAATTTATTTGTTTTCAGAAAATGTTTTACTGACAATATTACCCTTTAATATGTATAATTATTTGGATTTAACGAACTGTTATTCAAAGTCTGTGCAGGGCAATAATAATGGAGGGATATAATAGCTCGGATAGCTTCTAAAACACAAGGACCATTCTTTGACGTAAAATGGTACGAAAAGAAAAAAGAAATAACCTGCTCTCCCTAGAGCGCAGAGGATGTCGAATTTCAGTGCCACTCTGCTGTGGAGCAGAGACAATTTCCTCACTTTCAGAAGAAGATGTTGCTGCATATGAAAATTTTATTTTACGAATTTGATCAACAAAAAAGGTGAACCATATTGAGCATGTTGTATATACAGTTCTTTAAAGTTCAAGAAAAACATGCACAAATACCCAATAAAATCACACTACTTTAAGATTTAGATTGAATAATTTTTGGCAACAGAGGAACAAGAAACTGGAACAAATCAAAAGGAATAAATCAGATATATTTTGCATTCATTTATAAGGGTGATTACACGATTACTGTGTTGGCATTGTATTTTGACAGCCTTTATATGATTATTATGTTGTCAAGTGACTCGAGTCGCAGATAAAAACAGTTCATAGTGTATAGGTATAGTGAAACAGTTTTTCACTATTTGGGATCAAATAATTAATTTCGGACAATCAGTGCAACAAAATTGATTTCCACAACCTTATTATTCTACTCCTAATTTATAAAATAATCAGGAGTTTATATTACAGATGGTCGTATTATCAAACCTTGCTAAACACTCAAACCACTCATGATCACAACTTCGATTGGCAGAAGCACATCCAAACACTATCTCATGCAATCCGTTTTGTTCAGATTCTAATTTTACCAAATCAAATATGAGTTATGACACTCAAAATACAATGCCAAACACATGCTTATATTAGCTCCGATTCTTATATACGCTATTATTACTTAATTTTGTATCCCAACCTAACCAATTGAGCCACTTGCAGACACATACCTGCTCTGGAGAAATATTCAGTCACGTTTGGTTCAATTATGCTGCTTGAAGAGCTCATCTCTTGCCTTTTTATCATTCTTTCCTCTTCATCTAGAAATATTCAGTCACGTTTGGTTCAATTATTCAGTCACGTTTGGTTCAATACCACGTCAGACACTTAATTAGCAGTACTTACCAAACAACGAACCATGTGGGTTCCAGATTACGCGATTTACAGACAGAAAATGATTTTTCTCTATAGCAGCCTGCATTCAGTTTATAAAGCTTTTGAGACTTGCGAACCTAAAAGTATCTAAATTTGAATAGCTAAAAAACATTACTTACCTTTCAGATGCTAAGATTCCAAAGTTTTGAGATTTCAGAGAACAAACTTTTCCTGTGAACCAACTTCCCATAGTCCTATGATTCCCACGTTGGTTTCAACTAATTCTTCAAAATATTGGCAAACAAAGAAAAAGATTCAAACTTTAAAATACAAAAGAGATCTACAAATGGAAAAGATTGGCTTCCCCAAATGATCAGTTATTTATAAGCAGAATCAATTTCTCAATACGTTATGAACTCAATATTAAAAAAAAATAAGTGAGTTAATTGTACGATCATACAATCTTGCATAGTAAAGAGAATAGCAAATGTTGCTTACCTTAAATTCCATCATTCCTTGGTCCCATATTTTCAACCCCAGGATTATGACCAGCAAGCCCCTTGCCTCAAAGATTGCCAATCTTCATCGAGGTTACAAACGGAAAAAAATCACGGCAATGACTACTCAAATTTACAACTACATACTTAAATAATAGATATCACAAAAAAGAGCATGTCAAAGATATGTTGCTTACCTTCAATTCCACCATTTAGCTGCTACTGCAATTTCAACCCCAGGATCATGAACAGCCGGTCTATGCCCAAAGATCGCCTTTTTGTCTGCCGCTAGCCTGCACTTGCTGGATATTTTACGCGGGTTCTTTTTAACCCCTTTAAAGCAGTCAGAATCCAGGCCTACATTTTCGTGATCATTCAAACGAAAAAGCAAGTCAGTAAATAGAAAATTCTCAAGAAAATATAAACATTACAAATCACACATCCATAACTAAACAATCTACCCTCAACTTTATTAGAAACATTTTCTTTTTCCACAATTTAGATAACAATATTATTGAATAACAAAGAACATACCCTTCCCCCAAAGAACACCGAACAATGGTGGGTGCGTTTGAGATGGCCCTCAGGTCTCATATAATTTATCTGTACAGCGTCCTGAATTCCATTTCTCATACAAAGCACCATAAACCGCAAGAATTTGGGAATGTGAACTTTAACAAACAGTATCACGCTTACTCACTCACCTCCATGTGTTTAGCTCCCATCCCTCATTCTTATTCCCTCCAACCTTCTACAAAACACCAAAAATTACAAATCTTGTTTAACCTAATTTTTCGGCGTATAAGCTTATTTGCTTCAGATTATCAAACGGGGTTAAATCAAAACTTACCACAACATTTCCGCAGCAACGCGCGGGTACCCCCGCTCGTTTACACACTAAAATACACAAATGGATCTACATAATCTATAAAAAACAAAAACATAACAAAAGTTACACCAACTTTATAACATTCTACATCAGCTTTATTTCAAAATTTACATAAAATTACAACAAAATTTACATAAACGTTATTTCAAAATTTACATGGAACTTTATATATACTTACAAGCAAATCGTACAATAAACTTTAAAAATATGATAACAAAATTTGATTTCTACTAAACTGTGCATAAACTTAAAAACGAACTTACGTAACAATAATAAGCTTTACATAAAAGTAAATTAAAATTTACAAAAGCGCATATTGCGGCGAGCCAGCGAGAACAGCTAACAAAAACTGTAAAATTGTTACAAAGAAAAGCATAACTTGAAGAATAAAGCTTACTATTTCCGGCGCCGGCGGCAGCAACTCTTCGGCGACAGCGGCGGCAACTCCTTCTGACGACAGCGGCGGCGGAACCTCTTTCCGGTGAGATCTACAAAAAAAATCAAAAATGTTTTAACAACTCAAATTTACAATAAAAATAGATCTAAACAAAAAAAGCTTTAAAACGTAAGGAATACATATATTTATATAAAAAAGAACCTTCAAAACTTGAAGAATACATAGATCCATAAAAGAACTTTATAAAACTTACCCCAAAACTTGAGAAAACCTTTAGAAATGTAGAGGTTTCAGTGGTGTCGTGTCTCGGTGGTGGGTTTTCGAAGGTGGTGGGAGGCAGATGGGGGCAATTATGAGGTTAATGGCGACGGCGTTTCTTTGTTTAGAGAGAGAAGAGAGATTAAAAGGGAGGCAGATGGGGGCAATTATGAGGTGATGGGTTTTGTAGATAGTGGTTTTAATGTAAAAATGATGTAATTAAAAAAAAGTAGATAGTGGTTGATGGGGTTGGGGATTGGTTGTGGGTATCTAAGGGTAAAATGGGGAATACATTAATTTCAGTTTTTCACATTTGACTTGTTGACCAAATCTCCATTATAAGTAGTATATATATATATATATATATATATATATATATATATATATATATATATATATATATATATATATATATATATATATATATATATATTGTTAGCAGTATAGCATTATCAAGCAAGAAAATATTTCTTTACGTTTGAAACAGTACTATTAGAACAACATATCAACCAATTAATGTCATAATAAAACTCTAAGTATGCAAGACTTGATATCTTGGTACACTAGCATATACTCTGTAGCAATCCGTAGCAAGTTATACCTCGTTTCATAGTGTTTTTTTTTGTCAAATATGACTAAAATAATAATCAAACTTGCAAATAAACATAGCAAGATATATACGCAATATTATGACAAAAACATAACATGCATGCATAAAGACATAACTATCGGTCTCAAACATATAAATGGGCGTTTCACGTAGTTATTTCAGTATAGGTAATTAGGTATGATGACAGAACAATTTAATTGCAATATATAACTAAATGCATGTCTTTCTCGGTTCAAAAATAGCAAATTCATATTCCTCCTAATATTTTAATCACAAGCTACCGATTAGTATCTCTAGTCGCGACTAATTAATATTTATTGTAGATCGCATATTAGTAACAAGTAAATAACACAATCTTTATCCCACTAATAGAATTGCCACTAGTAAGGAGTTACGTTCATAGAATTCCACTTAAGGAAGGCACATCACTAATTAACATTAGACCCTATATGTAACACCCCCAAAATATTGTAGCGAAAGATAGTGTCACTAGGGTTGATGACGTATAGTCTATATATGGGCCACAAGCCCAAATGATAAACATTACTCGGCTCAAATCCATCACGAGTGGGCTATCGTTATAAATGACTTGGGCCATAATAATAACGGCTTGGGCTCACGAAGCCCAAAGCCCAACTAAATTAATCGGGCATGCGATAAGGATCTTCTATTCATAGAATAGATATCCTTACCCCGATAAGCACCACGAGTGCGAAGAGTAAGGAGCAAGAAACCCACGCGGTTTCAGCCCCTATATAAGGAATGATATATTCTCATTCAAAGGTACGAGATACAACCCTAACTCTCTACGAGAACCTTAAATCGATTACTTACTCTCACGCCGGAGTCTAATCGGGGGAGACAATCCCTCGATAAGCCTAACGGTGTTGTTTATTTTCTTAGTGCGCCGGTAACAAGTACTAAGAAGCGAATTGGTACGAGAGCAAGAGCCAATAATCAGGAATGCACAACTTTTGTATCAACAAGTGGCGCCATCCGTGGGACCCTACTAAGAACTAGAATGACAAAGCATAAGGAAGAATCAACAAGATCCGACCTCCAGACAAGTGGCTGGGACAACCAGCGCACCTGGTCACCAAGAGGCAGGGACAACCCAACCTCTTCCAGCGGTAGAACTACCTATAAGGACTACCCAAGTCACCCCAGTGGTCCCAAGCGTTGAGGAACTCCAGCGCACCCTCTTCACCACTCCTCATCAAACTGTACCCGCAGTGAATAACACTGCGCCGCCAGGCGCGCCTAACCGAGATAGGGTGCCTAATACTGAGGCAGAAATTCTTGCAACAACTGAGGACGCACCCGATCTAACTTTGGGAAACTTTGTATCCCAAAATTATGAAACCCTAACCGCCCTCATGCAGGAAGAAGCAAGAAGAAGGGCAAGTACGAGCCTACAAGCTCGACTCAATTTTGGTCCTGAACGCGAACCATCACCACTGCGCCACCCACGAGGAAGACGCGCAGAACGTACCACTATCCATGATAGGTTGGGTACGACATCTGATTCACAATACTCAGAAGACAGCAAGAGGCGCACTAATGTTCACTCCAGACTTGGCAGTCGGGGAGTACAAGATCGATTAGGGCCTCAACATTCGCCAAGCCAAGGATCTTCCAAACCTGGGAGTAGGAGGATTCAAGATAGATTGGGGAGAAGAAGATCCCCAAGCAGAGATCCCTCAAGCTCTTCTTCTGAAAGAAGCCGGCGCAAGCGCCGAAAAAGAGACTACCCTTCTTCCAGTGACTCCTCGGACAACGAGGATAAAGAAACAGGACACTGGAAGTCAAGAGGAAGACGTCGCGAGGAAGAGAATGAAGATATGTCTCTCCCATGGCGTCGCCAGAAAATTGATGCGTTTACACGGCGCATCAGCGATTACTCAGACCGCAAATGCAGACGCATGCCCACTAACGTGAAAACATATGATGGAACAGGTGATCCAGATGATCACCTAAAAATTTTCGAATCAGCCGCGACTATTGAAAACTGGCCACAGCCTGTGTGGTGCCACATGTTTAATTCCACGTTAGTAGGAAACGCGCGCACATGGTTTAGCAAACTCCCACGTAGGAGCATCGGTGGATTTGAGGAATTACGGAAAGCATTCCGCCTCAACTTCACCCAGCGAAAGAAGTGCGCTAAAAACCCTGTGGAGCTAGCAAGAGTGAAACATCGTCAAGGGGAATCAACCAGTGCTTTTATGGAACGTTTCAAGGATGAGTGCATACAAGTCAAAGCATGTCCTGAAATCCTAAAAATTTCAGGGTTCATGAATGGGATCAATAACCCAGAACTCATCCGGAAGCTGAACGACAAAGTTCCACAGACTTTTGATGAGCTAACAAAGCGCACTAGATCCTTTATACAAGGAGAAGCAGCTGCTGCGGATAGCAAAAAGGGTTATTCAAACTATAGGCAGCAAGAGCAGCCGCGGAGACAATCCAATGATCAGAATAACAATCGCAGCAGGAATTACCGCAGTGGAAGAGACAATGACAAATATACCCCTCTTACAAAAACTCCGAGGGAAATATTTGTAACAGAAGGTGCGAACTTCCCAAAACCACCACTAATGCGCACTGCAGAGGAAAAGCGCATAAGGAGCGGATACTGCGAGTACCATGGACAAAAAGGCCATACAACTAACGAGTGCGTCCAACTAAAACAACTAATTGAAAAGCTAGTAAGAGAAGGCAGGATGGACCACCTCGTAAAGAACATCAAAGAGGGAAAAGATAAACAGAGAAACGGGGGTAAGAAAGAACCCCCCAAGGAAAAAGCTGATACTATATACATGATACAATCATGGCAACGCAAGATAAAGCAAAAAGTCAGCCAAAAATTCTCTCCAGAAAAAGAGATATCTTTCCCTACTATAGCTATGGACAACGCAGTCATGGAGCCTCTAACTATTGAAATACATACAGGAGGACATGATATCCACCACATGTACATTGATGGAGGAGCATCCGCAGATATCCTGTACGATCACTGTTTCAAAAGACTGCTACCTGAGATCCAAAGTCAATTGATACCAGCAAGGCAGCAACAACGTCATTAACAGGATTCACAGGAGAAAAGATCTGGCCCATGGGGCAGTTACGCTTGTTGGTGGTCGTAGGAGATGAACAACACTCAACCGCAACATGGATAAACTTTATGGTAATAAAATCCCCTTCACCATACAATGGTATCATTGGGAGACCAGGAATATCATCCATGCGCGCTGTACCATCCACAGCTCACAGAATGCTTAAGTTCCCAGTGGAAGGAGGAGTTGTCACTCTCTATAACACAACAATACCACCAAGAGAATGCATCGCGGTAACAACTGAAGCAGAGACTATTCCAGAACAGCGCATGGAAAAAACGCCAAATCTAAAAGTCGCTATTCATCCAGATTACCCGGAACAACAAGTTTCGATTGGGGGATCTTTATCTGACAAAGGTAAAGCAGCTGTATGCGCACTCTTGCAAAAGAACCTAGACATCTTTGCATGGGAACCAAAACATATGACAGGAGTACCGCGCTCTATCACAGAGCATAAGCTGCAAATCCGACAAGGATACCCTCCAATACGACAAAAGAAGCGCGGCCAGGCCCCTGATCGTGCAAAGGCTATTCTGGAAGAAGTACATAAGGTCGTAGACGCAGGCATCATGCGCGAAGTATACTACCACGACTGGCTTTCTAACCCAGTTATGGTAAAAAAGAGCGATGGCAGTTGGAGGATGTGTGTGGACTTCACGGACCTCAACAAAGCATGTTCACAGGACTGCTATCCACTGCCAGAGATAGACTGGAAGGTCGAATCCCTGTGCGGATACCCTTTCAAATGCTTCCTAGATGCATATAAAGGGTATCTTCAAATCCAGATGGCAGTTGAAGATGAGGAAAAAACAGCTTTCCACACCAGTCAAGGAGTGTACTGCTACACAAAAATGCCTTTTGGCCTGAAGAACGCAGGTGCGACATACCAACGACTGGTGGACACAACTTTCGAAAAACAAGTAGGCCGCAACTTGGAAGTCTACGTTGACGACCTTGTCATCAAAAGCCACACAGAGGACGAGTTGGTGCGCGACATCGAGGAGACATTCAGAACATTGGGGCGAATAAACATGAAGTTAAATCCCAAGAAGTGCACCTTTGGCGCAACCGAGGGCATGTTCCTTGGATACTTGATAGAACCCGATGGAATCAAGCCTTGCCCAGAAAAGACAAAGGCTGTTATTGATCTCCCCTCACCGTTCACACTCAAAGAAGTCCAGTCATTGAATAGAAAGCTAGCAGGGCTAAACCGTTTCTTATCTAAGTCAGTAGACAAATCTCTTCCTCTCTTTAAAACACTCACGAAGTGTACTAAAAAGGGAGACTTTCGCTGGACTAAAGAAGCAGAGGAAGCTTTCCAACAACTTAAAAACCATCTGGCCTCTTTTCTCAAACTTGTCGCACCGCGACCACGGGAAGAACTAATCATGTACTTATCGGCAACCCATGGAGTAGTCAGCGCGGTACTATTGACAGATAGGAATTCCGTCCAGACACCCATATACTTTGTAAGCAAAGCCCTAAAGAAAACAGAGACTAACTACAGCGCTATGGAAAAGCTGGTCTTAGCTCTAGTATTCGCAGCCAAAAGGCTGCATAGATACTTTCAAGCGCACCCAATAGCTGTAATCACTGATCAACCAATCAAACAAGTTATCTCTAAGCCTGACGCATCAGGACGCTTACAAAAGTGGAGTGTACTGCTAAGTGAGTATAACATCTCATACAGACCGCGCACTGCAATCAAAGGACAAATCTTAGCCGATTTTATCGTGGAGAAGCCAGACAGCGACAGCCCGACATCTGCAACTAAAACAGATCTACAGGAACCCTGGATTCTGTTCACAGATGGGTCTTCATGTGTAGATGGATCAGGCGCATGCCTTATTCTTACAAATCCAGAAGGTATGGAATTCACCTATGCGCTACGCTTTGAATTCACAGCCACAAACAATGAGGCAAAATACGAAGCCCTACTAGCCGGACTATGCATCGAAATCCAAATGGGTGTACGCAACCTAGAAGCAAACGTAGATTCGCGACTAGTCGCTAACCACGTGCTAGGTGAATATGAAGCCAAGGATGAACACATGATCCAATACCTGGAAAAGACAAAATCCTTGATCAAAAAATTTGATAGGTTCACAATAAAACAGGTGCCTAGAGGAGATAACAGGAAGGCGGACGCACTCAGCAAGATCGCATCCACAAGCTTCGCACACCTCTCAAAACAGGTATTGGTAGAAACCCTAAAAAACAAGTCAATCTTGGAAATGGAGATATCCACAGTGATAGAAGAACAAGATCCTACATGGATGACACCTATCATTGAATTCATTAGCAAGGGAATCCTACCCCAAGATCATAAGGACACTCGAAGAATACGGCGCACAGCGCAACGATTTGAACTACGAGACAACGTACTCTATCGACGCTCTTTCTTACAGCCACGGCTCAGATGTGTTGGACCTCTTCAAGCAGACTACGTACTCCGAGAAATTCACGCTGGATCATGTAGTATGCACTCAGGGCCGCGATCCGTGGTGGCAAGCGCTCTAAGGTCAGGGTACTATTGGCCAACAATGCATCGCGACGCACGCGATCTGATAAGAAAATGCAGCAATTGCCAAGTACATAGGCCAATTCCGCGACGACCACAACAAGAGCTAACACCAATTACCTCACCATGGCCATTTTACAAATGGGGTATTAACATCGCAGGACCCTTCCCTGTAGCAGCTGGAGGAGAAAAGTCCCTCATCATAGCCATAGACTACTTTACGAAGTGGATCGAAGCAAAGGCGGTGGTGAACACCACAGGAAACCAAGTCAAACGCTTTGTCTGGGACAACATTGTCTGTCGCTTCGGACTACCGGGTGCGATCATATCAGACAACGGAAAACAATTCTGTGATAACCCATTCAAAGATTGG
The DNA here is from genome assembly GCA_030686995.1 of Artemisia argyi. NCBI lineage: Eukaryota > Viridiplantae > Streptophyta > Magnoliopsida > Asterales > Asteraceae > Artemisia > Artemisia argyi. The sequence continues at coordinate 92,220,553 of CM060685.1, read as the reverse complement.
GGCGCACAATTGAACATCACACAACACTTTGCTTCAGTAAAACACCCACAAACCAATGGCCTAGTTGAGCGCGCAAACCGCAGTCTAGGTGAAGGAATAAAAGCGCGCCTTGACAGATACAAAGGAAGGTGGGTAGATGAGCTCTCGCATGTCTTGTGGGCGCATCGCACAATAATCAAAACCAGTACTGGCGACACGCCATTTTCCCTAGTCTATGGAACAGAAGCCGTCATACCAGCTGAGATAGGAATGCCAACTATACGTACAGCAGAGGTCAACGTCACAACAAACGACGAGGAACGGCGCATAGACTTAGACGTACTGGAAGAAAGATGCGAACGCGCAGCTATACGCGAAGCAAAGGCTAAGGCAAAAATGAAGAAGTATTATGATGCAAAGGTCAAACACACTTCATTCAGACCAGGAGACTTTGTTTACCGCGCTAACGATGCGAGCCACGCAGAAGACACAGGCAAGCTCGGACCTAAATGGGAAGGACCTTACGAGGTCACAGACACGCTCGACAACGGCGTATACAGACTGCGCGATATGGAAGGTCACGACCTAGCGCGCACCTGGAACATCTGCAATCTTAAAAGATGTTACTTTTAGGCTACGACCCTTACACAGATACCCTCGCATCCTACGTGATCCCCAATAAGTGTTTGTTTTTCTTTCCTAGGAATTGTATTTTTTATTTTCTTTAAAAACTTGCAAGTATCAATAAAATGTTATGGTTTTTAGCTAACTCCATAGCCTATTTTACTTTATTGCATACATAATAATATATGTCAATATTGTTATCTTACATTTTTATTGCCTACATGGCGTGCATGCACCACTTAAAGACCCACGAAGGCATAAAGGATGAGTTAACCTACTAATTCACTCGTTGAGTAAGAGGGTTGCAAACCCATCAACATTGGATCACGTATCCTTGCTAAGCGCCTTACTCTTGAGACGTCGAGGTAAGTTTCGCGTGCGCACCCCACGACGGATGCGCACATGCTAAGTACACTGTACAAGCTTAGCAACATAACGAGCCAAGACACTTGGTCAAATAATAAAACTTCGCAAACAATGCAAGTATAATTTTTAAAGTCACACTTAACGAGCCAAGACACTTGGTCAAACCTTCGCAAACAATGCAAGTATAATTCTCCAAAGTCACGCACTTAAAACACTTGGTTAAATAAGTTGGCAAACAATGCAAGTATATTTAAGTCACGAACTTAAGCAAAAAGATATCTTATTCCACATTTATTCATAAAAATTACAAGGAAAGATACATAAATATACAAAAAGCCTACACGCTATGGCGATGCTCAGGGCTATCTTGCGGAGCAGAAGAACTCCCCGCTTCCTGAAGCTTTCTGAGAAGCAATGCATCATTGGGAGATACCGTGGGAACACTCACGGGCACACCATCAGATCTGGGGATGTGCGCAGCACCAATGCCGCACATCACAACTTTACCCTTGATGCCCTTATTCTGAGCAGCCCTCTGCTCATGACGCTCCAGAACCTCTTTCAAGGGAATCTCCCTCTCAAGAGCAAAGGGTTTGAGGATGTCGCGAGGCTGCGCGAACACAGGAATCTGCAGCTGCGACACATCAGGCTTTAGATAGTAATCTGATTCCCCTTCCCCATTCTCTCCAAGATGGCGCTGCAATGTCAACCCCGCCATAAGTACATCTATGGGGTCGTCTTGATCGCGCTCCAGTCTCCCAATGTGCGGTAGCTCGAGGATCTTCAACCCCGCCATTACCTGCATCAACTCATCATAAGCAGTAGCGCTGTACCCAGGGACTTCCGCCAAGTCCTTCTTCAGCAGCTGGGCCTCATGGAGATCCTCCATAGTCTGCGATCTCCCACGCGCCATCGTACAGTGCACCACCTTCCCAAAGGCGTCCACCACCTCTTGGGACTCCAGCGCGCCCATAGCTGCCAGGCGCAGCCCATGGCTAATCAACCACCTACATTCACAAAGACAATTTGTGTAAGTAAAAAGCATGGCGATAAAGTTATTATGAAGAAGAATAAAACAAAAAGAATACCTGCGCTCAGCAATGGTCGACATCAAATGAGGATATAATTCCTCGTCATACTCAATGCTAAGACCACGTAGCTTGTCCTCCTGCGCCTGGATGATCTTCAACATATCCTCCTTAAACTTGGTGATGCTAGCGTAGTGCTCCACCTTCTTCTCCTCCAAGAAGCGCACGGCGAAAGTCAAGTCAGACTTATAATGGTGCAGCTCTCCACGCGCCTTCACCACCTCAGCCATGGCGGACAGCTTCTCGTGGGTGATCTTCTCAGCATACACCCGCGAGGCCTCCAACTCCACCTGCGCATCAGCCAACTGCGCACGGAGCCTCACTAACTCCTCATCCTTCTGGGCAAGAGCACTGCTCTCCCCGACATACTTCTCTTTCAACTGAGCTACCAGCTCAGCTTGGCGCACAGCAGTCGCAGCCAGCTCATCCATCAACTGCTGCGCCTCTCCATCCTCGACAACCTTGGCCTTCCCCTCCCTGTTTTCATTCTGTGGAGAGGAAACCTCATCAACGAAGACTCCATCATTCTTCGCAGCATCATCCCTAAAAGAGACAAAACACGACAGTTAGTAAATATTACAACAAGTAATATACGAAAAAAGAGATGATAAAGGTGCAGGCACTTACAAAAACGGAGAAGCCTCGGCAGCCTTTTTCCCCGCACCAGAAGTAGATGTCTCTTCTGCGGTAGACTCCGCATCCCCAATAACGTGACGACGTCTCTTCCTGGTGCCACTGCCCCCAGCCTCTCCCTTGCGCTTGACATTCTGCGCAACTTCCTCCTTCAGCACCTCCTCAGGCTTGAGGATCCTTATGCTGTCAGACGACCCCGAGTGCGCCTCCTCGTGCGCCACCTCTACATTGGGCGCCACCTCCACATTGGGCGCCACCTCCGCATCGGGCGCCACGCTCTGAACGGGCGTCACTTGGAGCGGCGGCGTGTTCTCAGGGACCACCTCTGGCAGCACGGTCAAGCGACCCTCAGTTGCCTCCAGTAGGGGTTGCTCACCTTCCCTCAGAGGGCGCACACCTATAGTTACAAGTTTCGGCTTGTCCAGCTTAACAACGGAAAACAGATCCATCTCTGCGCACATCAATAATAAAAAAAAGGATTAGTTATTAAAAGCGCGCATACAGAAAAAGAGACTTACAAAAGCTTGAAGTAGAAGGGATGAACACCCACCCCGGCCATCCTCACTTAAGAAAGTGGGCACCTCATCCGCAGCGCCGAAATAAGAGCGGCTCAACCCCATGTGCACCAAAAACTCCTCCGGATAGGGGTTAATGGACAGTCGGTTGGCATCAAGAGTTTGCGCATCAACCTGCCTATAGGAACCGGGTGCGGGGCGCCCATCCCTTGGCAATGTGTCCTGAGTATAAAACTCATAAGGCGATGGAAATACTACATCATCAACCCAGAAAAAGTACTCCCTCCAATTCTTTAGGGCATCTACTTTCTCAGTATAACACTGAAGCGCCCCCTGGCGCTTCGCAAAAGAAACCCAACCATTTGACCACGTCGTGTGGTAAAAGGAGCGGAACAAGGCCACGGTCGGTTCTATCGCAAGTAAACGGCAGTTCACTTCAAAATTCGACACCTTAGCCGTACCTATACAGTACAGCTGAGAGATGTGAAGGCGATAGTGGTTGAGCAAATCGCTCAGAAAGATAGATATGGGTACACGGTAATTCGCGTACTCAAAAATTTTTGCGTATAGCCCTATTTTCCCTTCGGGGAAATCAGCTATACACGCGTCCACATCTGGAGCCTCTGGATGGACATCCAGAGGCACAAAATAGTCGGACAAAAATTGAGTAACATCCTCAATGGTCATCGCAGAGCGAAAGTCCTCTAACTGGGCAACCATCTTCATTAAATTACGAAGTGAAACGCACACAAATTACCTACGAAAATGAAGTATTTTCTTTGCAAAAAGCTTTCAAGAAAAGTGAATAGTGGTGAGTGTGTGTTTTACTGTGTGATTGTAAAATATGGGGCGGTGACTCTTATATAGGGAGTAAAAACCCTAGTTTATCTCCACGTGGAATCCACTCACAAAAACGTATGGATGGAACTGAACCGGTACATGCACTTTTTCCCGATTTACGAAGGCCACGTGGACACTACCCCTAATTTTCGAGGTATCCATTTGAAATACCCATGGCTAGGTGCATTGCACTTAAAAATGGGCGGTAATATTCCCTTGTTTTTCCGCCATGCTTACCGCTGATAATATTAGTCTAGTGTCCGCGGCTATGAGCCGCGCACACTAGACTGGGGGGACATGATGACGTATAGTCTATATATGGGCCACAAGCCCGAATGATAAACATTACTTGGCCCAAATCCACCATGAGTGGGCTATCGTTATAAATGACTTGGGCCATAATAATAACGGCTTGGGCTCACGAAGCCCAAAGCCCAACCAAATTAATCGGGCATGCGATAAGGATCTTCTATTCATAGAATAGATACCCTTACCCCGATAAGCACCACGAGTGCGAAGAGTAAGGAGCAAGAAACCCACGCGGTTTCAGCCCTTATATAAGGAATGATATATTCTCATTCAAAGGTTCGAGATACAACCCTAACTCTCTACGAGAACCTTAAATCGATTACTTACTCTCACGCCGGAGTCTAATCGAGGGAGACAATCCCTCGATAAGCCTAACGGTGTTGTTTATTTTCTTAGTGCGCAGGTAACAAGTACTAAGAAGCGAATTGGTACGAGAGCAAGAGCCAATAACCAGGAACGCCCAACTTTTGTATCAACAAGGGTATTACTTCATAACATACAGTACAAGTTACAGAAAACGACTCTAAATGAGACGTTTTGAAAAGATTTATGATCGATTAATATGAAATATCAGAGTTTACAAAGAGGTCCCAACAAGTTTTGAGTACATAAGTAGCACAACATAAACACTTACAAGTTTTATTGAATGATAAGGATACATTGTCATAAAAAATATCCGTGCGCCTTCACATGCCAGCTAATACTTTAAAAACCTGGAATAAAACATTCTAAAAAACTCAACACAAATGTTGAGTGAAATTCATAGGTTTAATTAAATAGTCAACACAAGATTTCCATATTTGTGGTGATAATTTGCAACGAATACAAATATAAGGAAAATAGTATTTATTGCACTAAGCTCATTACAACTAAAGCGTTAACAAAGTATCACATATGTAGAGGAAGAGTATGCTGAGAAAAACTAGTGAAATGTATGAGAGTTTATATGAGGGTGGTGTTTTTAAGTGTATGATTCAAATTTAAATTTGAATGAAGAGTGTGATGGAAGGTTGTAGGAACATAGGTGTGTAAGAGGGTGAGTTGGCCATTCCAAGATCACATATGTAGTAGAAGAGAATGTGATGAGGATGAGTGAAACTTGGAGGCTGATTTGAGGGTTGCGGCCACGCAAAAAGTTTTACTTCTCAAGGGATCTTGAGAAGCTTGCAATCCTCGAGGTAGTGTATCTGGTCATTATAGTGTAGTATAGGTATGTCTGGGGGATTGATCGTTCTCTAGGGGAATAGTGCCGTTAGGTTGAAGTGTATGACGATTTAAGCCTAAAGGTGAGGGATGATTCTTTTTTGTTAATACAAATAATGTCAAAAACATCATTTGCATTAATCGGTCTCTACTAGTTTTGATAATCACAAAATACAAAAACACATTACGTAAAACTACGACTAAAATGTTTTTAATCGGGAAAACTCATTTTCGTCTTCAACATCTCTTAAGGTATGTATGAAAATCTACCAACTTGTGTATGTGATCAAAGGATTTATATTTCATCAAAACTTTATATTTTCATGTCACAAAACATTTTTACAAAAGTATTTTTGTATAATTTAAATAAATGTTTTATTAAGAAAATGTTTTTAAATTTCAAATGCATAAGAGCCATTTTTCCAGCTTAAAACCGACAAAAATTTTCACCACGTTAGGACAAAAATGGGAGCGTCTGTCGGGACGGTCCCTTAAAGTGGACGGCGGTCCCTTATTGATAAAGGACCGTCCGGTATTTAAGGGACCGTCCCTCTCTTTCCTGGCGTATATAAATACAAAACTATTCCATTTCAGAATTCTCACCTCTTATGCACTAAAACTTTCTATAATCCGAAATCCTTTCCAAAACATATTCATTGATCACATTATCGGGTTCTAGTTGTTTACAAGTGATCACACTCATCATTGCTCTAAAGTGCAAGAGAAGAACATTCGTTGTAATCAAGAGACGAAGTGTTGAAGAAGAGTCTTTCTCATCTCGGATAAATCATCATTTATATTCATTGTTTCATGTATGTGATGAGGCGAAATTTGTTACGCTTTTAAGGGGTCATTTAAGCCTTAAGTCATGATAATATGATCAATTCTTACCCTAAATCGTTCCTTTTGTCATTTTAGGTACTTTTGAAGAGAATTATGGAAAACAAAGTATTTTGGACATTTTTGGAGCAAAAAGTGAAGAAAACGACAAAGTTAAGAATCCAAGCTAGAAATTGCACTTGACGGCATCACCTATTCCAAAGTGGCGGCGTCAGCCTTTGTGACAAGAGGTGGATATCACTTTTACACTTGACGCGCCAGAAGACAATTTGGGTATTTACACGTGACGACGTCACCCTTTACCAGAATTAGGCCATCACATGTATTCTCTAAAGCATGACGGCCCAAAACTCCTACAAAGTGACGACGTTAAGAAGTTGGATTGGGCGACAAGAAATCCTAGCCGCAGCGAGATGACGCCGTCACCCTTGTAAATCTATATATAGATTTTGATTTTTCATTCATTAGTGTAAAACTTTAGAGAGGAACTTTTGGTGGAATAACCCTAACACGAATTTCAGAGGTTTTTAAGGGTTTCATACCCTTGTCTCTTCCATGTTCAATTAAAGATAAGTAATCCATCAATCATTCAATATGTCTATGTGTTGTTTGATTCTATCTTATGCTTGTCTTTCTTTTGACATGCTAGGCTAGGTTTATTTGTGTTTTTTTAGATGTAGTGAAACCTAGTTATTGATTATTGATTGATAGTTTGTTATTAGTTGTTGTTGGGTAATTGATAATCGATGTTAGGCTTAAGAAAACTGGCTAATCTCCTATTCAGTAACTTGCTTGAACGTCTTAAGAAACATGAATCGGATGTGTACTATGATTTTTATGGTTGTATTTAATGCATAAGTAACTATTAAGGAGGTCATGGTAAGGATACTTAACATGTCGCCATTGGAAGAGATAGAAACTTATAGAGTTGGGGAAGATCGTACACGGCCTTACAAATGGTATTAAGGAATGCAACCCGTCACCCACGCAATTGCAACAAGCTTATCAATTAATAAAAGATAACTAATGAGTAATGAAATCTAAGTAAACACGTTTTCTCCATATATAGTTTACACATTTTATTTTCTTGTTCATTTTATTTTTATTGCATTAGTAGTTATTTGGGTTATTTGACTAGCAACTAATTCCGACCTTCTTCCAAATACCTGAGATTTTACTTGCTTTCATAAAATATAAAAAAATACAAAAAGAATCATCCCTCACCTCTAGACCTAGTTAGATTAATTTCAATCCTAACAAGCACTATTCCCGGTGGAGAACGATCAATCCCCCGGTACTTGCCACTTCACTATACTACATCGGTCAGGTACACTGCCAGCTGGGGATTGTAAGCTTCTCAAGATCCCTTGAGAAGTAAAACTTTCATGTAGACCACAATCCGCACATCAAACTTTTTGGCGCCACTGCCGGGGAATAGTTATAGTTTAGTTTGAGATTTATTTTTATTAGGTCTACTCACTTGGTTCCTTTCTAGTGAGATTTTTATTTTTATTTTTATAGGTTTTCTTTATTCTATCTTGTTTCTTTGTTTCTTTGTTCGTAACCATTACCATCAGCAATCATGGAAGGTGGTAATATCTTTGATCCCATCAACCCACCACAACAAGACCCACCACAACCAACCCAACCTCCTAGAGCCTGCACTTTAGGAGAGTACTCCTGACCTAGCCACCAAGGGTATCGAAACACCATTGAGCTCACTCAAGGAGCCAATGTGTCTCCCTTGCAATCCGACACCATCCGGTTTGTGCAAAGCAGATGTACATTCCATGGACTTCGTTCTGAAGATCCAAACCAACATCTCAAGGATTTTCTCAAAACCATAGATTCCATAGACCTTGATGTTGACACTCGAGAGATGACCCGATCACGTCTCTTCCAATTCTCTCTACGTAACCAAGCTAGTCAATGGCTTGAGCGTTTACCTGCGGGATCCATCACATCTTGGGATGATCTCACCTCTCGTTTCCTTGCTCAATTTTTCCCACGGGAAGAACCACCAAGTTAAGGAATGACATCTTGATGTTCCAATAATGTCAAGATGAAACTCTTTACGAAGCATAGACTCGTTTCAAGGATTTACTTTAAAAAGTCCCTCATCATGGCATAGATCTTTGGCTCTAAGTCCAAATCTTCTATGACCATATCAATCTCCCCACAAGGCGAACCATTTACCAAGCGGCCGGTGGTAAGCTACGTGATCGAAGTGCGGAAGAATCCTGGGAACTCATAGAAGATCTTGCTCTCTATGACAACGAAAGTTGGAATGATCCCCGTGATTTGAACAAAACGGTCAAGGCAATATCTTTGCCTTCGAATAATTCAAGCACTTCCGACCGTAGGATCATGAAACTTGAAGACCAAGTCATGTTTCTCATGAAATCCTACGAAACTCCTAAACCTTCAAGCCAAGTGAAGAAAATCACTTCTTCATGTGAATATTGTAGTGGTCCTCACGACACTCGTAATTGCATGAAACTCCCCGAACAAGCTTTTGCGGACTACGCATCCTCGCGTACCGACGGAGCGGGAGACAAGTGGTACACTTTCAAACCCGAGCCAAACCCTTACGGTGATTCATACAACCCCTCTTGGAAAAATCACCCAAACTTTAGGTGGAAACAAAATCAAAACACCCCTCAAAACAATTCTTCCAATCCACCTAATCGTTTCCAACCAAACAATTCATCCTCAAACCTTACTTTCAACAACAATCCTTCCAACAACTATGGTAGTACCAATAACTTCGATGGATTGATGTCCAAATTCATGGCATCTCAAGAAGCTCGTTTGGCTAAGTTTGAATCCGAATTCAAACAAAAACAAAGCGAGATGACAGATAAGATTGACACATTGTTGAAAGTTCTCAATGACAAAGAAATGGGAGCACTCCCGAGCGACACGGTTAAGAACCTGAAACTAAACATTAATGCCATCTCTTCGGTTACGTCTCCTAGTTCTTGCCTGCCCACAATACTATTCGGTCAACGCCATGAGCACATGTTTCAAGCAAACTCAAGTTGTTAAAAACGACCAACAAAATGAAACCACCAATAAAAAGTTGGTCAACAAAGTAATTGAAATGCCTCCAATTCAAAACCTTGACGATGAACTCAAGGAGCTCCACCTTGAACGTCCGGTTATTGATGTCTTAGCTCGAGCTCCCTACTACAATGCCCTTTTAGAAAAATATGAGGAGAAACTTAAGTTGGGTAAAAATGGGACCGCCTTCATTCAAAACAAGCTGCCTAAGAAATTAGATGATCCGGGTGATACGTGGGAATCGCACCAGGCTTTACCTCTCGAGGGATCTCGAGAAGCTTACAACCCCCACCAGGCAGTGTACCTGATCGTTGTAGTATAGTATAGTGACAAGTACCGAGGGATTGATCGTTCAACTCAGGAATAGTGTCGCTAGGATTAAAAAGCCTAAAAACTAGGTCTAGAGGTGAGGGATGATTCTTTTTTGTATTTTTATATTTTTATAAAAGCAAATAAAATCTCGGGTTTTGGAAGAGTGGGCGGAATTAGTTGCTAATCAACTACCCAATAACTAAAGATGCAATCAAAATAAAATAACATAAATGAAAATGAATCTAATTAAACTAGTGTGGTGTGAACAATAATAGGGAAAGTTGTGTTTACTTAGGTTTCATTACTCCCGAGATATCTTTTACAGGTTGATAGTTTGTTACAATTGCATGGATGACGGGTCGTATTCCTTAATACTAGTCGTAGGGCCGTGTACAATATTCCCTAACTCTATAGGATCCTACTTCACTCCTATGTCGAGCTGTTAGAAGCTCCTAACATGGGATCATTAGAATTCTCCTACGCCTTAAATACAACCAAAAATCATAGTACACCTCTGATCATGTTTCTTAAGACATTCAAGCATGTCACCAATGGAAGTCTGCCAGTTTTCTTAAGCCTAACATCGAATACAATCATCCGTAACAACTATAAACAAACAATCAACCCATAATTAACATCTAGGTTTCGCTACAACTAAGTAAACACACAAGAGATCTAGCCAAGCATGTTAAATTCAAGACAAGTGTAAGATATATTCAAGCAACACATAGACATATTGATTGAATTGAAAGAGTATTTATCTCAAATTGACATGAAAGGTTTCAAAGGGTAAAAACTCTTGAAAAAGCTGTGAAATTCGGACTAGGGTTTATCTCCAAAGTTATACCCTAATTGTTACCCCCTAATGAATGAAAATTGCAAAACTATATATAAATTTTACAGGGTGATGGCGTCAAGAATAAATTTTTGACGCCGTCAACTCGCCGCCCATAATGAAATCGGATTGCCTAGATCCACTTTTGACGCCGTCATGTGCAATTCTACTCTGGGCCGTCACTCACATTTTGACCATGACGGCCTATGGTGACGCCATCATGTCCCTAGTTCAAAACTCTTCTGGATCATCACGGACTTTATCCACTTTCACCTCTTGTATTGCTCTTGACGCCGTCACTTGAGAACTCTTGACGCCGTCAGGTACTGTTCCCAGCAAGGAAAATTAAGACTTTGCCGTTTTCTTCACTTTTATGCTCCAAAAACGTCCAAAATGCTTCCTTTTCCAGAATGCACTCCAAAAGTACCTAAAATGACAAAAGGAACGATTTAGGTCAATATTTGATCAAATAAATTCGAATCCGGGCTAAAATGACCCCCTAAAAACGGTTTATTTTTCGCCTCATCAAATACCCTTACACTTGAGATTTGCTTGTCCTTAAGTAAATGCGCTTTTATTCTAATAAAATACGAGTTAGGGGTCATTTAACACTAATATAAAAGTAATTACAACAAATAATCGTTCCACTAAAGACCAAAGACAAGCACGGAGGTCATACACTAGCACCTCACAAATAGTGTTTAGATACTCATATCTCTCGGGTGTAATAAAGTATATATCACAATATGGAAATGGAAAAGATCTCTCACTACCTGTCATAGCAAAATAGATTACCATAGGCTTGGGAAAGGATCAAACCTCCACCGCATGGCGTAAGCACCTAGGATAAACTATCAAAGAGGTCGTTTAAAGGGTTATAACATTAGGTGTAGGGATATGGAATACACGGTTTTGTTGGATAAAGGCAATCTTTACTGGTGGCGAGTTAATTATCTTGGTTAATTACATGTACAATATAGCGTTGCTAAGCCAAGACTAGACTCAACTTAAGCTAATAAATCAAAAATAACAAAAACATAAAACAAACATAGAATGAAACGGGATGGTAGTTCGTATGTTTTTTTCTCTTTTTCTTTTTCTATTTTTTTTTTATTTTTCTTGATTTTTCGATTTTTTTTTTTTTTTTTTTTTTTTTTTTTTTTTTTTTTTTTTTTTTTTTTTGCATACACTCTTACCCTACCATCCAAAATAATACATCATCGAGAATGAACATTCCCCTTACACATGAATTTTTACATACTTTACAATAAACTAATCTATTGACTCGAATCAAGATAATCAAAACACTTATAATACTTTTAAGATTAACGTACATATGGGGGTAATAATATGATGTTCTTCCCCATTACTCCATAACACAAGTACTTTATCCATGAGTCCCAATCGTCCCAAAACAATATGTACAAGATATGACTCGACTTAGCAACCATGTAATCAATTAGATAATTAACTAAGGGTTTAAACATGTAACAATAATGCACTAAAGATGAGTGCATACACGGAAGGCTAAGGCGATTTAGGTGTATATTTAAGTGGGTTGTAACAAATTCTTCCTTTAAGTAAGATGCTTAAAGTTAGAAATGAAAAGATAGGCTCGGAGGGGTGTACTAGGGGTTTCGTGTATTAAAAATGAGTACAACACTAAGGTGTGGGAAAAATTAATTGACTTTACTAGCCAAGTAATATGACTTAAATGGTCAAGTAATTATGATACGGGTTTAACACAAGAGTGATCCTAATGCCTCTTATCATGTAGTAAATCCTACTACACGAATGTAATCTCACTAGCGGTCTCGGGATGCATCACTAACGCAAGTTCTAGAATCTAAATGCTACCGGTACACTCATAAGCACTAATAGTAAATGCTTTTCCTATCAAATCTAAAGACAAACCTCACATATTTGGGTGGAAAATTTTTCTGAATAGTACGGTTTTGTGCTAGTCATACAACTCCTATCCATGAGACGCTTGCTATGGCTAAAGTTTCACTCCTAAATGTTGTAAAAAATATTTAAATTTGGCGCTAAAATTACACTAACAAGTATTTCTCTTAGTTTTATTACACACCTACCATCGAACAAACAAACTCAAGTGCAAGTGTATCCTATAAGGTATCATCATTTACCCTCCCCTTACACTTAGGATGAACATTGTCCCCAATGTTCAATTAAAGAATGTAAAAGTAAAACAGGTAAAAGAATGAAATCAAATACTCCCCTGATTCATTCGGTGTGGATAGTGTGGTAACAAGGTTAGATCTTCCTCCAAGAAAATGAACAATCAAAGCTTCCCTTCCAGAAAAATAAATCATCTTCTTGTCATACATAACCTGTTAAACCTGAGAAAATAAATAAAGCAACCTCGCGTAAAATCGGCGGCAATCTATATATACTAACAAATCCTAGAAAGCAAATTACGATATAATGCCTGTGGAATGAATCTTTGAAGATTTCATGGAGTTTATAATACTAAATAATTAACAAAAACTTCAACACTCCATTAGAAAATCAAAACTAGCAAAATTTCCAGAATTTAACACATGACGCCGTCAGGAATTAATTCCTGACGCCGTCAGAAGTGACTTGCAGAAATCTTTACGTTAAGTTTCCGGAAAATTTCTGGAAAAACTTATGTCCTACTTCCTGGAAAATCCTGCAAAACATCATTATGACTCGATACAAGCATTTGACTCTAACAAATACTAATACACATGTTCATTTAATATTGTGGAGAATCATGATCAATTTCGTTCTTAAAATCAAATTTGGGGTTTCCCCTTACACTTATCTTTTGCGAAATACCTTTGTATGAAGTTATGACGAAGTTAAACATCAAAATAAAGAATTTTCACAATTTAGTTTTGAAACATGATCTACCAACAATAAAAATAAAGCATGCATACGGAAGCAAATAACAATCAAACAAATAAAAATCACACAAAACATGGGTTGCCTCCCAAGAAGCACTTTTCTTTATTAACGAGTCTTGTAGCTAGACTCAAGTTTGTGGGCTACTAAATTAAATGGGTGAGCTCCTCGTTGAGGACATCTTTGGGATCAAACTTGGGTTTCAACTTCCTATCGTTTTTCTTGGTACGGTATGACCTTTCAAACTTTTCTCCATCCGGATCATATAAAATCATCTTCATATGCCATGATCCGTCACCTTCCTTAGGTGGCTTGTCCCACCTCCATTTACACTTATCCCCCTCTTCTTCCACTTGTTCATCTCTATGTTAATAGGCATTACGCATAAGAATTCAATCATTTTCCTAAAGACTAAGGGATCCTCAAAAGGGTCTAGCTCCTCATCTCTAGGTATGAGTTGTTCCACCGAATGTGTTTTATCGATGAAGTCGTTTTCTAGATAGAATGGGCGTTGAGGTCCTATAAAGTTTCTTTCTATCCAAGGTCCATATCTAGATGGTCTCCTATTCATTTCTACCCAATGCGGTGTCGGTTCGTCCTCACAATCGTAGCTATGCTTCCTAACATCATAAACCGACCAAGTATCGCCCTCTCCTACCGCTATCTTAGACTCCTTACAATCTATCATGGCACTAGCGGTTGCTAAAAATCATCTTCCTACTAACAATGGGCATGTAGTATCACTAACCATATCTAGGACGTGAAAATCCGCTAAAATAGTTAGCTTTCCTACGTGAACCACTACATCTTTGATCATTCCAACCGGATGGGCAATACTCCCATCTGCTAGACCAATTAGTACTTCCGTCTCCTCTAACTTTCCTAGCTTAAGAGTGGTGAAAAGGGATAAGGGAATCAAGTTGAGGCTTGATCCTAAATCGGCTAGTGTGTCAAAAGCTTCGGATTTCCCTATCTTACAAGGCAAAACAAATATACCCTGATCATCAAGCTTATTAGGCAACTTGTTTTGAACGAAGGCAGTCCCATTTTTACCCAATTTAAATTTATTATAATTTTCTAGTAGGGCACTATAGTCGGGAGCACGGGCTAAGACATCAATGACGGGGTGCTCAAGGTGGAGCTCCTTGAATTCATCGTCAAGGTCTTGTGTAGGAGGTGTTTCAACTTTGTTATTGTTGGGTTTTGGATTCTACTGCTGAGTGAAACTACTGCTGAGTGAAACTGCTGCTAATAAAAATGACTCTACTTCTGATGTCAAAGTGCTGCTACGGGAAAATGTTGCTGAAGTAAACTACTGCTAATGTGATAAGCATGTATTCGTAGTAGATAATTATAGAATAGATTATGTGTATATCTTAAACGTCTAGAATATTCTTATCTTGCATAGAAAGTTATTGTAAACCTAGTAGGACTCCTTGGCCTATAAAAGGAGGATCCTAGGGTTAGATTGAGTACACGTATTGTTTAGTTTTCGTTAACACTTCAAGGTTGTAAAACCCTAGCATTGTTGAGTGCTCGTATTAATAATATTGAAGTGTTGATAGTGAATTGTTCTTCTTAAGTTAAGATTTTACATTCCGCATTCAAGCTTAAGTGTTTATATTAAGTCAACTTCTATATAAGATCGTTTGCTCAACTGGGATCAACAAGTGGTATCAGAGCTTGTGATCTAGAAGTTGAATCAAGAAGAAACTGTTCCTTGCAAGTTTGCTGTTCCTAATCAACTGCTAAAGATGGGTGATGACACACATATGGTGACTGCTTCAAAGGTTCCCATGCTCAACCCTGGTGAATATGAGCTATGGAAAATGAGAATCAGACAATACATTCGCATGATTGACTTTAACATGTGGAATGTGATCATGAATGGTGACTCTTTACCAAAGAAGGGTGCTGATGGAAAAGAGATACCAATCAAGACTGCTGAAGAAAATTCGTTAAGGAAGATGGAGATCAAGGCACACAGTATTATCTTAATGGGAATACCTAATGAATTTCAGTTGGACTTTGATGGCTGTTAGACTGCTAAAGAGTTAATGGATGCTATTGAATTCAGGTTTGGAGGGAATGATGCTACCAAGAAGTCAAGGAAAAACATGTTGAAGCATCAGTTTGAGAACTTTACTTTTGAAAGTGGAGAGAAGATTAATGGCACCTACAACAGGCTCAATCAACTTGTCAGTCATTTAAAGCTTGTTGGCTATGTGGTTTCACAAGAAGATGTAAATCTCAAGTTTCTCAGAAGTCTTGCACCTGAATGGAGTATGCACACTGTTGTTTGGAGGAATAAACCTGACTTTGAAACTATGAAGTTGGAAAGTCTCTATAACAACTTAAGAGTGTATGAACCAGAGTTGTCTACTTCATCTACTTCTGGTACACAAAATCTTGCCTTTGTATCTTCAAAGTCAAAGGGGTCAAAAGAATCTCACTCAGCTGCTTATGGATTATCTACTGCTGATGCATCTGCTGCTAGTTCAAATGATAATAATTCCACCAGTGATATTGCTTTATGTGCATTCTTGGCTGATCTAACTACAAGTATAAGGTCACAGGAACTTAATCAAGATCTGGATCACCTTGATCCTGATGATCTTGAAGAGATGGATCTTAAATGGCAAATGGCCATGTTGACCTTGAGGGCAAGAAAATTCTGGAAGAGAACTGGAAGAGAGATCAAGTACAGACCTAAAGAGAATGTTGGCTTTGATAAGTCGAAGATAGAGTGCTACAACTGCAACAGGAAGGGTCATTTTGCCAGAGAGTGTAGATCTCCAAAGAAAAATGTTGAAGCATCAAAGAAGACTGAAGAAACAAAGAATACTACTACTGCATTGGTGTCTTGTGATGGATTGGGAGAGTATGATTGGAGTGATTTGGCTGATGAAGAACCAAATTATTCTTTGGTGGCTCAAGTCAAGCCTGAAGTGCATAACTTTGCACTTATGGCTTATTCATCATCATCTTTTGGATCTGACTCTGAGGTATCTAATGATTCTGATTTATCTGTGTGTTCTTTTAAGTCTTGTACTGACACTGTAGAAGAACTTAAGTCTAGGAATGAGAGTCTAATTAGAGAAGTTGAAAACCTAAAACTTGATAACCTAGGTTACAAAGTAGGTATTCAAAATGTTGAAAGAAGACTTGAGTACTTAAAAGAGTGTGAGCTAGAGTATGTAGATAGAATTAACCACCAAGATGTTGAGATTTTTAAGAAAAATAGTGAAATTGAGTTTCTTAAAAATAAATTAGAAGAAGCAGAAAAAGATAGGGATGCAGCTCTTGCTGAAAAAGAAAACCATATAGTAAGAGTAAACAAACAACAATATGCTTCTGACTTGGTTAATAAATCTATTGAGAGTACCATCATGAGGAAAGGCAGTGGAATAGGTTATAAAGAGGTTGCTCCTCCTGCTAAGAGTGCCTTTGCTCCACCAGGAAAAGAATTGTCCTTTATTAGTGAGCTAAATATTGAAAAACCAATAGGTGAGTCTAGTACAAGTGTCTTAGAAACACCTAAGGTAGAGGGCAGAAAATTTCCTGATGCTCCAATTATTGAAGATTGGTACTCAGATAGTGATGAGGAACAAGAAAAGGTTGAACTAGAACAAAGTGTAGAAAAGGAAGAAATTTCTGTTAAAGTTGAACCTAAAATTGAACAGGTGAAGTTTGTGAGACCTGTGTTAGGTAAGGGTATCTCTAGGAGATTGGCTGAATATAATGAGATTTCTAGAGATAGAATGAATGGTTTCAATAATAAGCCTAGGGGAAATCAGAGAAACTTTAATAACCTAGTTTCAAACACATTAGGTAGTGAGTTTCAATTGAAGAAAAAGGCTTGTTATAAGTGTGGTAGCTTTGAACATTTGATTAATAGCTGTCCTGACCACAAGAAACTTGTTTGGAATCAATACACTAGGGTGAATCACAAATATGTTAATCAGAATACTCACCCTCATCCTAATAGAAACATGATTCCTAGGGCTGTGTTGTTAAGATCTGGTGCAACTAGATCCATTTATGCTGCTAAATCAAATGGTATTTTTAAAACCACAACTGGTTCTGTTGCTGGCTCTACTGCTAGTAAGTACTCTGCTGCTAGTAAGCATTTTCCTGCTAGTAAGCAATCTGCTGCTAGTACAAAACTTTCTACTTCTGGGCCAAAAGTTTTATCAAATACAGTTGTTGGAAATCATTTTTATGCTGTTAAGGCCTTAGCTTGTTGGGTTTGGAAACCAAAATCAACTGTTACAAACAATGTTTCCAAAACCAACAGTGCATCAAGTGATTTAAAGAAATTTAACTATGTTGATGCACAAGGCAGATCCAAGTCAGTAATGGCTTGGGTCCCCAAGAGAAACTAATTCCTCTATTTTCATATGCAGGGTAATCTACTGGATGATCTTAAAGATATGGTTATAGTTGATAGTGGATGCTCTGGACATATGACAGGGGATGAGTCTCAGCTTGAAGATTTTGAGGCTTTTGAAGGTGGTTATGTTGCTTTTGGGAATGATCCAAAAGGTGGAAAGATTGTTGGTAGAGGCACTTTAAGAACTGGAAATTTGGACTTTGAGAAGGTGTTTCTTGTAAAAGGACTTAAGTTTAACCTCTTTAGTGTTTCACAAATGTGTGACAAAAGGAATTTTGTTCTTTTTACAGACACTGAATGTATGATCCTTTCTTCTGATCTTCAGTTTCCAAATGATTAATTTGTGCTATTGAAGGTCCCTAGAAACGAAAATATATACAATGACCATATTAAGAACATAGTTCCCAAAAGAGCTTTAACTTGTCTGATTGCAAAAGCCACTATTGATGAGTCCAAATTATGGCATAGAAGACTTGGGCATCTGAACTACAAGACAATGAACAAGTTGGTGAAAGGAAATCTTGTGAGAGGCATGCCCTGTTTGAAAATTGTGAGACTTGTATTGCTTGTCAGAAGGGAAAACAACATAGAGTCTCATTCAAGTCTAAGACAGTGAACACAAATACAGAGCCCTTGCATTTGCTTCACATGGATTTATTTGGGCCTATTTTTGTGAAAAGTTTAAACAAGAAGTCATATTGCCTAGTTGTCACAGATTACTACAACAGGTTTACTTGGGTGTTTTTCTTAGCCACTAAAGATGAAACCCGAGAAATTCTTAAGGAATTTATCACAAGAGTTGAAAACCTGCACAACCACAGAGTGAAAATTATAAGATGTGACAATGGTACTGAGTTCAAGAATAGTGTGATAAACCAATTCTGTGTGGGAAAGGTATTCTAAGACAGTACAGTGTTGCAAGAACTCCACAACAGAATGATGTTGCAGAGAGAAGAAATAGGACACTAATTGAGGCTGCAAGAACAATGTTATCTGACTCTCAATTACCAATACCTTTTTGGGCTGAAGCTGTAAACACTGCATGTTTTGTGCAAAACAGGAGTAAGGTAGTGAAGCCTCACAACAAAACTCCATATGAGCTTTTTCATGGAAAGAAACCACTGATTGATTTTCTCAAGCCATTTGGATGTCATTTCACTATTTTGAACACTAAAGATCAGTTAGGCAAGTTTGAAGAGAAAGCTGATGAAGGAAATTTGGTTGGTTACTCTGTAAATAGTAAAGCTTTCAGGGTATATAACAAGAGAACCAAACATGTGGAGGAGAATTTGCATATCAAGTTTAGTGAGAACACATCTAATGCTGCAGGAAAAGGACTTGAATGGATGTTTGATGTTGACATCCTGACCAAGACAATGAATTATGTACCTGTTATTGCTAGTGTTGACACTAACAAACCACAAGAAGACATTGTTTTGATTGAGAAACTGAAGGTTGGTCCTACTTTCATACCTTTAGAATAAGTTTCTTAAATCTTGTATGACAATTACTTGTAAGATCTCATGGTTCTTTAGATGGAGTAGATCCAAATTGCATGATTAAGTTATCGCTAACTTTTTAGTTCATTTTTTCGCCTTGGTAAGTTTATATGGTCCTTAGTCATGGCTTCGCCGTGACCTTGGTTATTGTTACATGGTCTTGAGACTCAACCTTGGCTTTAGCCATGGTTGTGGTCTTGGCTTTAGGTCATTAGACCTCTTGGTGTTAGTAAACCATAACTATTATATAGTAACTTTGGTATATATATAAAATAGCTGTTAAGAAACTGAAAAAAATCTCATTCGTTATTGGTTTTCTGGATACGTGCTCCTGAGTTTTTGAAGAAAACGTGATTCCGGACAACTTTTATGATTTAACTTTTTCATGAAACGGACCAGAAGGGCCTATTTTTGCATGTTTAAGGTTCTATCACAGAAACATTTGGCAGTTTTGCCATAAAGTTTTGGTAACTTCAAATGGTCATAACTTTTGACTCGGGTACTCGTTTTAGGTGATTCAAATTGCTATGTTTTCCTTGTTAAGTCCTCTCTAACAATAGGTAAGTGTCAAATATCATAGTTATACTATTTTGGTCGTGGTTCTCCATAAAAGTCACTAGTTTACTTGTTTAAATAACATAAGTTAACATATATATACCATAACTTGTTTTACTTGTTTTTTTTATACATCATGAACATAATACAAAGACCATATATAGCATGAAAGAAACATAATAAGCATGAAAATGATATTGAGCAAGAAAGTGTAATAGGGTTTCTTACAACTTTTGGCTTTCTAAAGAAAGGAAGTTAAGAACAAGGATTAGGACTTTGATTGAGCAAGCTTCTCTTTTTGCAATGTTTGATAAACCGAGGTTAATTGAAGATTATAACGACCCCTTCTTGAAAGTACGAAGCTATTTGAAGATTATAACTACATCTTTTTGGAGACTTTAAAGTTATAACAACTTTTCTTAGAAAATTTCCAAGATTGAAGATCAAACACTAGTTTTCTTTCAAAAACTAGTTAACTTTCTTACAAAATATAAGAAAAGTGCCTTAGGTTTTAGGACTTGAAGGTTATAAGAAGGTGTGGTGCAAGTTTTCTATGTGTTTCTAGTTGGCTATTTATAGGATGAGAAAAATAGTTAACCATATATTGGTTAGAATTTAACCATGGTTAAGTTTACACTTGTAAACATCCTAGAGATCAATGGTTAAGATTTAGCCATCTTTCATGGTGACTAGCCAAAAATGCCACCTAGGGAAATAGTAAGGAGGTTAAGAGTTCTAGTTTTCTATCTTGTCTTACGGAGTGAGTTTTGGTCCCGGTAATCGCTAACGGTAAGTCGTTAAGTCATGAAACTTAAAATCGGGTATCCTAAAAATATGAAACTAATAAATATGTTAGAACTTATTAATATAACCTATCTTAGCATATTTAATGAGTGATAAGTTCTACCAGGTTGCTTAAATGCTGCTAAAATTGGAAACGCGGGTCTAAAACACGTAATTCGCGTAAAACGCTGAACTGGAAAACTTAAAATTCTAAAACTTTTGGAATTGTCATAAAATGAGAGAAAATCATATTTCTATTGTTTATAATGTTTTATGGACATATCGGGATGCTGGAATGACGTTTAAACCTAAAAGTAAATCTCGGACATGGTTTTGTGATTTTTGCAGAAATGATCCGACGAGTGTCAAATTCTCGGATTATCATTAAAATAGTTTAACTTACGAGAATATGAAATAAAAAATTCAGGAGTGAATAGTGAAAGTGAATAGTAATAGTGAATAGTAAAAATCAATGTTACAAAAATCGTGAATCGGTAGCCGGGCGGTCGACCACCCTGCAGCCTGTAATCGGTCAAGGCGGTGATTAATCGGAGATTAATCGGTTTGGCATTTCCTGCATGTTTTGGGAATTTCTGGAGAGCAAACTAAAGATCTTAACTGATTCAAGCCTTCTATGTTTTCAAACATCAATAAAAGGCTTCAATTCTGATTATGAGGCTCATTGTGCGTTATAAGTGAAATAAACGATCCCCAAATTAAGTAAAATGCCTAAATTTTTATTTTTTTAAATTTGACCGATTCGGCCGATTTTTGGCCGATTTTTTTCCCAGACCGATTTTTTTAGCCGATTAGCTTAAATCGCCAAGGTCTATGGCCGATTACCTTGGAATCGGCGATTAATCGGCCGATTTTTCCGATTTTTGCAACATTGGTAAAAATGAACAGTAATCCGAAAATGGGAGTTGTTACAGTCTCTACCCCTTAAGGAGAACTTCGTCCCGAAGTTCAGTTGATGTTAACGACATACGGTGTGTCTAAGAGAATTCGGGGTTTCAGGATCTAAAATAGTGATGTTCACTCTGATTCGTCTAAGATTGTGGTTAAGGAGTAGTATCGGATAAAAATAAGCCCACTTATTTATAACTCATTACTTACATAAAGAAGCGTCCAAATTTATGTAAGTAAGGGATCATAAACTTATGGTTCGGTGATTTACAATTTCTTTATTTAAATAAAGAGGTGTCCCAATACATTTAAATAAGGAGATTCTAAATCATCCTACATAAGAATTTCCGACACAAACTTGATTTCTGAGGTAGATAATAAAATAATCAAGTCATCAAATCCCTAAAGCTAAGCAATAATATTATTTAACTCAAATCTTGTGTCTCATCAAACAAGAACTGTCACAAGATCAAGTTAAATAATTAGTTATTACAGAGCTCCATGTTTTTAATGACTCGACTAAATTCTAGGGTTCCTTATAATACTAAAGTCACATCATCAAACAGCGTGGAACTAAACCAATAACTATCAAAAAACATATGCGTATGTAGTGTGTGTAAGGAAAATAAAGAGGAGGGTCTTAACGTATATAGCAGTTATAGTCTAGGCACTAAATGCAACCTAGTTCTCTATAACCAATGCTCTGATACCAATCTATAACACCCCCAAAGTACCGCAGTGGAAGACTATGTCACTGGGGTGCTACTTCATAATACAAAGTACAAGTTATAGAAAACGACCTCTAAATGAGACGTTTTGAAAAGTTACCATTCGATTAATGAATTCAAAGTTACAAACATGAGATTCCAAAGTATGATACATAAATGTATACAAAATGTTTCGAATGATAAATGATAAAAGGGTAAGTCTTCAGAATATGCAGCTTGACTTTAAGTTCCACGCACTAGCTATCGGCTTACTAACCTGAGATAAACATGCTAAAGTGTCAACACAATGGTTGGTGAGTTCATAGAGTTTGTCTTAAAACAGTTGAAAAAGTCTTTAAAGAATGTTCACACAGCAAAGGCATTGTGAATCCACTCAGTTGCAAGTCCCGCCCATAACAACACTTGCAACCTGTGTGTTCACAACCCACTGCTAAAAGATGGTACATATTATAGTCAAACACATACATAGTCTTAATAGTTCACATAATTGCACTTAGTGTTGCTCCATTTATGTTGGGAGACTTTTAGACTAAAATGCACATACTGGGAGCCTCTTCCCAAAGATTACTGCTAGTCACTAAAATGCACATGCTGGGAGCCTCTTCCCAAAGACCTACTGGGAGCCACTTTCCAAAGACTACTGGGAGCCACTTCCCAAAGATAACTGGAAGCCACTTCCCAAAGACTACTACTAGCCACTAAATTGAATAACGCAATTAAGTATAATCCATTCAAGAATAACGCAAATAAGTTTATCATAATCATGTATGTCTACAATCAAGTATAAATGTTTTGAGTATTTGTACAAGTAAAAGCAAGTAGTTGAGCATGTATCTCCCCCAAAGAGTTAAAACAAGTATTGAAAAGAGTAGGGGCTATGACTCACCTTAAGTTATATAATGAGAAATGAAAGTGGTAGTCGAATCGCGAAAGTCTCTAAGAGCAGCCTATAATAGAACATTGCGACTTAGGTTTGGAGTAACGTCTAAGAATACGAAGAATTGCCTATATATGTCTTGCATAATGTTCATGATGTAGTACTTAGTATATAGTGTAAGTCTTTGAATATAAATGGTTTATGAAACATGTATAGTTTGTATATCTCTTACTACCGTTCAGGCCGACATAATTCAGAAGTCATGGAGTAAACGTTCGAGGAGCTAGGACACTTTAATTCGTAAATCCACAACTCATATCGACGGCTTACTTAATGAACTCCTCACATGAGGCTCCCTACTATTGTAGTATTTGATAAAATATATATAAGTTTTGATCCGAAAAGTTACATGTACAATATTTGAATAAAGTTAGGAAAGTTTACTTTTACATGAAGATTGTTATTAGAATAAGTTTCTTAAATCTTTTATGACAATTACTTGTAAGATCTCATGGTTCTTTAGATGGAGTAGATCCAAATTGCATGTTTAAGTTATCGCTAACTTTTTAGTTCATTTTTTCGCCTAGGTAAGTTTATATGGTCTTTAGTCATGGCTTTGCCGTGACCTTGGTCATTGTTCCATGATCTTGAGACTCAACCTTGGCTTTAGCGATGGTTGTGGTCTTGGATTTAGGTCATTAGACCTCTTGGTCTTAGTAAACTATAACTATTATATAGTAACTTTGGTATATATAAAATAACTGTTAAGAAACTGAAAAAAATCTTATTCGTTATTGGTTTTCTGGATACGTGCTCCCGAGTTTTTGAAGAAAACGTGATTCCGGTCAACTTTCGTGCGTTAACTTTTTCATGAAACGGAACAGAAGGGCCTCTTTTTGCGTGTTTAAGGTTCTATCACAGAAACATTTGGCAGTTTTGCCGTAAAGTTTTGGTAACTTCAAATGGTCATAACTTTTGACTCGGGTACTCGTTTTAGGTGATTCAAATTGCTATGTTTTCCTTGTTAAGTCCTCTCTAATAGTAGGTAAGTGTCACATATCATAGTTATACTATTTTGGTCGTGGTTCTCCATAAAAGTCACTAGTTTACTTGTTTAAATAACATAAGTTAACATATATATACCATAATTTGTTTTACTTGTTTTTTTATACATCATGAACATAATACAAAGACCATATATAGCATGAAAGAAACATAATAAGCATGAAAATGATATTGAGTAAGAAAGTGTAATAGGGTTTCTTACAACTTTTGGCTTTCTAAAGAAAGGAAGTTAAGAACAAGGATTAGGACTTTGATTGAGCAAGCTTCTCTTTTTGCAATCTTTGATAAACCGAGGTTATTTGAAGATTATAACGACGCCTTCTTGAAAGTACGAAGCTATTTGAAGATTATAACTACGTCTTTTGGAGACTTTAAAGTTATAACAACTTTTCTTAGAAAATTTCCAAGATTGAAGATCAAACATTAGTTTCTTTCAAAAACTAGTAAACTTTCTTACAAAATATAAGAAAAGTGCCTTAGGTTTTAGGACTTGAAGGTTATAAGAAGGTGTGGTGCAAGTTTTCTATGTGTTTCTAGTTGGCTATTTATAGGATGAGAAAATTAGTTAACCATATATTGGGTTATAATTTAACCATGGTTAAGTTTACACTTGTAAACATCCTAGAGATCAATGGTTAAGATTAAGCCATCTTTCATGGTGACTAGCCAAAAATGCCACCTAGGGCAATAGTAAGGAGGTTAAGAGTTCTAGTTTTCTATCTTGTCTTACGGAGTGAGTTTTGGTCCCGGTAATCGTTAACGGTAAGTCGTTAAGTCATAAAACTTAAAATCGGGTATCCTAAAAATATGAAACTAATAAATATGTTAGAACTTATTAATATAACCTATCTTAGCATATTTAATGAGTGATAAGTTCTATCGGGTTGCTTAAATGCTGCTAAAACTGGAAACGCGGGTCTAAAACGCGTAATTCGTGTAAAAAGCTGAACTGGAAAACGTAAAATTCCAAAACTTTTGGAATTCTCATAAAATGAGAGAAAATCATATTTCTATTGTTTATAACGTTTTATGGACATATCGGGATGCTGGAATGACGTTTAAACCTAAAAGTAAATCTCGGACACGGTTTTGTGATTTTTGTAGAAATGATCCGACGAGTGTCAAATTCTCGGATTATCATGAAAATAGTTTAACTTATGAGAATATGAAATAAAAAATTCGGGAGTGAATAGTAAAAAGTGAATAGTAATAGTGAATAGTAAAAATGAATAGTAATCCGAAAATGGGAGTTGTTATAGTCTCTACCCCTTAAGGAGAACTTCGTCCCGAAGTTCTGTTGATGTTAACGACTTACGGTGTGTCTAAGAGAGTTTGGGGTTTCAGGATCTAAAATAGTGATGTTCACTCTGATTCGTGTAAGATTGTGGTTAAGGAGTCGTATCGGATACAAATAAGCCTACTTATTTATAACTTATTACTTACATAAAGAAGCGTCCAAATTTATGTAAGTAAGGGATCATAAACTTATGGTTCGGTGATTTACAATTTCTTTATTTAAATAAAGAGGTGTCCCAATCTATTTAAATAAGGAGATTCTAAATCATCCTACATAAGAATTTCTGACACAAACTTGATTTCTGAGGTAGATAATAAAATAATCAAGTCATCAAATCCCTAAAGCTAAGCAATAATATTATTTAACTCAAATCTTGTGTCTCATCAAACAAGAACTGTCACAAGATCAAGTTAAATAATTAGTTATTACTGAGCTCCATATTTTTAATGACTCGACTAAATTATGAGGTTCCTTATAATACTAAAGCCACATCATCTAACAGCGTGGAACTAAACCAATAACTAACAAAAAACATATGCGTATGTAGTGTGTGTAAGGAAAATAAAGAGGAGGGTCTTAACGTATATAGCAGTTATAGTCTAGGCACTAAATGCAACCTAGTTCTCTATAACCAATGCTCTGATACCAATCTGTAACACCCCCAAAGTACCGCAGCAGAAGACTGTGTCACTGGGGTGCTACTTCATAATACAAAGTACAAGTTATAGAAAAAGACCTCTACATGAGACGTTTTTGAAAAGTTACCATTCGATTAATGAATTCAAAGTTACAAACATGAGATTCCAAAGTATGATACATAAATGTATACAAAATGTTTCGAACGATAAATGATAAAAGCGTAAGTCTTCAGAATATGCAGCTTGACTCTAAGTTCCACGCACTAGCTATCGCCTTACTAACCTGAGATAAACATGCTAAAGTGTCAACACAATGGTTGGTGAGTTCATAGAGTTTGTCTTAAAACAGTTGAAAAAGTCTTTAAAGAATGTTCACACAACAAAGGCATTGTGAATCCACTCAGTTGCAAGTCCGGCCCATAACAACACTTGCAACTTGTGTGTTCACAACCCACTGCTAAAAGATGGTACATATTATAGTCAAACATACAAATAGTCTTAATAGTTCACATAATTGCACTTAGTGTTGCTCCATTTATGTTGGGAGACTTTTAGACTAAAATGCACATACTGGGAGCCTCTTCCCAAAGATTACTGCTAGTCACTAAAATGCACATGCTGGGAGCCTCTTCCCAAAGACCTACTGGGAGCCACTTCCCAAAGACTACTGGGAGCCACTTCCCAAAGACTACTACTAGCCACTAAATTGAATAAAGCAATTAAGTATAATGCATTCAAGAATAACGCAAATAAGTTTATCATAATCATTATGTCTACAATCAAGTATAAATGTTTTGAGTATTTGTACAAGTAAAAGCAAGTAGTTGAGCATGTATCTCCCCCAAAGAGTTAAAACAAGTATTGAAAAGAGTAGGGGCTATGACTCACCTTAAGTTATGTAATGAGAAATGAAAGTGGTAGTCGAATCACGAAAGTCTCTAAGAGCAGCCTATAATAGAACATTGCAACTTAGGTTTGGAGTAACGTCTAAGAATACGAAGAATTGCCTATATATGTCTTGCATAATGTTCATGATGTAGTACTTAGTATATAGTGTAAGTCTTTGAATATAAATGGTTTATGAAACATGTATAGTTTGTATATCTCTTACTACCGTTCAGGCCGACATAATTCAGAAGTCATGGAGTAAACGTTCGAGGAGCCAGGACACTTTAATTTGTAAATCCACAACTCATATCGACGGCTTACTTAATGAACTCCTCACATGAGGCTCCCTACTATTGTAGTATTTGATAAAATATATATAAGTTTTGATCCGAAAAGTTACATGTACAATATTTGAATAAAGTTAGGAAAGTTTACTTTTACATGAAGATTGTTATTAGAATAAGTTTCTTAAATCTTTTATGACAATTACTTGTAAGATCTCATGGTTCTTTAGATGGAGTAGATCCAAATTGCATGTTTAAGTTATCGCTAACTTTTTAGTTCATTTTTTCGCCTAGGTAAGTTTATATGGTCTTTAGTCATGGCTTCGCCGTGACCTTGGTCATTGTTCCATGGTCTTGAGACTCAACCTTGGCTTTAGCGATGGTAGTGGTCTTGGATTTAGGTTATTAGACCTCTTGGTCTTAGTAAACCATAACTATTATATAGTAACTTTGGTATATATAAAATAACTGTTAAGAAACTGAAAAAAATCTTATTCGTTATTGGTTTTCTGGATACGTGCTCCCGAGTTTTTGAAGAAAACGTGATTCCGGTCAACTTTCATGCGTTAACTTTTTCATAAAACGGAACAGAAGGGCCTCTTTTTGCGTGTTTAAGGTTCTATCACAGAAACATTTGGCAGTTTTGCCGTAAAGTTTTGGTAACTTCAAATGGTTATAACTTTTGATTCGGGTACTCGTTTTAGGTGATTCAAATTGCTATGTTTTCCTTTTTAAGTCCTCTCTAATAGTAGGTAAGTGTCACATATCATAGTTATACTATTTTGGTCGTGGTTCTCCATAAAAGTCACTAGTTTACTTGTTTAAATAACATAAGTTAACATATATATACCATAATTTGTTTTACTTGTTTTTTTTATACATCATGAACATAATACAAAGACCATATATAGCATGAAAGAAACATAATAAGCATGAAAATGATATTGAGTAAGAAAGTGTAATAGGGTTTCTTACAACTTTTGGCTTTCTAAAGAAAGGAAGTTAAGAACAAGGATTAGGACTTTGATTGAGCAAGCTTCTCTTTTTGCAATCTTTGATAAACCGAGGTTATTTGAAGATTATAACGACGCCTTCTTGAAAGTACGAAGCTATTTGAAGATTATAACTACGTCTTTTGGAGACTTTAAAGTTATAACAACTTTTCTTAGAAAATTTCCAAGATTGAAGATCAAACATTAGTTTCTTTCAAAAACTAGTAAACTTTCTTACAAAATATAAGAAAAGTGCCTTAGGTTTTAGGACTTGAAGGTTATAAGAAGGTGTGGTGCAAGTTTTCTATGTGTTTCTAGTTGGCTATTTATAGGATGAGAAAATTAGTTAACCATATATTGGGTTATAATTTAACCATGGTTAAGTTTACACTTGTAAACATCCTAGAGATCAATGGTTAAGATTAAGCCATCTTTCATGGTGACTAGCCAAAAATGCCACCTAGGGCAATAGTAAGGAGGTTAAGAGTTCTAGTTTTCTATCTTGTCTTACGGAGTGAGTTTTGGTCCCGGTAATCGTTAACGGTAAGTCGTTAAGTCATAAAACTTAAAATCGGGTATCCTAAAAATATGAAACTAATAAATATGTTAGAACTTATTAATATAACCTATCTTAGCATATTTAATGAGTGATAAGTTTTATCGGGTTGCTTAAATGCTGCTAAAACTGGAAACGCGGGTCTAAAACGCGTAATTCGTGTAAAAAGCTGAACTGGAAAACGTAAAATTCCAAAACTTTTGGAATTGTCATAAAATGAGAGAAAATCATATTTCTATTGTTTATAACGTTTTATGGACATATCGGGATGCTGGAATGACGTTTAAACCTAAAAGTAAATCTCGGACACGGTTTTGTGATTTTTGTAGAAATGATCCGACGAGTGTCAAATTCTCGGATTATCATGAAAATAGTTTAACTTATGAGAATATGAAATAAAAAATTCGGGAGTGAATAGTAAAAAGTGAATAGTAATAGTGAATAGTAAAAATGAATTGTAATCCGAAAATGGGAGTTGTTATAGTCTCTACCCCTTAAGGAGAACTTCGTCCCGAAGTTCTGTTGATGTTAACGACTTACGGTGTATCTAAGAGAGTTCGGGGTTTCAGGATCTAAAATAGTGATGTTCACTTTGATTCGTGTAAGATTGTGGTTAAGGAGTCGTATCGGATACAAATAAGCCTACTTATTTATAACTTATTACTTACATAAAGAAGCGTCCAAATTTATGTAAGTAAGGGATCATAAACTTATGGTTCGGTGATTTACAATTTCTTTATTTAAATAAAGAGGTGTCCCAATCTATTTAAATAAGGAGATTCTAAATCATCCTACATAAGAATTTCTGACACAAACTTGATTTCTTAGGTAGATAATAAAATAATCAAGTCATCAAATCCCTAAAGCTAAGCAATAATATTATTTAACTCAAATCTTGTGTCTCATCAAACAAGAACTGTCACAAGATCAAGTTAAATAATTAGTTATTACTGAGCTCCATATTTTTAATGACTCGACTAAATTATGAGGTTCCTTATAATACTAAAGCCACATCATCTAACAGCGTGGAACTAAACCAATAACTAACAAAAAACATATGCGTATGTAGTGTGTGTAAGGAAAATAAAGAGGAGGGTCTTAACGTATATAGCAGTTATAGTCTAGGCACTAAATGCAACCTAGTTCTCTATAACCAATGCTCTGATACCAATCTGTAACACCCCCAAAGTACCGCAGCAGAAGACTGTGTCACTGGGGTGCTACTTCATAATACAAAGTACAAGTTATAGAAAAAGACCTCTACATGAGACGTTTTTGAAAAGTTACCATTCGATTAATGAATTCAAAGTTACAAACATGAGATTCCAAAGTATGATACATAAATGTATACAAAATGTTTCGAACGATAAATGATAAAAGCGTAAGTCTTCAGAATATGCAGCTTGACTCTAAGTTCCACGCACTAGCTATCGCCTTACTAACCTGAGATAAACATGCTAAAGTGTCAACACAATGGTTGGTGAGTTCATAGAGTTTGTCTTAAAACAGTTGAAAAAGTCTTTAAAGAATGTTCACACAACAAAGGCATTGTGAATCCACTCAGTTGCAAGTCCGGCCCATAACAACACTTGCAACTTGTGTGTTCACAACCCACTGCTAAAAGATGGTACATATTATAGTCAAACACACAAATAGTCTTAATAGTTCACATAATTGCACTTAGTGTTGCTCCATTTATGTTGGGAGACTTTTAGACTAAAATGCACATACTGGGAGCCTCTTCCCAAAGATTACTGATAGTCACTAAAATGCACATGCTGGGAGCCTCTTCCCAAAGACCTACTGGGAGCCACTTCCCAAAGACTACTGGGAGCCACTTCCCAAAGACTACTACTAGCCACTAAATTGAATAAAGCAATTAAGTATAATGCATTCAAGAATAACGCAAATAAGTTTATCATAATCATTATGCCTACAATCAAGTATAAATGTTTTGAGTATTTGTACAAGTAAAAGCAAGTAGTTGAGCATGTATCTCCCCCAAAGAGTTAAAACAAGTATTGAAAAGAGTAGGGGCTATGACTCACCTTAAGTTATGTAATGAGAAATGAAAGTGGTAGTCGAATCACGAAAGTCTCTAAGAGCAGCCTATAATAGAACATTGCAACTTAGGTTTGGAGTAACGTCTAAGAATACGAAGAATTGCCTATATATGTCTTGCATAATGTTCATGATGTAGTACTTAGTATATAGTGTAAGTCTTTGAATATAAATGGTTTATGAAACATGTATAGTTTGTATATCTCTTACTACCGTTCAGGCCGACATAATTCAGAAGTCATGGAGTAAACGTTCGAGGAGCCAGGACACTTTAATTCGTAAATCCACAACTCATATCGACGGCTTACTTAATGAACTCCTCACATGAGGCTCCCTACTATTGTAGTATTTGATAAAATATATATAAGTTTTGATCCGAAAAGTTACATGTACAATATTTGAATAAAGTTAGGAAAGTTTACTTTTACATGAAGATTGTTATTAGAATAAGTTTCTTAAATCTTTTATGACAATTACTTGTAAGATCTCATGGTTCTTTAGATGGAGTAGATCCAAATTGCATGTTTAAGTTATCGCTAACTTTTTAGTTCATTTTTTCGCCTAGGTAAGTTTAAATGGTCTTTAGTCATGGCTTCGCCGTGACCTTGGTCATTGTTCCATGGTCTTGAGACTCAACCTTGGCTTTAGCGATGGTTGTGGTCTTGGATTTAGGTCATTAGACCTCTTGGTCTTAGTAAACCATAACTATTATATAGTAACTTTGGTATATATAAAATAACTGTTAAGAAACTGAAAAAAATCTTATTCGTTCTTGGTTTTCTGGATACGTGCTCCCGAGTTTTTGAAGAAAACGTGATTCTGGTCAACTTTCGTGCGTTAACTTTTTCATGAAACGGAACAGAAGGGCCTCTTTTTGCGTGTTTAAGGTTCTATCACAGAAACATTTGGCAGTTTTGCCGTAAAGTTTTGGTAACTTCAAATGGTCATAACTTTTGACTCGGGTACTCGTTTTAGGTGATTCAAATTGCTATGTTTTCCTTGTTAAGTCCTCTCTAACAGTAGGTAAGTGTCAAATATCATAGTTATACTATTTTGGTCGTGGTTCTCCATAAAAGTCACTAGTTTACTTGTTTAAATAACATAAGTTAACATATATATACCATAACTTGTTTTACTTGTTTTTTTTATACATCATGAACATAATACAAAGACCATATATAGCATGAAAGAAACATAATAAGCATGAAAATGATATTGAGCAAGAAAGTGTAATAGGGTTTCTTACAACTTTTGCCTTTCTAAAGAAAGGAAGTTAAGAACAAGGATTAGGACTTTGATTGAGCAAGCTTCTCTTTTTGCAATCTTTGATAAACCGAGGTTATTTGAAGATTATAACGACGCCTTCTTTAAAGTACGAAGCTATTTGAAGATTATAACTACGTCTTTTTGGAGACTTTAAAGTTATAACAACTTTTCTTAGAAAATTTCCAAGATTGAAGATCAAACACTAGTTTTCTTTCAAAAACTAGTTAACTTTCTTACAAAATATAAGAAAAGTGCCTTAAGTTTTAGGACTTGAAGGTTATAAGAAGGTGTGGTGCAAGTTTTCTATGTGTTTCTAGTTGGCTATTTATAGGATGAGAAAAATAGTTAACCATATATTGGGTTAGAATTTAACCATGGTTAAATTTACACTTGTAAACATCCTAGAGATCAATGGTTAAGATTAAGCCATCGTTCATGGTGACTAGCCAAAAATGCCACCTAGGGCAATAGTAAGGAGGTTAAGAGTTCTAGTTTTCTATCTTGTCTTACGGAGTGAGTTTTGGTCCCGGTAATCGCTAACGGTAAGTCGTTAAGTCATGAAACTTAAAATCGGGTATCCTAAAAATATGAAACTAATAAATATGTTAGAACTTATTAATATAACCTATCTTAGCATATTTAATGAGTGATAATTTCTATCGGGTTGCTTAAATGCTGCTAAAACTGGAAACGCGGGTCTAAAACGCGTAATTCGTGTAAAAAGCTGAACTGGAAAACGTAAAATTCCAAAACTTTTGGAATTGTCATAAAATGAGAGAAAATCATATTTCTATTGTTTATAACGTTTTATGGACATATCGGGATGCTGGAATGACGTTTAAACCTAAAAGTAAATCTCGGACACGGTTTTGTGATTTTTGTAGAAATGATCCGACGAGTGTCAAATTCTCGGATTATCATGAAAATAGTTTAACTTATGAGAATATGAAATAAAAAATTCGGGAGTGAATAGTAAAAAGTGAATAGTAATAGTGAATAGTAAAAATGAATAGTAATCCGAAAATGGGAGTTGTTATAGTCTCTACCCCTTAAGGAGAACTTCGTCCCGAAGTTCTGTTGATGTTAACGACTTACGGTGTGTCTAAGAGAGTTCGGGGTTTCAGGATCTAAAATAGTGATGTTCACTCTGATTCGTGTAAGATTGTGGTTAAGGAGTCGTATCGGATACAAATAAGCCTACTTATTTATAACTTATTACTTACATAAAGAAGCGTCCAAATTTATGTAAGTAAGGGATCATAAACTTATGGTTCGGTGATTTACAATTTCTTTATTTAAATAAAGAGGTGTCCCAATCTATTTAAATAAGGAGATTCTAAATCATCCTACATAAGAATTTCTGACACAAACTTGATTTCTGAGGTAGATAATAAAATAATCAAGTCATCAAATCCCTAAAGCTAAGCAATAATATTATTTAACTCAAATCTTGTGTCTCATCAAACAAGAACTGTCACAAGATCAAGTTAAATAATTAGTTATTACTGAGCTCCATATTTTTAATGACTCGACTAAATTATGAGGTTCCTTATAATACTAAAGCCACATCATCTAACAGCGTGGAACTAAACCAATAACTAACAAAAAACATATGCGTATGTAGTGTGTGTAAGGAAAATAAAGAGGAGGGTCTTAACGTATATAGCAGTTACAGTCTAGGCACTAAATGCAACCTAGTTCTCTATAACCAATGCTCTGATACCAATCTGTAACACCCCCAAAGTACCGCAGCAGAAGACTGTGTCACTGGGGTGCTACTTCATAATACAAAGTACAAGTTATAGAAAAAGACCTCTACATGAGACGTTTTTGAAAAGTTACCATTCGATTAATGAATTCAAAGTTACAAACATGAGATTCCAAAGTATGATACATAAATGTATACAAAATGTTTCGAACGATAAATGATAAAAGCGTAAGTCTTCAGAATATGCAGCTTGACTCTAAGTTCCACGCACTAGCTATCGCCTTACTAACCTGAGATAAACATGCTAAAGTGTCAACACAATGGTTGGTGAGTTCATAGAGTTTGTCTTAAAACAGTTGAAAAAGTCTTTAAAGAATGTTCACACAACAAAGGCATTGTGAATCCACTCAGTTGCAAGTCCGGCCCATAACAACACTTGCAACTTGTGTGTTCACAACCCACTGCTAAAAGATGGTACATATTATAGTCAAACACACAAATAGTCTTAATAGTTCACATAATTGCACTTAGTGTTGCTCCATTTATGTTGGGAGACTTTTAGACTAAAATGCACATACTGGGAGCCTCTTCCCAAAGATTACTGATAGTCACTAAAATGCACATGCTGGGAGCCTCTTCCCAAAGACCTACTGGGAGCCACTTCCCAAAGACTACTGGGAGCCACTTCCCAAAGACTACTACTAGCCACTAAATTGAATAAAGCAATTAAGTATAATGCATTCAAGAATAACGCAAATAAGTTTATCATAATCATTATGTCTACAATCAAGTATAAATGTTTTGAGTATTTGTACAAGTAAAAGCAAGTAGTTGAGCATGTATCTCCCCCAAAGAGTTAAAACAAGTATTGAAAAGAGTAGGGGCTATGACTCACCTTAAGTTATGTAA
Source organism: Artemisia argyi (assembly GCA_030686995.1). Taxonomy (NCBI): domain Eukaryota; kingdom Viridiplantae; phylum Streptophyta; class Magnoliopsida; order Asterales; family Asteraceae; genus Artemisia; species Artemisia argyi. The sequence goes on along the minus strand of CM060685.1, from coordinate 92,185,652 downwards.
TGAGAAATGAAAGTGGTAGTCGAATCACGAAAGTCTCTAAGAGCAGCCTATAATAGAACATTGCAACTTAGGTTTGGAGTAACGTCTAAGAATACGAAGAATTGCCTATATATGTCTTGCATAATGTTCATGATGTAGTACTTAGTATATAGTATAAGTCTTTGAATATAAATGGTTTATGAAACATGTATAGTTTGTATATCTCTTACTACCGTTCAGGCCGACATAATTCAGAAGTCATGGAGTAAACGTTCGAGGAGCCAGGACACTTTAATTCGTAAATCCACAACTCATATCGACGGCTTACTTAATGAACTCCTCACATGAGGCTCCCTACTATTGTAGTATTTGATAAAATATATATAAGTTTTGATCCGAAAAGTTACATGTACAATATTTGAATAAAGTTAGGAAAGTTTACTTTTACATGAAGATTGTTATTAGAATAAGTTTCTTAAATCTTTTATGACAATTACTTGTAAGATCTCATGGTTCTTTAGATGGAGTAGATCCAAATTGCATGTTTAAGTTATCGCTAACTTTTTAGTTCATTTTTTCGCCTAGGTAAGTTTATATGGTCTTTAGTCATGGCTTCGCCGTGACCTTGGTCATTGTTCCATGGTCTTGAGACTCAACCTTGGCTTTAGCGATGGTTGTGGTCTTGGATTTAGGTCATTAGACCTCTTGGTCTTAGTAAACCATAACTATTATATAGTAACTTTGGTATATATAAAATAACTGTTAAGAAACTGAAAAAAATCTTATTCGTTCTTGGTTTTCTGGATACGTGCTCCCGAGTTTTTGAAGAAAACGTGATTCCGGTCAACTTTCGTGCGTTAACTTTTTCATGAAACGGAACAGAAGGGCCTCTTTTTGCGTGTTTAAGGTTCTATCACAGAAACATTTGGCAGTTTTGCCGTAAAGTTTTGGTAACTTCAAATGGTCATAACTTTTGACTCGGGTACTCGTTTTAGGTGATTCAAATTGCTATATTTTCCTTGTTAAGTCCTCTCTAATAGTAGGTAAGTGTCAAATATCATAGTTATACTATTTTGGTCGTGGTTCTCCATAAAAGTCACTAGTTTACTTGTTTAAATAACATAAGTTAACATATATATACCATAACTTGTTTTACTTGTTTTTTTTATACATCATGAACATAATACAAAGACCATATATAGCATGAAAGAAACATAATAAGCATGAAAATGATATTGAGCAAGAAAGTGTAATAGGGTTTCTTACAACTTTTGCCTTTCTAAAGAAAGGAAGTTAAGAACAAGGATTAGGACTTTGATTGAGCAAGCTTCTCTTTTTGCAATCTTTGATAAACCGAGGTTATTTGAAGATTATAACGACGCCTTCTTTAAAGTACGAAGCTATTTGAAGATTATAACTACGTCTTTTTGGAGACTTTAAAGTTATAACAACTTTTCTTAGAAAATTTCCAAGATTGAAGATCAAACACTAGTTTTCTTTCAAAAACTAGTTAACTTTCTTACAAAATATAAGAAAAGTGCCTTAAGTTTTAGGACTTGAAGGTTATAAGAAGGTGTGGTGCAAGTTTTCTATGTGTTTCTAGTTGGCTATTTATAGGATGAGAAAAATAGTTAACCATATATTGGGTTAGAATTTAACCATGGTTAAATTTACACTTGTAAACATCCTAGAGATCAATGGTTAAGATTAAGCCATCGTTCATGGTGACTAGCCAAAAATGCCACCTAGGGCAATAGTAAGGAGGTTAAGAGTTCTAGTTTTCTATCTTGTCTTACGGAGTGAGTTTTGGTCCCGGTAATCGCTAACGGTAAGTCGTTAAGTCATGACTTAAAATCGGGTATCCTAAAAATATAAAACTAATAAAAATGTTAGAACTTATTAATATAACCTATCTTAGCATATTTAATGAGTGATAAGTTCTATCGGGTTGCTTAAATGCTGCTAAAACTGGAAACGCGGGTCTAAAACGCGTAATTCGCGTAAAACGCTGAACTGGGAAACGTAAAATTCCAAAACTTTTGGAATTGTCATAAAATGAGAGAAAATCATATTTCTATTGTATATAATGTTTTATGGACATATCGGGATGCTGGAATGACGTTTAAACCTAAAAGTAAATCTCGGACACGATTTTGTGATTTTTGTAGAAATGATCTGACGAGTGTCAAATTCTAGGATTATCATTAAAATAGTTTAACTTACGAGAATATGAAATAAAAAATTCGTGAGTGAATAGTGAAAGTGAATAGTAAAAACTGAATAATAATAGTGAATAGTAAAATGAATAGTAATCCGAAAATGGGAGTTGTTACAAGATACCCAATGAAGCTCCAAAAGTAGTTGTTGTTGACTCTCCTACAAGGCCAGAAGACTCTACTGCTAACTCAGAAGACTCTACTGCTAGACCAAAACAAGCAACTACTACTTCAATCTATTCTGCTGCTAAGCCTATTCACTCTGCTTCTACATCAGAGTTTCCTTCTTTGGATACTCTGGATAGACCTTTTGATGATACAAATTATCCTGAAGATACAAATATGCCTCCTCTAGAGAATATCTATGATGACACAGATGATGAAGCTCTTGATGGTAAATTATTTGGAGCTGAAGTAGACTATACTAATTTGGAACTCAATATTCCTGTTAGTCCCACTACTACTACAAGAATTCACAAGGATCATCCAAAAGAACAAATTCTAAGTGATCCTCAATCATCTGTACAAACAAGGAAAATGACTAAAGAACTCAAAGATCTTCAACATCAAAGTTTCTTTGCAAGATCTCTGCATCAAAGAAACAGTCATAAAGATCTACAAAATTGCTTGTTTGCCTGTTTTCTATCTCAAATTGAACCCAAGAATACTTATAAAGCCCTACAAGAAGCTAGTTGGGTGGAAGCAATGCAAGATGAGCTTCTGCAATTCAAGCTACAAGAAGTATGGACTTTGGTTGATTTGACAAATGGAAAAAGAGTTATTGGTACTAAATTGGTTTTCAGATGTAAAAGAGATGAAAGAGGGATAGTCATCAGAAATAAAGCTAGATTAGTGGCTCAAGGATACACACAACAAGAGGGACTTGACTATGATGAGGTATTTGCACCAGTGGCAAGAATAGAAGCCATTAGACTATTCTTGGCTTATGCTTCATTCAAAGATTTTGTGGTGTATCAGATGGATGTAAAGAGTGCTTTCCTTTATGGAACCATTACAGAAGAAGTATATGTGTCTCAACCACCAGGTTTTGAGGACCCTGATTATCCTGACAAAGTTTACAAGGTGAATAGAGCAATGTATGGATTACATCAAGCTCCCAGAGCTTGGTATGATACCTTGTCCACATATTTGTTAGACTCTGGGTTCAGTAGAGGAAAGATTGACAAGACTCTGTTTCTCAAAAGACAAAAAGATGATATTTTGTTGGTTCAAATCTATGTTGATGACATCATCTTTGGTTAAACAAATAGGGCAATGTGTGTTGATTTTGAGAAGCTTATGAAGGATAAGTTTGCAATGAGTTCAATGGGAGAACTCAACTTCTTCTTGGGACTACAAGTGGTTCAAAAGAATGATGGCATATTTATTAGTCAGGATAAGTATGTTAGTGACATCTTGAAGAAGTTTGGATTTGAAGATGCTAAGCCTGCTAAGACAACCATGGACACCAGTAAACCATTGTTAAAGGATGAATATGGAAAAGAAGTAGATGTTCACTTGTACAGGTCCATGATTGGCTCATTGATGTATCTTACAGCATCAAGGCCTGATATTATGTTTGCTGTATGTGCCTGTGCAAGGTTCCAAGTATGTCCCAAAGAATCACATCTCAATCCAGTGAAGAGGATTTTTAGGTATCTAAGGCATCAACCTAAATTGGGCCTATGGTATCCTAAGGATTCACCTTTTGATTTAGTGGCATATTCAGACAGTGACTATGTTGGTGCTTGCTTGGATAGAAAGTCTACAACTGGAGGTTGTCAATTTCTTGGAAACAGATTGGTGTCATGGCAATGCAAGAAACAGACAGTGGTTGCAAATTCTACAACTGAAGCTGAGTATGTGGCTGCTTCAAGTTGCTGTGGTCAAGTGCTATGGATGCAAAATCAACTACTGGATTATGGGTACAATTTCATTAACACCAAAATTCATATTGATAACAACAGCACACTTTGCATAATTAAAAATGCTGTTTTTCATTCTAAAACAAAACAATTGAGATAAGACATCATTTCATAAGGGATTGCTATGAAAAGAAGTTAATTCAAATTGTCAAAATTCATACTGATAACAATGTTGCTGATCTTCTCACTAAACACTTTGATGTGGGAAGATCTCAATTGTTAATTGCAAACATTGGTATGATTAATCTTTGAAAATCTTATCTCTTATTGGTTTTTGTAAAAAGTGTAAAGTTCTTGTGCTGATTGTTCATCTGTTTCTGCTGCTTCTTAAGAAGCATATGATTAAGTTGTTATGTACTCTACTGCTATTTTACTCTACTGCTAGTATATATTCTTGTATACTTTGTGGTGTTTGGACTAACATGTTGCAGGATAAGCTGAGAATTGATGATTTGCAAGATTAGTAAACAGAAATTCAGCAACTTTCATTAATCGCAAGAGTACATTTAACAAAAGTACATCCACATCAAGTTCTGAAATAACAAAAGACTGCTACACAAACTACAATCAAAAGACTTAAAACATCACTTTCTAGGGCATGGAAGCCCAAGTACAATCTCCCTCTCCTTCGGCAGAGGAGGGTTTGACTTTCTTGTCTTAGTTGATGTCTTGGGTCTTGGCCTTGATGATGATGGTCTTTCAGGAGTGGATGGTGGATTGTGGTGTGGCTCATCCTCATCAGATGATGTACAGATGAAGGGGAAAACAAGCTCCATTGGAGATGGTGGCCTGATTGGAATCCAAGCAGGGTCTTCTGATGATTCTGAAGACGAGGGCGGCTTGGGGGACATCACCTCTTTACCCCTGGAAGTACTTGGGGTTTGATTCAGGTTCAAAAGATCTTTGAAAACAGGAAGATCATGCTTCCTCTTTCTGGCTTGTTCTTTGGTTCTACAACCATTGTAAGGAGGACGGAAGGGAGGGACATATGTTTCAAATGGTGTCTCATCCTCAGATGAAGAGTCCGATGATATGTTGATGATTTCGGGAGAAGATTTCATTGTTATTGCTGATTTGATTTGAGTGATTGGAAGTTTTAATTGCGAGATTGGCGTTTTGATTGTAATTAGGGTTTGATTGTGGTAAATTAGGGAAAAGATTTCGTCCGGTTTTATAGGGATTACGGAGTATTAAGCGCATTAATTGTTATGGGTTCTTGACTTTTTAACCAAGTTTGATTAGTCAACTCTGCTGCTGGCTTAATTTCATTCTGCTGCTAGTTGTTTCATTCTACTGCTAGTTGTGGATGACATGGTTATGCTGCTACGGTTGTAAGTGAGAGGGTGGTATGTGTAACTTCTACCAATCAGTTTAAAACCTAATTAATCTTCATAATTGGTTTTTACATGCTCCAAATTGAAGTTATCACAAACCCTAACACTCCATTATTGTCAAAATCAATTATCCCCAATTTTTCTAAACCCTAATTCATGGATTGTGCACGTACCTGGGCAGAGCAGCACAATAGTGTAGTCGTATTGTATGAAGAGTTGGTTCCTGAAGGGCTCACAGATATGGTCAAATTTTTGAATGCTACTTCTCTTAGGTAGGCACTCACTGTGAATCCTACTATATTTGTTTCCTACATCAAACAGTTTTGGCTTACTGCTAAAGTCAAAACTAGGAATGAGGAAAAATATGTCAGTGCTTTAGTAGATGGGCAAAAGGTTCATGTAACTGAATCATCTATAAGGGAATCTCTTCTCTTAAATGATGAAACAGAGACCACTTGTCTTGCCAATTATGCTATTTTTGATGGTTTAAAAACTTTGGGGTATGAGGGCAAACATACAAATTTAAAATTTCAAAAGGCTCTCCTCTGTCCTCAATAAAAGTTTTTGGTACACCTTCTCCTTCATTGTTTGAGTCCTAAAAATTCTGGGTGGCATGAGTTTAGTGCTACTATTGCTTCTGCAATGGTATGCCTAGGTCAACCATTTAATTTTTCAAATATGATCTTGGAGGGGATTGTTAAAAGTGTTAAAGAGTCTGGTTCTTATTTGCTTTATCCATGATTTATCCAGCTCTTTCTTGAAAACCAACTTACAGATTTTAGATCTCATGCTGCTACTTATGAAGTTCCAAAATTGGTTTAAAAATTTTTTACTTTCTTGGTTAAGCATGGAAAAAGTTTTTCAGGCACACATACAAATCTTACACCTTCTATGGTGCAACTTGTGCAAAACATACAGGGTGAAGGATCAGGAAATCCCACTGATTCCCATCACACACCCAATTTTTCTGCATCTGCTACACAACCCAAAATACACTATACCCATAGGAAAACCAAAAAGGACACTGATCTACCTCAGGATAGTGTTAGTATGGCTGTACCAGATGAGGTTGTCCTAGTTGATGGAGGGGACATGTTGGTAAGGGCTGTCACTACTGCTTCTAGCTTAGCAGCAGAGCAGGATAGTGATAACATAAATAAGACCCAAACCAAGGCAACATCTAGAGAAAAGGATTCTTCTGAATCTACTTTTCAGGATGGTAACCCTAGCCAAATGGAAAATATAGGGGGCTCAGATGATCAAACTAGGTTTGATACTGAGTTTATGTCCCAAGATTCACCTCTCGGACCAGGTAACATAGGTCGAAGTGATGAGGACAGGAAAGTGACAAATGAATTGACAGAAAATCTTGTACATGATGACAATGTCCATGATTCACCTCTCGGACCAGGTTACACAGGTCGAAGTGATGAGACTACTCTGAAACTTATACAGGAATTGACGGTTACTTGTACCAATTTGGGGTTGAAGTGTACTACTTTGGAAGATAAAGTTCTTACTTTGTCTACTGTTGTTGATGGCCAAGCCAAGCTTATTTCCAAATTGAAAAAACAGATTAAGAACTTGAAGAAATCAAGATCTTCAACCTCCTTGAAAAGGCTAAAGAAAGTGGGCACTTCTCAAGTTATTAGTTCACCTGAACTCTCTACTCATTTGGAAGAGGATGCTTCCAAACAGGGGAGGAATGAAGATGTCATGGGTTCAGGGGAGGCAAATTTGAAGATGGTTGAAAGTGCTCAGGTTATGAATAATGACATGGTTTTAGGAGAGGTTCCAGAGATTGGGGAAATGGATGTGGAAAGTCCTCAAGATGAAAACTTTGTGATTGCTGATCAATCAGGGAATGAGGTTGTAATGGAAAAGGGGATTGCTACTCAAGAAAAGATGGTGGAAAAACTCAAGACTTTGGAGCCTGAGCAATTAGTGAAGGCAACAGGGTTGATGGGTGAAGCTTTAAAGACTTTGGGAGATTCAATGGTTAAAGAGCTTGAAAATGCTGCTATTGCTGACAAGATTGATGACTCTACTGCTGCTCATGATTCTACTGCTAAAGATTCTGCTGATCCTGCTGCTACTGGAAAAGTGAACTCTGCTGATGCACAAGACTCTGCTGCTGGATCTAGTGATAATGCTGTTGCTGAGGCAATGGTTTTGTTAATTAAGAAGACTACAGAAGTTTCATCTGAATCATCTTCAAAACATACACCACTACTAACTCCATCACTACCACAACAACCAACAACAACAATCACATCATCAATACCAAGTTTACCTCTAAAAGGAGTTGTAATCAGAGAACCTGCTGCTCAACCAAAGAAGATTGTATCATCATCTACTGATAAAGGGAAGGGCAAGCAAGTTGAAGAACCTAAATGGATGTATAAGGGGTTTGACTACTCTGTAATACCTTTTCATATGTGGCCCAAGGAATTACAAGTTGAACATGACTCAGCTGTTGCATTGAAAGAACAAGAATTGCTTGATCAAGAAGAACAACAGTTGGCTCAGAAGGAAAAGGAAAGGGTTGAAAAGGAAACAGAAGATGTAAGGAGGTATGAAGAATGGGTTGATGAGAAGATAAGAATAGATGCTGATATTGAACTCAACAAGATGATCAAAATTGAAGATAATGAAGTTCCAACTTTTGATGTGCAATCTTGGGTAAGGGAGTTCATTGCTAAGAAAAAGAAATAAGATGCTGCTACTAGAAGGAAGTAAAAGGTACTTAGGGGTCCAACTCCATTGCAACAAAGAAAAGAGCAGGAAAGGTACTTGAAAAATATGAAGGGATGAAAATTGGTACAGTTAAAACCTAAGTCTAATCAAGAGGTTTTTGACTTGTATCAAGAAGCTAAGAAACAAATAGATACCTTTTATCCTATGGATTGTCCTGAAGATTTGGAACACATTGCTCAAAGAAATAAAAAGTTGGTACCTGATAAAGTGGCTGAAATAGAGCATGTTCAAGAGGCAGATATTGTTAAGCAGCTTGATGCAGATAAGACTACTTCTTCTGTGCAAAGTGGTAAAAGGAAAGGTGTTGTTCATAAATCATTTGCAAAGAAGAAGAGAAAAACAGGGGAAGAAAGCAGTTCTAAGCCAGAAGGAGATGAGTTCAAGAATGATTGTGATCATATTCCTCCTGAGCATCTAAAGGAACAATTGAAGGTTTACACTATGGTTGGCAAGATGGAAGATCCTGAAGTAGTTGATGCCACACCAATAGGAATCAAGTATCCTATTATCAAATTAACTACAGGATATGATACTAAAATAGGAGCATTTCATGATGTTGAGAGATCTGATGGAAAGACTCACAGGTTTCTTAGATTTCAACAGATGCTATACTACTTTGATAGAGAGGATGTTGATGACTTGTGGAAGTTATACAAAGCAAAGTTTGGAGCTGAGAAGTTTGATGGTAAAAAGTATGAGAAAGATCAAATTGATCATATCTTAACTATGTCTGATAATGTTCTATGGAGAGCTCTAAAACTTATGTATGAATCTTCAATGGATGATTCTGAATGGACAGAGATAGTACAATACAAAGTAAGAAAATGGAGACTCTTTCAAGATTCTGAAGTTCATATGCTAGAAATTGGACCAATTACTTTGTATATGCTAGCTGAAAAGGATTAACCAGTGGTAAGTTACTGGAATACTGTCAATCAGATGGTTAATGGTGCTGGATTACTCAACTTGCAGAAAGACTATGATACTGATGATCAGGCATTCAATTTGCTGTCAAAATATAAGAAGATACTTGATCAACATACATCTCAAGACTTGAGTGTTTGGAAGCATCCTCCTGGTGTTTAATTGAGTTTTGAAGAAACTTAATAATTCAGAAATAAATATTAAGTTTAGGGGAGGATTGTTGGGTTTTGGATTCTGCTACTGAGTGAAACTACTGCTGAGTGAAACTGCTGCTAATGAAAATGACTCTGTTTCTGATGTCAAAGTGCTGCTACGGGAAAATGCTGCTGAAGTAAACTACTGCTAATGTGATAAGCATGTATTCGTAGTAGATAATTATAGAATAGATTATGTATATATCTTATACGTCCAGAATATTCTTATCTTGCATAGAAAGTTATTGTAAACCTAGTAGGACTCCTTGGCCTATAAAAGGAGGATCCTAGGGTTAGATTGAGTACACGTATTGTTTAGTTATCGTTTACACTTCAAGGTTGTAAAACTCTAGCATTGTTGAGTGCTCGTATTAATAATATTGAAGTGTTGATAGTGAATTGATCTTCTTAAGTTAAGCTTTTACATTCCGCATTCAAGCTTAAGTGTTTATATTAAGTCAACTTCTATATAAGATCGTTTGCTCAACTAGGATCAACAGTTATTGACCGGGTTGATATTAGGTGTTTCATTCGATTGGTCCTTTTGAAGAATTTGGGTTTGCTTGAAACACGTGCTCATTGATTTAACCGAGTAGTATTACGGAAAAGAAGTAGGTGACAAAATCGATGATATAGCATTAACGTTTAATTTTAGATTCTTGACCGTGTCACTTGGGAGTGCTCCCATTTCTCGGTCATTGACAATTTTCAACAATGTGTCTATTTTGGTGGTCATCTCACTTTGCTTTTGTTTGAAATCGGCTTCAAACTTAGATATGTGAGCTTCTTGAGATTCCACAAACTTGGACATCAAACCTTCAAGATTTTTGGTACTACCATAGTTGTTGGAAGGATTGTTGTTGAAAGTACGGTTGGAGGGTGGACCATTTGGTTGGTAACGATTAGGCGGATTGGAAGAATTGTTTTGGTTCTGTTTCCACCTAAGGTTCGGGTGATTTTTCCAAGAAGGGTTGTAGGAATCACCGTAATGGTTTGGCTCGGGTTTGAAAGTGTACCACTTGTTTCCCGCTTCGTCAGTACGCGAGGATGCGTAGTCCGCAAAAGCTTGTCCGGGGAGTTCCACGCAATCACGAGTGTCATGGGGACCACTACATAATTCGCATGAAGAAGTGATTTTGTTCACTTGGCTTGAAGGCTTAGGAGCTTCGTAAGATTTCATGAGAAACTTGACTTGGTCCTCAAGTTCCATGATCCTACGGTCGGGAGTGCTAGAATTGTTCGAAGGCAAAGATATTGCCTTGACCGTTTTGTTCAAATCACGGAGATCATTCCAACTTTCGTTGTCATAGAGAGCAAGATCTTCTATGAGTTCCCATGATTCTTCCACACTTAGATCACCTAGCTTACCACCGGCCGATTGGTCAATGGTTCGCCTTGTGGAGAGATCGATATGGTCATAGAAGATTTGGACTTGGAGCCAAAGATCTATGCCATGATGAGGGACTTTTTGGAGTAAGTCCTTGAAACGAGTCCATGCTTCATATAGAGTTTCACCTTGACGTTGTTGGAACATCAAGATATCATTTCTAAGCTTAGTAGTTCTCCCCGGTGGGAAAAATTGAGCAAGGATCCCGCGGGTAGACATTCAAGCCATTGACTAGCTTGATCACATAGAGAGAATTGGAATAGGCGTAATCGGGTTGACTCTCTAGTTGTAACATCAAGGTCTATAGAATCTACAATTTTAAGGAAATCCTTGAGATGTTGATTAGGATCTTCGGAACGAAGTCCATGGAATGCACATCCGCTTTGCACCAACCGGATGGTGTCGGATCGTAAGGGGGACACATTGGCTCCTTGAGTGAGCTCAATAGTGTTTCAATAGCCTTGGTGGCTAGGACGAGAATACTCTCCTAAGGTTCAGGGCCTAAGAGGTTGGTTTGCTAGTGGTGGGTTTTGTAGGTGGTTTTGTTGTGGTGGGTTGATGGGTTCAAAGATGTTACCACCTTCCATGATGTCGGATGGTAAAGGTTACGAACAAAGACACGAAGAAATAAGATAGACTAAAGAAAATCTAGAAATAAAAATAAAATCTTGCTAGAATGGAATCTAGCAAGTAGACCTAATAAAAAGAAATCCTAACCTAGACAATAACTATTTCCCGGGCTGCGGCGCCGAAAACTTGATACGTGGGAATCGCACCAGGCTTTACCTCTGGAGGGATCTCGAGAAGCTTACAACCCCCACCAGGCAGTGTACCGGATCGTTGTAGTATAGTATAGTGACAAGTACCGGGGGATTGATCGTTCAACTCAGGAATAGTGTCGCTAGGATTAGAAAGCCTAAAAACTAGGTCTAGAGGTGAGGGATGATTCTTTTTTGTATTTTTATATTTTTATAAAAGCAAATAAAATCTCGGGTTTTGGAAGAGTGGGCGGAATTAGTTGCTAATCAACTAACCCAATATCTAAATATGCAATCAAAATAAAATAACATAAATGAAAATGAATCTAATTAAACTAGTGTGGTGTGAACAATAATAGGGAAAGTTGTGTTTACTTAGGTTTCATTACTCCCTAGATATCTTTTACAGGTTGATAGTTTGTTACAATTGCATGGATGACGGGTCGTATTCCTTAATACTAGTCGTAGGGCCGTGTACAATATTCCTAACTCTATAGGATCCTACTTCACTCCTATGTCGAGCCGTTAGAAGCTCCTAACATGGGATCATTAGAATTCTCCTACGCATTAAATACAACCAAAAATCATAGTACACCTCTGATCATGTTTCTTAAGACGTTCAAGCATGTCACCAATGGAAGTCTGCCAGTTTTCTTATACCTAACATCGAATAAAATCATCCGTAACAACTATAAACAAACAATCAACCCATAATTAACATCTAGGCTTCACAACATCTAAGCAAACACACAAGAGATCTAGCCAAGCATGTTAAATTCAAGACAAGTGTAAGATATATTCAAGCAACACATAGACATATTGATCGAATTGAAAGAGTACTTATCTCAAATTGACATGAAAGGTTTCAAAGGGTAAAAACCCTTGAAAAAGCTGTGAACTTCGGACTAGGGTTTGTCTCCAAAGTTATACCCTAATTGTTACCCCCTAATGAATGAAAATTGCAAAACTATATATAGATTTTACAGGGTGACGTCGTCAAGAAGAAATTTCTGACGCCGTCAACTCGCCGCCCATAATGAAATCGGATTGCCTAGATCCACTTTTGACGCCGTCATGTGTAATTCTACTTTGGGCCGTCACTCACATTTGGACCATGACGGCCTATGGTGATGCCGTCATGTCCCTAGTTCAAAACTCTTCTGGATCGTCACGGACTTTATCCACTTCCACATCTTGTATTGCTCTTGACGCCGTTACTTGAAAACTCTTGGCGCTGTCAGGTACTGTTCCCATCAAGGAAAATTAAGACTTTGCCGTTTTCTTCACGTTTATGCTCCAAAAAAGTCCAAAATGCTTCCTTTTCCAGAATTCACTCCAAAAGTACCTAAAATGACAAAAGGAACAATTTAGGGAAATATTTGATCAAATAAATTTGAATCTGGGCTAAAATGACCCCCTAAAAACGGTTCATTTTTTGCCTCATCACCGGGCATATTTGTTTTACCTTGCAAGATCGGAAATTCTGAGGCTTTTGATACATTAGCCGATCTTGGGTCAAGCCTAATTCTGCTTTCGTTATCCCTTTACACCACTCTTAAGCCGGGAAAGTTAGATGAAACGAAAGTAATCATAGGTCTTGCGGATGGAAGTGTAGCATATACAGTTGGGGTAGTGAAGGACGTATTAGTGCACATAGGAAGATTAACAATTTTAGCCAATTTCCACGTCCTTGATATGGTTAGTGACACTAAGTGCCCTCTGTTGATAGGAAGAGGATTTTTAGCTACAGCAAGTGCGTTGATTGATTGTAAGGAATCTAGAATAGTGGTAGGAGAAGGGGAAACTTGGTCGGTATATGATGTTAAGAAACATGCCTACGATACTAATGAGGAACCATCACCTCATTAGCTAGATTTGAATAGGAGACCCTCTAGATATGGAACTTGGGTTAATAGAGACTTCATAGGACCCCAACGCCCATTTTACCTAGAAGAGGAATTCGTGAACCGGACACACACGGTAGAACAACTCTTGGCTAGGGACATAGAATTAAACCCATTAGAAGATCCTCTAGTTCTTAGGAAGCTGATTGAATTCCTAGGAGTCTTACCCATTAACCTAGGAATGAATAGGTGGAAAAGCGAAGGTGAAAGATGCAAGTGGAATTGGGATAAACCACCTAAGGAAGGAGATGGATCATGGCAGTTAAGGATGACACTATATGATCCGGATGGAGAGAAGTTTGAAAATTCATACCGTACTAAGCATACCGATATGAAATTAAAAACTAAATTTGGTCCTAATGACGTCCTCGATGAGGATCTCCCTCACATAGGATAGGGCAAGACTTTGAGTCTAGCTACAAGACTCGTTAATAAAGAAAAGCGTTTCTTGGGAGGCAACCCAAGCTTTATTTGTTTGGTTGTTTGTTTACTAAATTTTATTTGCTTCCGTATGTTTGTTTTATTTTCATTGCTTATTGTTCATGTATCAAACATTTTGTGAAAAAGCTTTATTTTGTTTTTAACTTTGACTTGATTACATATAAATGTATTTTGCAAAAGATAAGTGTAAGGGAAATCTAAGTTTGTTTTTAAGAACGGATTGAGCATGAACGAAACAATGAGATATAAACATACATATTAGTACTTGTTTGAGTCAAATACTTGTATCGAGTCATAATGATTGTTTCACAGGATTCCAAGAATTAGAACATAGGTTTTTCAGAAATTTTCCAGAAACAAAATAAAAGAATTTCGTCAGGTCAATTATTACGGCGTCAAGCATCACCTGACGACATCCGGTATAATTTTATGGAAATTTTGCAGGTTTTGTTTTTCTGCCGGAATTGTAAAGTTTCATGAAATCTATATTTTATAAACTCTAGGAATCTGAAAACAATCATTCCACAAGAATTATATCTTTACTTGCTTTCTAGGATTTAATTTTATGTAGATTTACCGTCGATTTTACACGAGGTTTTCTTGTTTGTTTTCTCAGATAATTAACAGGTTATATTGGAAAAGAAGATGTACATGGATAATCAAGCTTTTGGCGCTGCTTTAATCTTGAAGTTTTCACATTTTCTTGGAGGAGGATTTAACCATGTTACTACATCATCCACATCGAACGAATTAGGGGAGTATTTGTCTCATTCTTTCATTTTCCTTACTTTCACTTTCTTTTAATTGAACATTGGGGACAATGTTCAGCTTAAGTGTAAGGGGAGGGTAAATGAAGATTCCTTAGAGATTACAATTGCATTTGATTTTTGTCTTGTCCGATAGTAGATGTGTAATAAAACTGAGAGAAACACTTGTTAGGGTAATTTTAGCACCAAATTTAAAAATTTTTGCGACATGTAGGAGTGAAACTTTAGTCTTAATAAGCGTCTTATGGATAGGAGTTATATTACTAGCACAAAAAAACCATACCACTCAAAAATTTCCACCCCAAATATGGAGGTTTGCCCCTAGATTTGATAGGAAAAGCCTTAGTGCTTATGTGTGTACCGGTAGCATTTAGATTCTAGAACTTACGTTAGTGATTCATTCCAGGACCACATGTGAGACTACATTCGTATAGTAGGAATTACTACATGATAAGAGGCATAGGGTAACCCATGTTTTTAAGCCTGTTTCTTTTTGTAATTACATTGACTTCATTGGTCAAGTAATTTTCCCACACCTTTGCGATGTACTCATTTTTAGTACACGATACCCCTAGTACACCCCTCAGAGCCTATCTTTTTCGTTTCTAACTTTAAGCATTTTGCTTAAAGGAAGAATTTGTTTACAATCCACCCCCAAATGTACACCCAAATCGCCTTAGCCTTCCTTGTATGCACTCATTTTTAGTGCATTATTGTTTCAACATTTGTTTAAAACCTTTGTTGATTGTCTAATTGATTACATGGTTGCTATGTCGAGTCATATCTTGTACATATTGTTTTAGGACGATTGGGAATCATGGGTAAAGTACTATTGTTATGGAGTAATGGGGAAGAACATCATTTGTTACCCCCATATGTGCGCAAATGTTTTAAAGTACTTCAAGTGTTTTGATTATCTCAAATTCGAGTCATTAGATTAGTTGCATGTAAAGTATGTAAAAGTTCAAGTGTAAGGGGAGAACCGAGCCCCCTTGATGTATTATTTTGGATGGTAGGGCAAGAATGTGTGCAAAAAAAATAGAAAAGAAAAAGAAAAAAAATATATACGGACTACCATCCTATTTTCTTTTGTTTTCATTTGAGTTTGTGTTATTTTATTATTATCCTAAGTTGAGTCGAGTCTTGGCTTAGCAACACCGCATTGTACATGTTATTAACTAAGATAATTAACTTGACACCAGTAAAATGTCCCTTTATCCAACAAACCGTGTTTTCCATATCTATACATCTAATGTTATAACCCTTTAAAAAGACCTCTATGATAGTTTTCCTAGGTGCTTACGCCAAGTGGTGGAGGTTTTTGATCCTTTCCCAAGCCTATGGTAATCTATTTGCTATGACAGGTAGTGAGTGATATTTTTCCATTTCCATTAGTTATATTTTGGTTTATGACATCTGAGAGATGAGAGTATCCAAACACTATTTGTGAGGTGCTAGTATATAATCTCCGTGCTTGTTTTGATTAAGGGGGAACGATCATTTGTTGTAATTATTTTTATATTAATGTTAAATGACCCCTAGTGTGTATTTTGATTAGAATAAAAGCTCATTTGCTTGAGGACAAGCAAATCTCAAGTGTAATGGTGTTTGATGAGGCGAAATTTGTTACGCTTTTAAGGGGTCATTTAAGTCTTAAGTCGTGATAATATGATCAATTATTACCCTAAATCGTTCCTTTTGTCATTTTAGGTACTTTTGAAGAGAATTCTGGAAAACAAAGCATTTTGGACGTTTTGGAGCAAAAAGTGAAGAAAACAACAAAGTCAAGAATCCAAGCTGGAAATTGCACCTGACGGCATCACCTATTCCAAAGTGACGACGTCAGCCTTTGTGACAAGAGGTGGATATCACTTTTACACTTGACACGCCAGAAGACAATTTGGGTATTTTCACGTAACGGCGTCACCCTTTACCAGAAGTAGGCCGTCACGTATATTCTCTAAAGCATGATGGCCCAGAACTCCTACAAAGTAACGGCGTCAAGAAGTTGTATTGGGTAACAAGAAACCCTAGCTGCGGCGAGATGACGGCGTCAACCATCAAAAGGTAACGCCGTCACCCTTGTAAATCTATATATAGTTTTTGATTTTTCATTCATTAGTGTATAACTTTGGAGATGAACTTTTGGTGGAATAAAAGGGTTTCATACCCTTGTCTCATCCATGTTCAGTTAAAGATAAGTAATCCATCAATCATTCAATATGTCTATGTGTTGTTTGATTCTATCTTATGCTTGTCTTTCTTTTAACATGATAGGCTAGGTTTATTTGTGTTTGCTTAGATGTAGTGAAACCTAGTTATTGATCATTGATTGATAGTTTGTTATTAGTTGTTGTTGGGTGATTGATAATCGATGTTAGGCTTAAGAAAACAGGCTAATCTCCTATTCGGTAACTTCCTTGAACGTCTTAAGAAACATGAATCGGATGTGTACTACGATTTTAATGGTTGTATTAAATGCATAAGTAACTATTAAGGAGGCCATGGTAAGGATACTTAACGTGTCGCCATAGGAAGATATAGAAGCTTATAGAGTTGGGGAAGATCGTACATGGCCCCACAAATGGTATTAAGGAATGCAACCCATCACCCACACAATTGTAACAAGCTTATCAATCAATAAAAGATAAATAGGGAGTAATGAAATCTAAATAGACACGTTTTCTCCATATATAGTTTACACATTTTATTTTCTTGTTCATTTTATTTTTATTGCATTAGTAGTTATTTGGGTTAGTTGACTAGCAACTAATTCCGCCCTTCTTCCAAATACCCGAGATTTTACTTGCTTTCATAAAATATAAAAAATAAAAAAAGAATCATCCCTCACCTCTAGACCTAGTTAGATCAATTTCAATCTTAACGAACACTATTCCCTGTGGAGAATGATCAATCCCCCGGTACTTGCCACTTCACTATACTACATCGGTCAGGTACAATGCCAGGTGGGGATTGTAAGCTTCTCAAGATCCCTTGAGAAGTAAAACTTTCGTGTAGACCACAATCCGCACATTAGTATGTAATAAGACTTGAGTGCAAGTCTTATATTGTGTGTTGTGTTGTATCGTGCCATCGTGTTGGTACGAGGTGTGAAGCCACATGGGCTTTAATAGATTGGTTCTAGCT
The DNA here is from genome assembly GCA_030686995.1 of Artemisia argyi. Lineage (NCBI taxonomy): Eukaryota > Viridiplantae > Streptophyta > Magnoliopsida > Asterales > Asteraceae > Artemisia > Artemisia argyi. Next base: position 92,167,919 of record CM060685.1, on the reverse strand, counting down.
AGGATTAGGACTCGACATTCCGCTTAGTGTCGTTAAACCTGGTGTAAGCTTGTGTAAGGTTTGTTCCGCCATAAGGGAGCGTGTTGATATAGTGTTTGTGAAACTCTCGAGTATGAGACTCGAGGAGTGGAGTAGGGGCGAATAAGTGACCTTCCTGGCCGAACCACTATAAATCTCCGTGTGCCGGTTTGATCTTTCCTTTCTTTATCTTTACTTACTTACTTTTTATTGCTTGTATTTTTTGTTGAGTTGATTTCACTTATATATCGAATCGAATTGAATCATTTTCATAAACACAACTTGTAAAGTAAATTTTCTAAAACGTAAATAATAATGGTGAAACTATTCAACTCCCCCCCCCCTTCTAGTTTCTGCAATTGGTATCAGAGCTTCGTTGCTCAAGATTTTTTTAAATATACTGTATTTTAAAACTTGAAACGACCAATGGAATTTGAAAAATGTCAAGAAGGGCAGTCTATGCAGAGACCACCACTCTTTGAGACTGATAGTTTTATTTATTGGAAAACTCAATTCAAAACGTATGTGAAATCAAAAGATATTGATCTTTGGCATTTTATTACCGTGGGTGACTTTGAGCCTATTGAATATAACCCAGAAACTAAACAAAATGAAATTGTTTCTTATGATAAAGAAAGGAAAATCTTAAAAAGAAATTAGCTAAATATGATGAAGCAAAAATGGTAATTTACAATGCTTTACCCAAAAAGGAATTTTAAAGAATTTTCACGTGCAATACGGCTAAAGACAATTGAAAAACTTTGTTAGTCACTCATCAAGGTAATAATCAAGTCAAAGATAACAAGATCGATTTTTTTGTTCAACAATATGAACAATTCGTCATTCCTGAAGACGAATCTATAGATTGTGCATTTGCTAGATTCAACACCATTATCACGAGTTTAAAAGCACTCGATGAAGGTATTTCTTTCAAAAGTTGTGTTAGGAAATTTCTCAAGGCTTTACATCCAAAACGGAGTGCAAAGGTCACGGCGATTGAAGAATCCAAAGACTTGGCATCTCTATCATTAGATGAGCTCATTGGTAACTTAAAGGTCCATGAGTTAATCATCAAAAATGACTTCGAGATTGTCAAAAGCAAGGTGGAAAGAAGATCACTTGCTCTGAAAGCTAAAAAGGAGCTAAGTGATGATGAGGATTCAAGCTCAGAAAGTGAAGAAGAAGAGTATGCTATGGCGGTTAGAGATTTCAAGAAATTCTTTAAACGAAGAGGAAGATACGTGAGACAACCACGAGAAGAAAAGAAAACACCTCAGAAAGTTCGTGAAGATAGATATAGCAAGGGCGAGAAAAGATGTTTTGGATGTGGTGATACAAGACACTTAGTTGGAGATTGTCCACACCAAGCAAAGGACAAAAACCAAAGGACATATGTAAGCGGTGCTTAGAGTGATAGTGATGAAGATGGTAAGAATGAAACTTGTCTCATGGCTGGATCTTCAAAAGAGGTACGTATCGAAACCGATCTCCATAATTATGATACTTGCTCACTAGATTCACTTGACTTAGATAATGAGTATGATAAAATTTGCGAAGTAAGTCAGAAGATTATCTTGAAAAACAAATCTTTAAAATCCATCAAGTTTAAATTAGAAAAAGAAATATCGGAGTTAAAAGACAAACTATCTAGACTTGAACAAGGAAAGGAAATTGATTTGGAATGCAAATCATGTCAAAATCTTAAAACCAAAATGAGGAACTCAAAGAGGAAGCCTCAAAACTTAATAAATTTGAAAAGAGTACTCATTCTCTTAGACAATTAATAGGAGCTCAAAGATCTTCCGATAACAAAACCGGTATAGGATATAATTTTTCTGAAGCATCATCAAGTGTATCAAAACAAATAAAATTTGTGAAGTCTCAGTCGGAAGTGTCTACTGGTGACGGTTCCTCAAATCCACCAGACGGTCCCTTAATTATAAAGGACCATCCCCAGTACGGAAGACTGCAATATTACCTAAACCTATTATAGAACAATTAACCGTAATAAATTCAGAAATACCCGTTGCTAGTGTAAAAGAGGTAAGGCAATTCTATAAACCAACACTAAAATCCGGATTAGGATACAACAAACCAACTATAAGATCTAAATTTCCACCTCCTAGAAAAACAAATGTAGTAAATGGACAAACTAGATCAAGAGCAACTAGAAATCAAAATCATCATAGGGATAATTCAATGAGTTGGAGAAATGATTTTCTTCCTATAGGATTTTACTCACCATTTCAACATCCTAGACAAATGCAACAAATGCATAGGATGTTCGGTGCTAACAACTTTGGACCCATGAGATATTGGGGACCATATGTTTGAGTTTGTCTATGTTATCATTAGATATGCTTGGGAATTGACTTGGAACCCGACGAATGGGTTAAAGATAGTGGATGCACCAATCTCATGACGGGTGATGCGTGGGAATCGCACCTTGCTTTACCTCTCGAGGGATCTCGCGAGGCTTACAACCCCCACCAGGCAGTGTACCTGATCGTTGTAGTATAGTATAGTGACAAGTACCGGGGGATTGATCGTTCAGCTTAGGAATAGTGTCGCTAGGATTAGAAAACCTAATTAATAGTTCTAGAGATGGAAGATGATTATTTTTGTATTTTTATATTTTTATGAAAGCAAATAAAATCTCGGGTTTTGAAGGAGTGGGCGGAATTAGTTGCTATTCAACTAACCCAAAGCTAAGATGCAATCAAAATAAAATAATAAAAATGAAAACAAACTAATTAAACTAAGGTTGTGAGCAGTAATTGGAGAAATTGTGTTTACTTAGACTTCATTACTCCCTAGATATCTTTTACATGTTAATTACTTGTTACACTTGTATGAATGACGGGTTGTATTCCTTAATACCATTCGTGGAGTGGCATACATAACTCCCCAACTCTATGAGCTCTTATCTCCTCCTACACCATGACCCAGCACAACTATAGGGATTGTAAACAGTGGCTCATGCATTAAATACAACCAATAAAGACCTAGTACGCCTCGGTTCATGTTTCTTAAGACGTTCAAGCATGTTACCATTTGGAGATCTGCCAGTTTTCTTAAGCCTAACATATAATATCATTCATTCAAAACGAGAATAGACAAGTAATCAACACATAATCAACATCTAGGTTTCATTAGATCTAAGCAAACACAAAGGAAATTTAGCCTAGCATAGTAGAATTAAGATAAGAACAAAAGATAGACAACCAACACATAGACATATTGATTGAATTAAGAGTATACTTATCTCAATTACAATGCAAGGTCTCAAGGGTTTGGAACCCTTGAAAAACTTGTAAAAGAGGCACCAAAATCGTCTTTAGGGTTTCACCAAAACTTCTCCCTTTTAATGAAAAAACTAGAAAACTATATATAGGAAAATCGTCCTGACGGCGTCAAGACTTAAATCTGACGCCGTCAACTCGCCGCCATACACTTCCTCGGACGCCCTAGATAAAATCGTGACGGCCTATGTGACGCCGTCACCACCCACGGTAAATTATTCTTGGCCACTTTGACGCCGTCATAACTCCATCTGACGCCGTCACCAGCTACGGTAATTTATTCTTCATGTCTGACGCCGTCAAGAGCAAACCCTTGACGCCGTCACCTTGTATTTCCAGCTTGGATTTTTGGTACTTTGTCGTTTTCTTCACTTTATGCTCCAAAAACGTCCAAAATAGCCTCTTTTCCAGAATTCACTCTCCAAACACCTAAAATCACAAAAGGAACGATTTAGGGCAATATTTGATCAAATAAATTCGGATTCGGGCTTAAATGACCCCCTAAAAACGGATCATTTTTCGCCTCATCATATACCCTTACACTTGAGATTTGCTTGTCCTCAAGCAAATGAGCTTTTATTCTACTCAAAAGACAAGTTAGGGGTCATTTAACACTAATATAAAAGTAATTACAACAAATAATCGTTCCACTAAAGACCAATAGACAAGCACGGAGGTCATACACAAGCACCTCACAAATAGTGTTTAGATACTCACATCTCTCGGGTGTAATAAAGTAATATAACATTATGGAAATGGAAGATATCTCTCACTACCTGTCATAGCAAAATAGATTACCATAGGCTTGGGAAAGGATCAAACCTCCACCACATGGCGTAAGCACCTAGGATAAACTATCAAAGAGGTCTTTTTAAAGGGTTATAATGTTAGGTGTAGGGATATGAATTACACGGTTTTGTTGGATAAAGGAAGTTTTACTGGTGGCGAGTTAACAATCTTAGTTAATTACATGTACAAGATGGCGTTGCTAAGCCAAGACTAGACTCGACTTAAGCTAATAAATGAAAAATAACAAAAACATAAAATAAACATAGAATGAAAACGGGATGGTAGTCCGTATGTTTTTTTCTCTCTTTCTTTTCTATTTTTTTTTTTTTTTTTTTTTCTTTTTTTTTTTCTTTTTTCTTTTTTTTTCGAATTTTTTTTTTTTTTTTTTTTTTTTTTTTTTTTTTTTTTTTTTTTTTACATACACTCTTACCCTACCATCCAAAATAATACATCATAGGGGTTTGAGCATTCCCCTTACACTTGAATCTTTACATACTTTACAATTAACTAATCTAATGACTCGAATTAAGAAAATCAAAACACTTGGAGCACTTTTAAGATTAACGTACATATGGGGGTAATAATATTATGTTCTTCCCCATTACTCCATAAAATAAGTACTTACCCATGAGTCCCAATCGTCCCAAAACAATATGTACAAGGATATGACTCGACTTAGCAACCATGTAATCAATTAGAAAGTTAACTTAGGGTTTAACAAATAACAATAATGCACTAAAAATGAGCGCATACACGGAAGGCTAAGGCGATTTGGGTGTACATTTAAGTGGGGTGTAACAAATTCTTCCTTTAAGTAAAATGCTTAAAGTTAGAAACGAAAAGATAGGCTCGGAGGGGTGTACTAGGGGTTTCGTGTACTAAAAATGAGTACAACGCTAAGGGTGTGGGAAAAATTAGTTGACTTAACTAGCCAAGTAATATGACTTAAATGGTCAAGTAATCGTAATACGGGTTTAACACAAGGGTGATCCTAATGCCTCTTATCATGTAGTAAATCCTACTACACGAATGTAGTCTCACTAGCGGTCTCGGGATGCATCACTAACGCAAGTTCTAGAATCTAAATGCTACCGGTACACTCATAAGCACTAATAATGAATGCTTTTCCTATCAAATCTAAAGGCGAACCTCACATTTTTGGGTGGAAAATTTTTCTGAATATACGGTTATGTGCTAGTCATACAACCTCCTATCCATGAGACGCTTGCTATGGCTAAAGTTTCACTCCTAAATGTTGTAAAAAATTTTAAATTTGGCGCTAAAATTGCACTAACAAGTATTTCTCATAGTTTTATTACTCATCTACTATCAAACAAAACAAACTCAAGCGAAAGTGCATATGTAAGGTATCATCTTTTTACCCTCCCCTTACACTTAAGATGAACATTGTCCCCAATGTTCAAGTAAAGAATGTAAAAGTTAAAAGTAAAGAGAATGAATTCAAATACTCCCCTGATTCGCTCGGTATGGATTTTAGGTTGGCCAGGTTAAATCTTCCTCCAAGAAAACGAACAATCAAAGCTTCCCTTCCAGAATATAAATCATCTTCTTGTCTCAAATAACCTGTAAATCCTGACAAAAGTAGACAAGGCAACCTCGCGTAAAATCGGCGGCATCCTATATAAGTTACTAAATCCTAGAAAACAAAATAAGATATAATGCTTGTGGAATGAAGTTTGCAGATTTCCTGGAGATTATAAAACTTAATAATTCACAAAAACTCATAAGACTCCGTTAGAAAAACAAAACTGGTAAAATTTCCGGATTTTTGACTCCTGACGCCGTCAAGAGCAATTGCCTGACGCCGTCAGAATGAACCTGCAGAAATCTTTATGTTAAGTTTCCGGAAAATTTCTGGAAAAACTTTGTCCTACTTCCTGGAAAATCCTGCAAAACTACATTATGACTCAATACAAGCATTTGACTCTAACAATACGAATACACATGTTCATTAAATATTGTGGAGAATCATGATCGGTTTGTTTCTTAAAAAACATATTTGGGGTTTCCCCTTACACTTATCTTTTGCAAAAATACCTTTAGGTTGAAGTTAAGACTAGGCTAAACAACATAATAAAGTATTTCCACATTTTAATTGAGAAACATGATCAACCAACAATAAAAATAAAACATGCATACGGAAGCAAATAACAATCAAACAAATAAAATCACACAAAACATGGGTTGCCTCCCAAGAAGCGCTTTTCTTTATTTACGAGTCTTGTAGCTAGACTCAAAGTTGTGGGTTACTACGTGATTTCATCATTGGTTCCATTCTCTAGGTCATCTTCTAAACCAGTTTTGTATTCTGGACCTAGTTGTAAGCACTCTTTGTAGAAACCAAGCATCCTATTTTTAACATACTCTACTCCTCTACGTCTATCCTCCTCATTCCTATAATAAGCCGCTTGCTTACGTTCCTTTTCGAAATTAGAGAGAAGGCGGTATTGCTCAATCTTGTAGGGCATTTGATAAGCAACCTCATCATTCTCTTCCTTGAATCTAACTATCCCTAATGTCGGATCATAACTCATCCTAGTGGCCTCAACAAATGGCTTCCCGAATACTACTTGACTTAGGCAAGCATCTATCACCGGACGAATGTCTTCAACTATCATAAAATCAATCTCATAGGTGAGATTCCCTATAATGACATGCAATCCCTTCACTCTTCCCGCAAAATTACTTATCCAACTTTTACCGGGCATTATCCTAAAATTGAGTTGCTTCTTCATCACCCAATTGTAATAAGTCCTAGACATGATGTTCACGGGGGATCGAAGATCTATGTAAGCTTTCCATACATGCATGTGCCCGATATTGCATGGGATGTTAATGTTAGAGGGGTCTCCCATTTTGATCAGGGGATCGCCAAAGATATATGTTGTTTCGGGACTATCGAATAAATACTTATGGTATTCCCGTTCTTCCTTGGTTGGCAACTTATCAAAATATTCCTCTATAGGTTCTACCTCCTCTAATTCCTCATCCTTATTAACCTCAACTTCCCTACTCTCATCCTCACTATTGGCTTCTACTCTAACTTCATCTTTGTCACTCTCCTCTATTTCCCTATCTATCGGCTTAATAGTGACAACATTGACAAAGTGGACATGTTTGGATGATGAGGGGTCCTTAGCTTGGATTCCACTATTGGTGTCCCTAGTGTCCTTCCTAGGTGTGGCTAATGTTTGGTTGTTGAGGGCTTTCAACAAGTTGTCGATTTTGTTGGTCATCTCCGTTTGTTGTTGGTTGAATTCGGTTTCAAACCTAGCTATGCGAGCTTCTTGAGATGCCATAAATTTCGACATCAATCCTTCCAGATTGTTGGTACTACCATAGTTGTTAGAAGGACTGTTGTTGAAGGTACGGTTGGATGGTGGACCGTTTGATTGGTAACGATTAGGTGGGTTGGATGAATTTGGTTGATTTTGTTTCCACCTAAGGTTTGGGTGATTTTTCCATGAGGGGTTATATGAATCACCGTATGTGTTTGGCTCGGGCTTGAAAGTGTACCACTTATCTCCCGCTTCGTCGGTACGCGTGGATGCGTAGTCCGCAAAAGCTGTTCCGGGGAGTTCCACACAATCACGAGTGTCATGGGGACCACTACATAATTCGCATGAAGAAGTGATTTTGTTCACTTGGCTTGAATGCTTCGGAGCCTCGTAAGATTTCATGAGAAACTTGACTTGGTCCTCAAGTTCCATGATCCTACGGTCGGGAGTGCTTGAATTATTCGAAGGCAAAGATATTGCCTTGACTGTTTTGTTCAAATCACGGGGATCATTCCAACTTTCGTTGTCATAGAGAGCAAGATCTTCTATGAGTTCCCATGATTGTTCTGCACTAAGATCACGTAGCTTACCACCGGCCGATTGGTCAATGGTTCGCCTCGTGGGGATATCGATATGGTCATAAAAAATTTGGACTTGGAGCCACAAATCTATGCCATGATGAGGGACTTTTTGGAGTAAGTCCTTGAAACGAGTCCATGCTTCATAAAGAGATTCATTTTGACGTTGTTGGAACATCAAGATGTCATTCCTAAGTTTAGTAGTTCTCCCCGGTGGGAAAAATTGAGCAAGGAAACGAGTGGTGAGATCATCCCATGTGGTGATGGATCCCGCGGGTAAACGCTCAAGCCATTGACTAGCTTGATCCCGTAGAGAGAATTGGAATAGGCGTAAACGGGTAGTCTCTCTAGTTTCAACACCTAGGTCTATGGAATCTACGATTTTGAGGAAGTCCTTAAGGTGTTGGTTTGGATCTTCGAACGAAGTCCATGGAATGCACATCCGCTTTGCACCAACCGGATGGTGTCGGATCGCAAGGGGGTCACATTGGCTCCGGTGAGCTCAATGGTGTTTCGGTAGCCTTGGTGGCTAGGTCGGGAATACTCTCCTAAGGTTCGGGGCCTAAGGGGTTCTAATGGTGGGTTTTGTTGTGGTGGGATGATGGGTTCAAAGATGTTACCACCTTCCATGATGTCGGATGGTAAAGAGTTACGAACAAAAGCACGAAGAAATAAGATAGACTAAAGAAGACCTAAAAATAAAAATAAAATCTTACTAGAAAGGAATCTAGCAAGTAGACCTAATAAAAAGAAATCCTAACCTAGACAATAACTATTCCCCGGGCTGCGGCGCCAAAAACTTGATGCGTGGGAATCGCACCTTGCTTTACCTCTCGAGGGATCTCGCGAGGCTTACAACCCCCACCAGGCAGTGTACCTGATCGTTGTAGTATAGTATAGTGACAAGTACCGGGGGATTGATCGTTCAGCTTAGGAATAGTGTCGCTAGGATTAGAAAACCTAATTAATAGTTCTAGAGATGGAAGATGATTATTTTTGTATTTTTATATTTTTATGAAAGCAAATAAAATCTCGGGTTTTGAAGGAGTGGGCGGAATTAGTTGCTATTCAACTAACCCAAAGCTAAGATGCAATCAAAATAAAATAATAAAAATGAAAACAAACTAATTAAACTAAGGTTGTGAGCAGTAATTGGAGAAATTGTGTTTACTTAGACTTCATTACTCCCTAGATATCTTTTACATGTTAATTACTTGTTACACTTGTATGAATGACGGGTTGTATTCCTTAATACCATTCGTGGAGTGGCATACATAACTCCCCAACTCTATGAGCTCTTATCTCCTCCTACACCATGACCCAGCACAACTATAGGGATTGTAAACAGTGGCTCATGCATTAAATACAACCAATAAAGACCTAGTACGCCTCGGTTCATGTTTCTTAAGACGTTCAAGCATGTTACCATTTGGAGATCTGCCAGTTTTCTTAAGCCTAACATATAATATCATTCATTCAAAACGAGAATAGACAAGTAATCAACACATAATCAACATCTAGGTTTCATTAGATCTAAGCAAACACAAAGGAAATTTAGCCTAGCATAGTAGAATTAAGATAAGAACAAAAGATAGACAACCAACACATAGACATATTGATTGAATTAAGAGTATACTTATCTCAATTACAATGCAAGGTCTCAAGGGTTTGGAACCCTTGAAAAACCTGTAAAAGAGGCACCAAAATCATCTTTAGGGTTTCACCAAAACTTCTCCCTTTTAATGAAAAAACTAGAAAACTATATATAGGAAAATCGTCCTGACGGCGTCAAGACTTAAATCTGACGCCGTCAACTCGCCGCCATACACTTCCTCGGACGCCCTAGATAAAATCGTGACGGCCTATGTGACGCCGTCACCACCCACGGTAAATTATTCTTGGCCACTTTGACGCCGTCATAACTCCATCTGACGCCGTCACCAGCTACGGTAATTTATTCTTCATGTCTGACGCCGTCAAGAGCAAACCCTTGACGCCGTCACCTTGTATTTCCAGCTTGGATTTTTGGTACTTTGTCGTTTTCTTCACTTTATGCTCCAAAAACGTCCAAAATAGCCTCTTTTCCAGAATTCACTCTCCAAACACCTAAAATCACAAAAGGAACGATTTAGGGCAATATTTGATCAAATAAATTCGGATTCGGGCTTAAATGACCCCCTAAAAATGGATCATTTTTCGCCTCATCAACGGGTAATCACAAGCTATTCTCATCGTATCATGCTTGTAGTGGAGGTAATGTTACATTTTGTAGTAAACTCAAGGGAAATATCATCAGCAAAGGTACAATCACTCATAACTCTCTTACTATAACTAATGTAGAACATGTAGATAACTTAGGTTTTAATTTACTTTGTATTAGTCAAATATGTGATAATGAATGCAAGGTAATCTTTTCGAAAGACGGTAGTGAGATCATTAAGGACGGAAAAGTAATTGCCAAAGGAATTAAAAAAGGTGGCCTATACGTCATGAAAATTAGTAATAAACCTAGCAACAATACATGCTTAGCTATGGTAAATGATAATTCTACATTCTGGCATAGAAGACTAGGTCACGCTAATATGCGTTTATTACAACCATTGGCTTCTAAGGATCTAGTTAGAAACCTTCCTAAAATTAAGTTTGATCAACTTTTTTGTGATGCTTGCAAAGTTGGTAAACAAGCTCACTCTAGTCATAAGCCCAAGAACCTGATTTCAACATCTAGATGTCTAGAACTTCTTCACATGGATCTTTTCGATCCTTCAGCCATACGGAGTTATGGAGGAAATCTTTACTCCCTAGTGATCGTAGACGATAACTCTAGGTACACATAGACTAGGTTTCTTAAAAACAATACCGAAAGTTTCAAACAATTTAAAAACTTTAGCAAGAAAATTCAAAATCAACTAGGATGCAACATAGTTTCCATTAGGACAGACCATTGTAGAGAATTTGATAATGAAGTTCAATTTGGAGCTTTTTGTGATGCTAACGGTATTACTCACAATTTCTCGACTCCACGAACTCCACAATCAAATGGGGTAGTTGAAAGGAAAAATATAACCCTACAAGAAATGTGTAGAACAATGCTTAACGAGCAATCCATTCCTCAGAAATTTTGGTGTAACACCGTAGACACATCCAAGTATATCCTTAATATAATTCTCATTAGACCAATCATAGGAAAAACACCTTATGAAATCTTAAGAGGTAGGAAACCCACTCTAGATTACTTTAGAGTATTTGGTAGTAAAATGTTACATTTTAAACACCAAAGACTATCTCACCAAGTTCGACCCAAAGTCCTACGAAGGTGTATTTCTAGGATATTCTCAAACTAGTAAAGCCTACGTTGTTCTAAACAAGGAAACAATGGTCGTCGAAGAACCATTCAACGTGACTTTCTATGAGAGTCCCCCTCTACCTAAAACATCACCTTTGGTAGATAATGATTTAGATGAAGAAAACGCCATAGTTAAAAACATGAAAAATCTAGACATATCTCAAGAAAGAGAAACCATCAAAATAGTTGAAACCACCAACATTAAGGAATCTAAAAGTCATCCCTTAGAGAACATCATAGGAGGCCTAAACCAAAGAATCTTTAGATCACAAGCTCAAAACAAAAGCAACCTCTTTTGTTTTGTCTCAATCACATAACCTAAGAACGTTAATGAAGCATTGAAGGATGAAAGTTGGATCATCGCAATGCAAGAAGAATTAAACTAATTTAAGTCTAATGATGTTTGGATGTTAGTATCAAGACCTATGAATGTAACCATAATAGGAACCAAGTGGGTGTTTAGAAATGACTTCAGCCAAACAGACTAACCAATCAACCAAGGGTGGTCAACAGGTCAAACCTGAGTGAGAAGTGATCAATTTATGATCCGGTGTAAGCACAGTATTTTCCCAGGTCGTTATGTCCCAACGAGGATTGAAATTGTATTTTGAAACGTTTATGGGATTGAGTGATTTGAGGAAAGTAACAAGAATATGATTTGGATTATTACACTAATGGAAATAAGTCAAATTAACAATATTAACAATTACAGGAAATCAGATATGTATTTGGAATTAAAAACGTAAATTTAAATTAAAATAAACGTAAACGCGTACAGGAAAAAGAAAAATAAAGCAGAATTAATCCTAAAGGGGTGAAAATTACGTTTGTATAAACTTAATAATAAAAGAAAATTTTATGAAAAAGAAAATTATTTTTTTGATATTTTAATTATTAATTAAAAACTATTTAATAACTAATTTAAACTCATTTAAATTATTAAAAATACGAAAAATATTTTAGAAAATTACAAAATTTTTTATAAAACTAATTAACTATCACAGAAATCCTAAAAAATTACAAAAAGTTTCTACAATTTATAAATAAGCTATTTTAGAAATTATGTACTTATTATTAATTAAAAGCTAATTAAGCTATTTGAATTATAAAAAATAGCAAATGAATAGTAAAAATTATAAATTTTTTTCTAAAAATACTTTATGATTATAGAAAGCTAGGAAAAATATAAAAAGATGCTAGTGAATATAAATAAATAGAAAATGATTTTATTTTTGATTTTTTAATCAAAACTAATTTAACTAATATTAATTATTAAAATTACTAAATGAAAGCAGAAAATTATGAAAATTTTTATATAAATACTAAAAGATACCAGAAACCTAGGAAAAATATAAAAACATGCAAGTGCTTAATGAAAAAGCAGAAAAATAAGCTAAAAAACTAATTTAGCTTAAATAGAAGTTATCACTTCAAAAATAAAAAAAGGAAATCTAAAACACTAAACCACTAGCCCAGATGGTGCTTGGGGTTGGTTTGGTTTTGTGCCAGGGACCAAGAGGTCACAGGTTCGACTCCCACCTTGCCCCTTTTTCTGTTTTATTTATTTATTTATTTTGATTTTTTTTTTTTTTTTTTTTTTTTTTGCAAAACTAATTTAACAATAATAATAACCAACTTATGTGAAGACCTATTTACTGAAAAGCTTTAACAAAGCTTATGCAAACTTGGAAATTCCAACAGTTGGAGCTTTTTGTGCCAAAGTCAGATTTTGAAATAGAAAAACTAGCCAAATAAGTACTTAAGCAAAAACCAAGGCAAACATAAACAAGCACAGTCTCAATCTAACTCAAATAAGCGAAATACAACAAATTCATAAGCTAAAACAAGCTAGGAATAAGAGTCCAATAAGCTCAGTTCCTGCTGATGCCTAATCAGCAGAAATGGGTGATGGTGGGGCAATTTGGGAGGTTAAAATAATCAAGCAAACAAGCAACTAAGGCCAAACAAAGGGTGGATCACACAAGCTAGCACGACTGTCTTTCCAAAACACCAAGAAATAAGGAAAATGCTCAAGATATGAGTAAGATATGGTTCATAGAAAAATGGGTCAAAACTGACAACCCATGGTGCATGGCATAAACATGTCACAACTAGTCATTTGGAGCTACTCACAAGCTAGTAAAAAAAATCTTAAAATTATAAAAAAAAAAATTATTTCTGAAAACTCAAGCTGGCAAAGATTGAAAACCAAAATTTTCAGATTATAACACCTAAAATTGAACGAATTAAAAATCCCTCACTAAGGGCTGTTATAAAAGGGCAAAAACAGGCCAAAGGGGGCTGAAAAGCTGCCAAGAAAAATTTAAAAAAATTTCAAAAAAAATATGAGCAACTAGATTACTATCCAATTAACTTGCAAACCAAATTTCAAGTAAAAAGGACTTAAAATGAAGAAATGAAAAATCAAAAACCACTTCTAATGTTGAAAACTTGTTTTTGCAGCACAAAAATGGGGCTTAAGGCCTATAAAAAAATCTAAAAATTAAAATAAAAATACCACTAAGTAAACAATCTATCAGAGTACATTATCCATAAATTTTGTGAGATTTGGTTGAAAACTGAAGAAATGAAAAATAAAAGACTAAAAATGCTGTTTGGAACTTTTTTGACTTTTTCTTGTTTTTGAAAATATTGACTTTTATGAACTTTGATCTACCCTGACTGATCTAATATGGTTTTAAGATAAGATGAAGCTAAAATAAGCTTAAATATCTACTTATGCAACTATTTGGTTGATCTTAGAACTTGAAATGTTAATAGTGAATGCAAAGATTGAGAATAAAGATGATTTTGACTTTTTTTTTGTTGAAGTGGTACTGAGTTTTAAGGTTTGAGTATCCTAAGTGAACCTAGTTAGATCTGTCTCAACCAATTTTATCAACTAAAATAATCTAGAACCTAGAATAACTCACTGATCCAAACACTCCCTTATACCTAAACTTTTATGGATTTGGATTAATTCAGGTTGATTTAAGTTAACCTACTAATGCAAACTTATTAATACTGCTATGTGAACTGAAGTGATGCTAGTGACTGAGATTTAAGCAACAACTTAAGCTATAACTAGTTATGCTAAACTTGACTATAAAATGCAAATTCAAGCTAATATTAGGACAAGCAACAGAAAACAAGTAACTAAGCACTAAATCAACACAAGTAGATGCAATAAACTGAATTGGAACAAACAAGCACAGAATTAAGCAGTTTTGAACAAATAAGCGGTTTGATGAAAAATTAAGCAAAATGGTAAAATTGACTTACAAACAAAGGTAACGGTTCAACATCTAAATCACTTTTTAAACAATCCTAATGCTCCCCAAGAGCTCTAAACCATGCTCCACAGCTCCTTCTTTTCTTCTTCCTTTTATTATTATTATTATTATTTTTAACTGAATTTTTCATAATTTTTTTTTTTTTTTTTTTTTTTTTTTTTTTTTTTTTTTTTTTTTTTGAGTTAAAAGGGGTAACAATGAAATTTTAAGGTTTAAATAGGTTAAATATGCTTATTATAAGCTAACGAAACAAAAAGTAAACCATTTAAGCCTTTTATAAGCCTCTATGAGAATTTAAGCTAAAATTCCTAAGTAAGAGATTTAAATAACAAATTAGATATTCTACTAATGAAAATGAAAGTACAAGGTTTCTGAAAGCTTAGTGTTGAGGCAACATGATCAAGATCTTTTTATATTTTAATGATGACAAATAAACCATCGAAACACATAAAATAACAAACGTTAGCCAAAATTCCCCGAATCACATATCTGCTGCTGGCGCGCCACCCACGCGTCAACGCGTGGGTAACGCGCCAGGCGTCTGTGATTTTCGGGACGAATTTAGAAAGTCGGCTTTCCCCTTACCTGACAAATGTGGATCTTTCAATACACGTATGAATATGTTACGTGCTTAATTGAGAACACTCGAAACGAATTTTGGGATTAGAGAGATCCAACTTTTAAAGCACCCATTTACGGGAAAATGCCAACTCATGTTTTCTAGCTATCGCCTCTAGAAAAGGCTTTTATAAACTTAGGGAGCTTATTTATTTCACGTAACATCATGTGAAAGCATCTATATGCTCATATCCCGTACTTACGTCTTCTCTAATTATGTAACGGGTTTACTCCCTTATTGGTCAAATTAAGTCAAAGGTTACTTTGCATAAACGCATCCTTTCCCACTTGGATTATGCTTTACACTAAGGCAAAGCACTTAACTTGTTTGAACCAAGGTATTAGTTGAGAACGTCGAGTCGTGAAAAGTAACGAGAAATGAAACTATGTGTTGACATAAATAATGCATAAAAACGTTATTTATATTTTTCGATATCTCTATGTTTTGACGATCACAAAATGTAAAATCATCAAACGTAAGATTACTACGTAAACAAGTATTAAGCTAGTTTATATCATTATATCCAACTTAATCACTTAAGGTATGGATAAACAAGTGTTTAATACATCTCATGATCAAAGGGGTATTTAATTAATTAATACAAAGTTTATTTAATTATATAAACATATTATATATTTTTAAAAAACACTTTTGGTAATAAAGAAAAATGTTTTAATCATACTAAATATATGAATTCAAATTTTTAACCAAAATCAGTTAGTTTTTCACCAAATAAACTTTCCTCACTAAAAGACAAAGATTCTGGCCGTTACAGCTGGGCGGCCCCCTTAATTATAAGGGGCGGTCCCCTTAATTTTAAGGGGGCCGGCCACGATTTAAGGGGACCGGTACGCTCCAGTTGTCAGAATTTGTTGCCTGTAAATACCTCCTTAAATCTGGAATTTTTCTCACCTTTTGCACAATAATTTCAGATCTAAAGCTCTCTAAACATCTTCCAAAATCCTTTGATCATTTGATTACTAATCATTGTTTCAAGTGATTTAATCCCTTCTCATCCATCCTCATCCAAAGTGCAAAAGAAGAACACTCCTTCTACAACTAAGTTCAAGAAGCATTGAAGAGTAGTTGTGTATATTGTGTATATTATTTGTGAAGTTGTGTTGTGCTTGTAATTAGTAGTTTAGAAGAATTAGAAGTTGTGTAGGTAGAGGAAGTTGTTTAGTAGTGAAGTAGTGTAGTTGTGAAGAAGATAGGTGTGAAGTAGATTGATGTGAAGAAGATAGGTGTGAAGAAGAAAGGTGTGAAGAAGATAGGTGTGAAGTAGATTGGTGTGAAGAAGTTGTGATCAAGTTGTGACGTAGTTGTGGTGTATAAATTGGTGTGTAAGGTTTTCTCCGCCATAAGGGAGTTTGTTGACATAGTGAAGAAAACTCTCGAGTAGGTGACTCGGGGAGTGGAGTAGGAACAAGGAAGGTGACCTTGTAGCCGAACCACTATAAATTCTTGTGTTGTGGTTTGATCTCTCCAACTCTTTTCATTACTTACTTATTTACCTATACTATATTAGCTAAGTTAGTTAGTTACTATATAATTGTTCATATAGTGCAAGTATTGAGATCACATAAACTAGAATCGAAGTTTTTTTTTTTTTTTTTTTTTTTTTTTTTTTTTTTTTTTTTTAAACAAACTTGTTTTTATAAATTTTAAAAGGACGTAAAACTATTCAACCCCCCCTTCTAGTTTTCCACAATTGGTATCAGGAGCCTCGTCTTGCAAGATCTTTAAAATATATTGTATTTTAAAACTTGTAACGATCTATGGAATCTAAAAAATATTTAGAAGGGCAATCTATGCAAAGACCACCACTATTTGAAAGTGATGGATTTTTATATTGGAAAAATCGGTTTGAAACTTATGTGAAATCAAAAGATCTAGATCTTTGACATGTTATTATCAATGGTGATTTTTTACCTATTCAAAATAACCCCGAAATAAAGAAAGATGAAATCGTACATTTTGAAAAACAAAATGATGATTTAAAAAGAAAACTTGCTAAAAATAATGAAGCAAAAATGGTTATTTATAATGCGCTACCACGTAAAGAGTACGAAAGGATCTTTATGTGTGAAACCGCAAAAGAAATTTGGAACTCTTTATTAATAACTCACCAAGGTAATAATCAAGTCAAAGATAATAAAATAGATCTACTTGTTCAACAATATGAGCAATTCACGATTCCGGAAGAGGAATCAATTGATAATGCTTTCGCTAGATTTAACACTATCATCATAAGTTTAAAAGCACTTGATGAGAATTTTTCTAGTAAGAATTTTGTTAGGAAGTTTCTTAGGGCTCTTCACCCAAAATGGCGAGCTAAAGTGACGGCTATTGAAGAATCAAAGAATTTGTCAACGTTACAACTTGATGAATTAATTAAAAATTTGAAAGTCTACGAAGCAATTATAAAGAAGGACTCCAAAATGGTTAAAGGAAAACGAGAGCAAAGCAAGTCAATCGCCTTGAAAGCTAGAAAGGAATCCAACAACGAAGATAGCTCATCTTCCGAAAGCGATGACGAAGAATATGCCATGGCCGTAAGAGATTTCAAGAAATTCTTCAAAAGACAAGGAAGATTCGTTAGACAACCACACGATGAAAGGAGAGCACCTCAAAAGAATAATGATGACAAGTATAGCAAGAATGAGAGAAAGTGTTTCAAGTGTGGTGATCCGAATCACCTCATTGGAAAATGTCCAATGATGACAAGAGTTCAAAATCAAAGAGCATTTGTTGGAGGAGCTTGGAGTGATAGCGATAAAGATGAGAAAGAAATAACAAAGGAAGAAAAGTGTCTCATGGCAAAGGCATCAAGTGAGGTACGTTCCGAAACCGAATTGTTTAGTGATGAAAATTTATCATTAGATGAAAAAGATTTAGATAGTGAATACAATAGATTATGCAAACTAGGACAACAAGTAATGACTAAAAACAAATCACTAAAATACATAAACAACCAATTAGAAAATGAAGTACTAGAACTAAAAATTAAAATACATCAACTTGAAAAAGGTAAAGAAATTTTTGAAGAATGTAAATCATGTCAAGAGCTTAAAAGTGAAAACAACAAACTTAGGGAAGAAATTTGTAAACATGATAAATTTGAAAATAGTAGTAACTCACTTAGTAAAATTATAAGTATTCAAAGAGTATCCGGAGATAAAACCGGTTTAGGATTTAACTCAACCGAAGCTTCATCAAGTGAAATTAAAAATGTTAAATTTGAAAGTGAACTCAAGGAACTAAAACCTCCAAAATCTAATCCTAAGTATATACTCATAAATGATAAAAAAATAGCTCTTGCTAGTGATAAAGAAATAAAACCGTTTTATAAACCATCTTAAAAAACCAAGGTAGGATCATCTAAACCTGAAACAAGATCTAAAACTCCACCACCTAGGAAACCAAATAATTCATACCCTAAACCTAAAACACCTCAACCAAGAGCAAACCAAAATAGATGAAACTTTAACAATAATCAACAAATGTGGAACTTCAATCCGTGGGGAATGTTTCCACCATATATGCACCCAAATCAAATACAAAACATGTTCGGATCAAATAACTTTGGTCAAATGAGACAATGGGGACCAACGTAGAAAATTCTCCATTCAAACGTGGAAATTTTTGTTGTCACCTATTATTCGGACTATTCCTTGTCAAGAAATGCATGCTTAGTTTAGTATCTAGTCTTTATGTGACTTTGTTCGGCTCATTGTTTCTTCTAGATTTTATATCTATACATATATATATATATATATATATATATATATATATATATATATATATATATATATACTTATCTAACTATATTATATCTAAATATATACACATATATATACTTAGCTAAATCTAGGATCTTATAACCTAGAAAATTCATTTGTTGATTTTCTAGAACTAGAAATTGTTCGTTTACGAACCTTTTCTTCCCCCCCCCCCCCCCCCCATTTGCCTTATTGAACTTTAATGTTCAAACAACACTCATGCTGATGTAGAGAGATGAGTCGAAAAATCTATGGATGAAAAACAAACTCCCGTCTTCCGCTGCATACGTCTCCCTCCTATATTCTCGTCTTAAAAACCCGTACTATATATATATATATATATATATATATATATATATATATATATATATATATATATATATATATATACACTTATAAACCTTCCACAACTCTCTCGTCCACTTGACAACTTGATAAATTTCATCCGAAATGATCAAGAAATTTTAATTGACGAAATGTCAAGTAAAAGTGTCAAGAAATTCCTTTCGTGCGAATACTCTTCAACGTATTTTTGATTAAATATAAATCTAATGTATATATAAATATTTTCTTGTTATTTCCAAAAACCAAAAAGACAAAAAATCAAAGTTTGGAGGGCGGCTCCCTTAATGTTTAAGGTGACCGACAGCCAAATGAAGGGCGGCCCCCTTAATGTTTAAGGGGGCCGGCCATCTGATAGTTCCAACCCGTTTTTCATCTTGTTTCTTTTGCCAAACACTCCACTTTTTCAACACCCCTTCCTCTGCTACTGCTGTGACGAAAAACCAAACCCCAAAAACACCTAAAACTACTTCCAAATCACATAATTTGGGTTAATTCGCAAAGGGAAAATTCATCTAACACAATCACCATTACATATTGTAAGTTTTTCATAACACATTTCATCTAATTCCATCTAATCTGGTCAAACTCAAGATTATGCATGTTTTAATAATTTTTTCAAATTCATAATTTCTTTCGAATTGAGTATGAAATTTCCATAACTAAATGCTTCCCTTAAGATTAGGATGCTTAATTAACACTAGAAACTAGTAATTATAAACCCTCTTGTCAAAAAAAATTTTTGAAAAATTTCATACACTCCTTTTCAAAATTTTTGGTTAAAACATTGTTAAATAATGCTATAAAAACTTGTTAAAACTAATCACATTATATTTTTATGACTTGTAAAACATGAAACTATACTTCTCGACTAAGTAAAAATATTTTTGTACACGATAAGAGGGTGTTTGGATTATGTCCTTAATATAAAAATTAAGTCATTATAATTTTTATAAAACGCTGTCAAGATTATAAACCTAAAACTTGTAATTCGGACTTGTCAAGATATATAATTCATATATATATTGACATACTAGTAGTGTAAGTGTCTAGTTAAGGAAGCATTTGGTTTAGTATGAAAAATGACATTTTTGAGTCAAAACATAAACCATCCTTTTCGAAAACAAATCACATGCATAAGAAACTCGTAAGAAATGGCTAGTTTTACAACCTAATGTAAATCTAGTAAATTTCATGATATATTAAGATGTTTAAAAGGGCGTTTGGATTTGTCCATAACTACTTACTAAACATCGTAAAATATATCTAGAACGAGTTAAAAATAATATTAAGGAACATGGTAAACTACTTCCTAGGATTATAGTCGAAGTATGTTTACGTTTCAACATAAGTCTTAACAATATATACACTTTTATTCTTCTTTGTATTTATTTTGGTCTTTTGTATTGTTGTTGTGTTTAGGTGAAAATGCCAAAAGCGACTACCGAATATCTTTCCCACACTAAAAACTACATTCCCAAAGTTTCCCAACTCCCTACTACATCTCCTTCCATTGGACGTATATATCGTGAAATTGAAGATAGAAACGTTCATGAGGGACGTGTAGTAGATCTAGCCTTTGCTCAATCCGACTACATTAATTGCTTGTTTTCAAGCATCAACCTCAATTGCATTTTTGAAATTAATGAACCAATCGTTCCTCGTTTCATAGTCGATTTCTATAGCCAAGTCACCGTTCAAACCAATGATCTAGGTGCCATCACCATTTCCTTCATGATCCAAAATGAATTTATCACCTTAACTCTCGAACAATTTGGTCAAATCCTCCAAATTCTTTTTAGAGGTCAAGCCGTTTTCACAAATGAGTGGGAATCTCTACATCGTTGTCGACCAACCTGTGGTCCTTATCTCTTCGACATCCCTCATCCCGACGAAATTCGTCAAATCCTTGGTGTGGAGCGTGCCACTACAACCCGAAAAATAAAATCCAAAAACGTCCAAATCACTTCATACAAACTTCTCCTCAAGGAATTAGGCCCCCACATGAAGCGTTGGGAAGAACTCATTCGTGAGAATGCGTTCGGTACTGGAGGTCACCGGGACCATCTCCCGGCGTGCCTTGCTCACATGTTGTATTGTATCGCTGTTGAAAAGCCATACAATTTGGCCTACTTCTTTATCAAACGGATTGAGTGTGCTAGAAAAACTCCCAAAGCCAATCTTCCATATGGAATGTTTCTTACTCGTCTCTATCGTCATGTTATCGAGTACTACCCCGATCTTGACAATAGCTTCTATGAGTCCATCTATCCCACCTTACGTCCTCTCGCTCTAAAACAAGCTCGACGAACTCGAAGTGACAAGGGAAAATCTCGTCGTCATAGCTTTCATGGATCATCTTCTCGACAAGACGATGACGATGAGGAGGAAAACATCGATGATGCTAGTACCCCTTCGTTTTCTGAGTTCGTTGATAATTTAGAGGATCTTGACTATCCCGAGTATTCTACCCCATCTCCTAGCGATCAAACCGACGAAGTACTTCACGAGCGAACAACCGAGATGCTTAGACGACAAAAGAGTTTGCATGAAGAAGTTAGAGGTGGCTTCAAATCCATCGGGAAGACGTTAAAGGGTATCTTCGGGAAGAAAAGGAGATGATGTGTTTAGCTTGTGTTTGTTGAACAATATTTATGTCTCTTAATCATGGATTTTTTATGTGCTATTTGTCCGAAGTATATTCGGAAGTACTTGTTATTGTCTTGGATAATTGTTTGGATATTTGATTAGGATGTTAACTTTCTTATTTATGTTTAATATATGCTTATGAATGCATGCTTTATCACTTAATCTATATATATGCTTGCATGATTAGTTTATGTATATATATATGACATGTATGCTTTCTAATAGACCAAAACAAATGTGAAATGTTCAAATAGAGCTTGCTGCAAAAACAAAACAAAATATAACATTTTTCCAGAAAATTTTTGAAAAATTTTGATTTCTGGGTCGTCAGATGGGCGGCCCCCTTAAATTTAAGGGGACCGGCCTCCATTTAAGGGGACCGGCCATCTGAAACAGTTTTTACACTATTTTCTTTTGCAACTTGTGACCTCTTTTGCTAGTCCCAGCTACCATTTCCCTTAAAAACTAAACTGATTTTGGAATCTAACAATACAATTTCAAATTAATTCTACTTCTAAACATGTTTTCATACTATATAATCCCCATGCATGTTTAATTCACATTCCATCATCCTCAACCTTCATCAAACCTCATCTTTTTATCATGTTATCACCAAGAACCACCTATTCAAACAATGCCAAGAAACAAAAACTTGTCATTATTCCACCAAAACAACTATTCATTGATCTCACAAATGAAGACAACACCACCCCATCACCACCACCTCAATGCTCATCTCCTAGTGCACCAAATGCACCCTCTAAAACACCATCAACAAATGGAGCCTCTACTTCCTCCATACCATCCACTTCATCCATAAATGACTACATAAACACCCACTTATCTCCTCCAACAATAGATCAACCATCACAACCTACCAATGAAAACACAACTCTTGCACTAACCCTCTCATTATCACCATTAACACCTCTTGATGCACACTTCTCATCATCCCCTATCAATCCACCAACCTATAACCCCGTCCCATGGAGCTTACTTGAAGCTCATGGAGACACTTGCTTTCGTTGCATCCACAACCGAACAATTGTGTTCGGATTAAGAGATGAGATGCAATACATGTTTTCACACATTGAAAACTTGTTGCATCAACCACCAACAACAAACACAACTCCTCCACCATCACCATCTACATGTTCACCATCCATTCCTCCCAATTAAACATGCTTGGTGTTTTGCAAATAAAATTGTCTTAAACCATTTTGGATGGAAAGCTCTAGAGAGGACTTTCATGTTAGAGCTTTGGTTTATTTTATTTATGATTGTAAGCCTTCAAGGCTTTTCTTATTTGCACTACTTGTTGATGTAATGATTGTTGTAACCCTTTTTATTTGATCAATGATTATGATTATGTTTAGCATCTATTCTTGCATGCTATATACATATGTTGCTTGTCCACTAAATATTTTTTGCAAGAATTCCATATCTCGATTTCTTTATGACCTCAAAACGAGGGCGAGTATACTTGAAGGGGGAGCTACAATAAAATCGGGATAACCTTTTGATGCTAACAAAAAGGGGGAGAATTGATATAAACTCACAATAATACTTGTATATATACTAATTTTCGCTTAATGAGTTTAGATTTTGTAATCATCAAAAAGGGGGAGATTGTTGACATAAATAATGCATAAAAACGTTATTTATATTTTTCGATATCTCTATGTTTTGACGATCACAAAATGTAAAATCATCAAACGTAAGATTACTACGTAAACAAGTATTAAGCTAGTTTATATCACTATATCCAACTTAATCACTTAAGGTATGGATAAACAAGTGCTTAATACATCTCATGATCAAAGGAATACAAAGTTTATTTAATTATATAAACATATTATATATTTTTGAAAAACACTTTTGGTAATAAAGAAAAATATTTTAATCATACTAAATATACGAATTCAAATTTTTAACCAAAATTAGTTAGTTTTTCACCAAATAAACTTTCCCCACTAAAAGACAAAGATTCTAGCCGTTACAGCGGGGAGGCCCCCTTAATTATAAGGGGCGGTCCCGTTAATTTTAAGGGGGCCGACCACGATTTTTGAGGGGATCGGCACGCTCCAGTTGTCAGAATTTTTGCCTATAAATACCACCTTAAATCTGGAATTTTTCTCACCTTTTGCACAATAATTTCAGATCTAAAGCTCTCTAAACATCTTCCAAAATCCTTTGATTATTTTATTACTAATCATTGTTTCAAGTGATTTAATCTCTTCTCATCCATCCTCATCCAAATGCAAAAGAAGAACACTCCTTCTACAACTAAGTTCAAGAAGCATTGAAGAGTAGTTGTGTATATTGTGTATATTATTTGTGAAGTTGTGTTGTGCTTGTAATTAGTAGTTTAGAATAATTAGAAGTTGTGTAGGTAGAAGAAGTTATTTAGTAGTGAAGTAGTGTAGTTGTGAAGAAGATAGGTGTGAAGAAGATAGGTGTGAAGAAGAAAGGTGTGAAGAAAATAGGTGTGAAGTAGATTGGTGTGAAGAAGATGTGTAGAAGTTGTGATCAAGTTGTGACGTAGTTGTGGTGTGTAAATTGGTGTGTAAGGTTTTCTCCGCCATAAGGGAGTTTGTTGACATAGTGAAGAAAACTCTCGAGTAGGTGACTCGGGGAGTGGAGTAGGAACAAGGAAGGTGACCTTGTAACCGAACAACTATAAATTCTTGTGTTGTGGTTTGATCTCTCCAACTCTTTTCATTACTTACTTATTTACCTATAATATATTAGCTTAGTTATTTAGTTACTATATAATTGTTCATATAGTGTAAGTATTGAGATCACATAAACTAGAATCGAAGTTTTTTTTTTTTTTAAACAAACTTGTTTTTATAAATTTTAAAAGGACGTAAAACTATTCAACCCCTCCCCCCTTCTAGTTTTCCACACTATGGATTCTCGACGTTGTGTTACTTGAAACTAATAAGTAACTTATGATTTTCTCAACTTATAATCTTAATTGTCTAAACCTTTTTCTTTTAATGACAATTAGATTATCTTCTTCTTAACTATTTTTCTTAAGTATCTTCTTCAACAAAATACCACTTATCTCAAAACCATCAAACCCAATACCACCAAATATCCTTTCCAACATTCCCTTACACCACTTACACAAAAGTGTACTCTTGTCTCTTACACACTTTTGATCTAAGCCATTCAATTCAAATTCAACCCATCTCAACCATCCATTTCCTTACAACATCACATCTCTTACACATCCCTTACACATCTCTTATATTCCTTACACATCCTCAATCTCAACCATCCAATTCAAATTAAACACATCTCAACCATCCATCCAATCTCTTCTCTACTACAACACATGTGTTTAATCACCACCCTCTATTTCAAACCCAACTCAATCTCAACCATTGGATCACCTTCCTCCCCAAGCAAAAAGGACACCTTGATCTCACCCATTCATTTCAAACCAAAACCATCTCAACCATCCAATCTCTTACAACACATCTTAACCATCTATTTCAAACCAAAACAATCTCAACCCTCCATTTACCCTTTCCCCCCAAGCAAAGGAATATCCCTTTGGAATATTCTCTTTTCTAACCCAACCATGGTTCACTCTTCCAACCATGGTTAGTTCTCAACACTCAACCCTAACCCAACCTTGGTTAACCTAACCAACATACAACCTAACCCAACTATGTTTACTTCTCTACACCCAACCATGGTTAACTCTTAACCACACCAAGGATGGAACATTCCCTTGTGTAAACCCTTTAACCTAACCATGGTTACCTCTATACACTTAACCTTTCTATACCTAACCATGGTTAACCTCTAAACCTTGAACCTAACCATAGTTACACCTTAACCCTTCCCTTGAGGATTATCCCATGGCATATTCTCTTCTCTATTATACCATGTGAGGAATACCATTTCTACCCCTACCAAATTACCCTTTCTACTCTTCTACCCTTGGTATTTGGTTTTGTTATAAACACTTCACAAATGATTTTTCAAATTGGCTATTTGAGTTGGTAAACCTTAGATTAATTAATGTTAAGGTTTAGTGTGAAGTACAATTGGGGGTTTAGCAAGGTAAGGCATTTATAACGCCAAACACCCAAAGCCTCGGGAATATTTTCCCTGGGTGTTTGGCACGCCTTCCCAAGTTTGGGTTTTGATTATAAATACCATGCCTTGTCTCTTGTATTCCTCACCCCTTGCCATTATTCTTTTTCTCTACATTCTTTCTCTCTAATCCTCTAATTCTATCTCTTGTGTTCTTGATTTTCATATAACATCATTTGAAAGAACACTTCTGCTTTGCAAGAGAAGAATCACAAGAACCTAATCCACTCTTATGATTGTGTCGAGGGTCTTCTTATCTTTACCCTTTCTACTACAATCGAGTCTCTAGGTTAGGTTAGGGCTTGATTAAAACAAACATTCATTCATTCAATTGTTTGTAAGGGAAGTCTTGTGTCTTGGTGACCAAGCCTAGATCATTGGGGATCTAGTTAGGGTTTGATACTTCCGTGGGAAGTCTTGGTAGTGGTCTAGGTGACCCATAGGTTAAGTCAAATCGCGAGATTCTTTAGGGTGGATTCCGAGGGCGGAATACCGTGGGAGTAACTCCTTCTTTGTGAGCATCAATATTGTTGAATATTGGTGGAGTGAATTGTAACGGTTTGTAGTCCACCGAAAGGATTATACTAGTTGAATAGTATTGTGTCGTGGATTCGCAACTGGACGTACAGATGGTATAACCCCCCATCTCGAACCAGTATATATCGTGGTGTCTTCTTTACTCGCTTTATATACTTTGGTTGTTTTTGTGGTTGTTGGATTATTGAACAACCACTTGGTGTTCTCTTTGGCTTAAAGTTTTTAAACATCTAAAAGGCCGAAGAAACCGTATTCACCCCCTCCCCCCCTTCTAAGGTTCTACAATTGGTATCAGAGCGGAATACTCAAGTTTTTTAGCGTTAAAGCCTTCCCGAGAAGTCGCTTTAAGTCAAAAACTTCTTTCCCAAAAATCTAAAATCCTAACTAAGATTTTTGGTAAAGTAGAGTATAGATCCATGGCTCAAGAGAGCTACAGAGAGGGGCGTTCTATGGAAATACCACCTCCGTTTGAATACGAAGGATTCCGTTTTTAGAAAATCCTATTTGAGACCTATGTTAGGTCTAAGGATTGTTACTTATGGTATATCTTCCAAAATGGTGATTTTAATGATAAGGAAAAGAAGATGGCCGACAAGAATCATCAAGCCAAAATGATGATATATGATGCCTTACCTCAAAAGGAGCTTGAGAGGGTGTGCATGTGTAAGACCGCAAAGGATATTTGGGACTTACTTCTTTTTGTTCATCATGATACCACACAAGTCAAGGTCAACAAGATAGACTCACTCACTCAACAATATGAATAGTTTTCTATTACAAATGATGAAACTATTGATAGCAGTTTAATGAGATTCAATGCTATCACTACAAGCTTGAACCTGTTAGATCCAAGCTATCATAATAAAAATCATATTGAAAAATTTGTTCATATGCTTTCCAATAAATGGCAACTTGAAGAAGCAAGGGTTGAAGAAACAAGAAGTACGGGACAATTATCTCTAGAGAAGATAATTGATGATCTTAATGGTTATGAAGTGTTTCTAGATAATATTAGAGTCATCACCGAGGAAGAGTCCGTGTCACTAGATCTACATAATGAAGTTACTACAAGCCAAGCTAGTGATCAAGATGCTTCTCTTTATAAAGACAAAGGAGTAAATGATGAAGTCATGTTGACAACCAGGGAATTTAATAACCACGATGAACAAAGAAGATGCAAAGATCATGAGACTACATTCGTCGGAACGGGTTGGAGCATGAGTGAAGATGAGAATCACTCACTTGGACAATCTACTTGCCTCACTACACTTGAAGCTCTTGAGGTATCATTTAATCCATTCTCAATCACTCATAATATTCATAAATTACAAAAAGAGAATAAGGAATTAATTAAACTTAACAAAAATATCTTGAGTAGTATTGATAAACATACAATGGAGAAACATAAACTCGGGAAAAAGATTAAAGAACTCGAACATAAAATGATGTGTCTTGAATTTAAGAAAAGTGGTTTTGATTTAGACAAAATATTAAGTGAACAAAAACCCTTTCATGATAAAGGAGGTCTTAGTTTTTCCGAAAATGAGAAAAATACATTTGTAAGACAAGATAAATCCATCATGTTCATAAAAGAGGGTCATGAATCTAAAATTACCGACCCTGACGGGCTGCCTGACGTGTTAACACGCGACCAACGCGCCAGGTGTCTGAGTAAAGATAGATCATTATTAAATGTTTTTGCTAAACCCTTCTTTCCTCAAAAACCTTATGCAAGCATCAATAATACTCTTCTTGACTTTATAGAACCTACCAATGATGAGCATGGTAGTAATCTAGACACTATGTATTGTACTACAAGTAAAGTTGATTGTAGTATTATGTTTACCAAGGTTGATTGCACCATTAGTAAGAATGGGAACATATTAACTAAAGGTCGTAGACAAAAAAACTTGTACATCGTTTAATCATAGATTATATATGCTTTTCAAACATGGTAAATAACCCAACGCCTCGGCTTAGGAAGTTAGGTCTTGCCGACAAGCTAGTAAGCAATTTACCATTGTTAAGTATTGAAAGGCATTATTGTGATACATGTCTAGGAAGCCTAGGTATAACATGCAAGATAAATCAACAAATAAAGCTCTTAGGATTAATACACTTAGATTTATATGATCTATCTCCGATTCTAAGTTAAGAGGAAAACTTCTACACTTTGATTGTAGATGATTATCCAAATTATCTTGAATGGTGTTTTAGAAAATATGGATGAAGTATTAAGAAGGAAACTTGAAAACCTACTTGATTGTTCAATTGTTTCAATTAAAACAAATCATAGTAGTAATTTTAATAAAATTCAATTTGGAAGCTTTTGTGAACAACATGGAATATCTTACAACTTATCGGGCCCGTTCACTTCTCAATCACTTGAGATTGTTGAAAGAACATATCGTAAGTTAAGAAAGATGAGTCGTGCAATGCTTGATGAGCAATCCATTCTACAAAAGTGTTGGTGTTATGCCCTAGATACCGCGTGCTATATCTTTAATAGAGTTTATATAAGAAAGGTAATTAATAAGACACCTTATGAAATACTTAGGAATAGAAAACCATCCCTAGAGTATTTTAGAGTTTTTGGCTACAAAGTATTCATACTTGACACCAAAGAGTACTTCACCAAATTCGACCCAAAGTCGTATGAAGGTGTTTTCTTAGGATACTCTCAAACGAGTAAGAATACGTAGTGCTTAATAAGGAAACAATGAGGATTGAGGAATCTCTCAATGTAACCTTTGATGAGAGCATGCCCGAGCCCAAACTATCTTCTTCGGTAGAAGATGACGTGATTAACGAACATGTAGTTCAAAACCATGAGGGGTCGCCGACATTACAAGTTAGTGTTTCGGATAACGGCAATCCTAAAGATGTGAGAGAAACGAGGGGTCATTCTATACAATAAGTCATTGGTGACTTGAATAAAAGGACATTTAGGTCACAAAACAAACAAGTCTAAATTTTTGGCATGACATTTTTCAAAGGTCCAAATTGCTTTAGGATAGGTTTTGATGTTTATGGTATACATGCATCTTAAGAGAACAATCTTTATTTGGAAATAAAATGTGTTAAAGGTTATTGTGATGCTACTAGAGCCTACATGTTTACGTGAATAGGTCGTATGTGAAGGCATGAAAGGAACTTACAAATTCCAAAGATGAAAAATATTCATCAATTCATTATTCAAACAATGGATTGATAATATCCTTGATTCTACATGTCTATACTATGTGTTGGGGCAAGAAAACTTGTCGTGATAGATGTTGTTACATCGTAATAAGATTGAGAGTTTATTGTGATAAGTTTCCAAGATTAGATAAAACTATTGGATCACAACTCACACTTGTGTTGAAGATTTTATATCTAAATCTACTTGCTCAATTTATGCGTAATCTGCATGCCATGTGTCTAGGGTAAAATAAGAAAAGAAAGGAAAAGATATTATGCAAACACACAAACTAT
Source organism: Artemisia argyi (assembly GCA_030686995.1). NCBI lineage: Eukaryota > Viridiplantae > Streptophyta > Magnoliopsida > Asterales > Asteraceae > Artemisia > Artemisia argyi. The sequence goes on along the minus strand of CM060685.1, from coordinate 92,137,778 downwards.
TAACATAGTTGAAGAAAATTTCCTGTACTCAAAATTCGATGTGTTATTGCATAAATGAACTAAAATACCCAATGAATAGACTTGATAAACTAATAATTTCATCTGAAGTCTTAGGAACTTATTTTGTTAATGCTAGTGACAAATAAGGATCATCAAGGTCGACATACTACACATCAAACTATAAACCAGAGATATCTATCATTGTGCAATAACTCTCTATACAATGTGTGATGGTTTATAAGATCTTGCATGTGTAACCTAATAATCATTCTCACAAAATGATGTGCACAAAATGCTTGTATTTGATTTATGGTTTGAGTATTGTTGGTTCAACATTGCACTCAACAAAGTCATACTCAAAGGACTTGATGATGCTTTCACTCATCAACTATGGTACATTCATGCACAATCTTTTGTAAAGAATGCATGCAATTATCATAGGATCTAACATGAGCATTTTGTAATCCAAATCCAACTAAACACATAACTAACTCAATCCTAATCACTCATGTCGTACAAGAATAATTAACTTCCCCATAAACCACTTTCTCTCAACTCATCATGTACTAAGAATCTTAGTACTAAGCATGATTATCCTTTGTACTATAAGATCTTTTCTAACCACATCTACTTTATACTAATTGGCTATAAAAGGAGTAATCTTGTGTCATATATCCTCATCACAACCTTCATCTTCCTTAAGTAACATTTATCTCAACTTAAAAAAATGGCAACTAAATTTTTCATGAAACAAGTTGACAAATCAAACAAGACTATCGTGTACGGACCATTTGAGTTCCGTGAATTTCGTGAAGGTTGTGTATGTGACAAAAATTTCATGTATGCCACTAGTATAAGAAAACCATTCATCCATGCTAAAGCCTTCTCCTTAATTCGTGACCTACCCATTGAAATCTACCCTAGGCATCTTCAAGAATTTTATGCTAGGTATTATCTAGATCAACCTACTCTTACTCTCAATTTTCATATGTATGGGCATGGGTATGCATGGAGTTTAAGAAAGTTGGGAAAAGTTATGAATGTGTGTTATAAGGGTAACTTGTTCTATACAAGGTCTACCAAGACAATTGACTTCTTGAATATAAGGCACTATCATCCAAGCAATTATGCTCTAGTGGCCCTAATTCATGCCGTCATCATTCAAAATACTATTCTACAACCCGTCTATCATTGTGTGAAGGCTCCATTCAAACATTGGAACAAAAATCAACTTCACTTCAAGTTGATGCCTTGGGCGGAAGTCTTATTAAAGAATGTGTTTATGGAGGTGGAACCTCAAGAAAAGTTGCCCATCATTGTGGGATACATGCTCTATGGTATTATGACCGAGACTCCTTTCAACTTTGCTTACTTTATAGCAAAATGAATGGAAGCTTTGGACTACAATAAGGAGCCACTTCCATATGCTAGACTCTTGTCACACATCTTTGACCACATTAAGAACAACTTCCCAAATGATCAATCTCGAATGATTGAAGTTGATGATGTGACCCCGATGGAGGAGTCTTTCACAATGGACTCTCTCGTATTTTCAAGACCTTTTTAAGTTGTAGTTGTTCCCTAGGAATCCTAGATTTTTTATTTATTTATTTATTTTTTATTTTTTATTTTATTTTTTTTTTTTTGTCTAAGTGGTTGTATGTCCCATGTTCTCTTTCTAATGAAATAAAATTGTTATGTTATAATTATGCTCATATATATATATATATATATATATATATATATATATATATATATATATATATATATATATATATATATATATATATATATATATATATATACATACATACATAGTTTTACTCTTGCTCATCATTCGAACTATAAAAGTCATAGAAGGGATAAACTTCATAAAATCTAATTAAATTGGACAAACATGTACACATATAACGATATTGTTGTAATATGGACTAACCCATGTCGAAAGCTATCCAAATGGTAACCTAACCCACTTTGGACTTCCACATGTGACGATTTCTTGTTTGTTGCATGTTGTGATGTTTTTATGTAGCTAGGCCACCGCAAAGGTGAGGCTCTTGACCCATGGATCCCCGCCTTTGAACAAGGGGGAGCAACAATCTAGGGGGAGCTATGTTCAAGGGGGAGCACATTCAAGTGCTATTGAATCAAGCTACTTTCCTATTTCAAATGGAAGTCCCACCTTTTTTATTCGACAAAAGGGGGAGAAAGAAAGCAAGAGCGTAAAGACCATTAAAGAAATGTTAAAGGCTTCACCAAATTACAAGGTAAAGGTCAAGACGCAAGCTACACCAAAGGCGCGGTTTGTCTTCGCTAAGTTTTGTAATTTTATTTGCTTTTGGTTTTTATTTGATGAAAGAAAGCAAGAGCGTGAAGACCATTCAAGAAACGTTAAAGGCTTCACCAAATTACAAGGCAAATGTCAAGATGCAAGCTACACCAAAGGCGCGCTTTGTCTTCGCTAAGTTTTGTAATTTTATTTGCTTTCGGTTTTTATTTGTCATCATCAAAAAGGGGGAGATTGTTGAGGCAACATGATCAAGATCTCTTTATATTTTAATGATGACAAATAAACCATGGAAACACATAAAATAACAAATGTTAGCCAAAATTCCCCGAATCACATATCTGCTGCTGGCACGCCACCCACACGTCAACGCGTGGGTAACGTGCCAAGCGTCTGTGATTTTCGGGACAAATTTTGAAAGTCGGTTTTCCCCTTACCCGACAAATGTGGATCTTTCAATACAGGTATGGATATGTTATGTGCTTAATTGAGAACACTCGAAACGAGTTTTGGGATTAGAGAGATCCAACTTTTAAAGCACCCATTTACGGGGAAAATGCCAACTCATGTTTTCTAGCTATCGCCTCTAGCCAAGGCTTTTATAAACTTAGGGAACTTATTTATTTCACGTAACATCATGTGAAAGCATCTATATGCTCATATCCCGTACTTACGTCTTCTCAAATTACGTAATGGGTTTACTCCCTTATTGGTCAAACTAAGTCAAAGGTTAATTTACGTAAACGCATCCTTTCCCACTTGGGTTATGCTTTACACTAAAGCAAAGCACTTAACTTGTTTGAACCAAGGTATTAGTTAAGAACGTCGAGTCGTGAAAAGTAACGAGATATGAAACTATGGATTCTCGACGTTGTGTTACTTGAAACTAATAAGTAACTTATGATTTTCTCAACTTATAATCTTAATTGTCTAAACCTTTTTCTCTTAATGACAATTAGATTATCTTCTTCTTAATTATTTTTCTTAAGTATCTTCTTCAACAAAATACCACTTATCTCAAAACCATCAAACCCAATACCACCAAATATCCTTTCCAACATTCCCTTACAGCACTTACACAAAAGTGTACTCTTGTCTCTTACACACTTTTGATCTAAGCCATTCAATTCAAATTCAACCCATCTCAACCATCCATTTCCTTACAACATCACATCTCTTACACATCCCTTACACATCTCTTATATTCCTTACACATCCTCAATCTCAACCATTAAATTCAAATTAAACACATCTCAACCATCCATCCAATCTCTTCTCTACTACAACACATGTGTTTAATCAGCACCCTCTATTTCAAACCCAGCTCAATCTCAACCATTGGATCACCTTCCGCCCCAAGCAAAAAGGACACCTTGATCTCACCCATTCATTTCAAACAAAAACCATCTCAACCATCCAATCTCTTACAACACATCTTAACCATCTATTTCAAACCAAAACAATCTCAACCCTCCATTTACCTTTTCCCCCCAAGCAAAGGAATATCCATTTGGAATATTCTCTTTTCTAACCCAACCATGGTTCACTCTTCCAACCATGGTTAGTTCTTAACACTCAACCCTAACCCAACCTTGGTTAACCTAACCAACATATAACCTAACCCAACTATGTTTACTTCTCTACACCCAACCATGGTTAACTCTTAACGACACCAAGGATGGAACATTCCCTTGTCTAAACCCTTTAACCTAACCATGGTTACCTCTATGCTCTTAACCTTTCTATACCTAACCATGGTTAACCTCTAAACCTTGAACCTAACCATAGTTACACCTTAACCCTTCCCTTGAGGATTATCCCATGGCATATTCTCTTCTCTATTATGCCATGTGAGGAATACCATTTCTACCCCTACCAAATTACCCTTTCTACTCTTCTACCCTTGGTATTCGGTTTTGTTATAAACACTTCACAAATGATTTTCCAAATTAGCTATTTGAGTTGGTAAACCTTAGATTGATTAATGTTAAGGTTTAGTGTGAAGTACAATTGGGGGTTTAGCAAGGTAAGGCATTTATAACGCCAAACACCCAAAGCCTCGGGAATATTTTCCCTGGGTGTCTGGCGCGCCACCCACGCGTCAACGCGTGGGTGACGCACCGGCCTCGATAAAATATTCCCAAGTTTGGGTTTTGACTATAAATACCATGCCTTTCCTCTTGTATTCCTCACCCCTTGCCATTATTCTTTCTCTCTAATCCTCTAATTCTATCTCTTGTGTTCTTGATTTTCATATAACATCATTTGAAAGAACACTTCTTCTTTGCAAGGGAAGAATCACAAGAACCTAATCCACTCTTGTGATTGTGTCGAGGGTCTTCTTATCTTTACCCTTTCTACTACAATCGAGTCTCTAGGTTAGGTTAGGGCTTGATTAAAACAAACATTCATTCATTCAATTGTTTGTAAAGGAAGTCTTGTGTCTTGGTGACCAAGCCTAGATCATTGGGGATCTAGTTAGGGTTTGATACTTCTGTGGGAAGTCTTGGTAGTGGTCTTGGTGACCCATAGGTTAAGTCAAGTCGTGAGATTCTTTAGGGTGGATTTCGAGGGCGGAATACCGTGGGAGTAACTCCTTCTTTGTGAGCATCAATATTGTTCAATATTGGTGGAGTGAATTGTAACGGTTAGTAGTCCACCGAAAGGATTATACTAGTTGAATAGTATCGTGTCGTGGATTCGCAACTGGACGTACAGATGGTATAACCCCCATCCCGAACCAGTATATATCGTGGTGTCTTCTTTACTCGCTTCATATACTTTGGTTGTTTTTGTGGTTGTTGGATTATTGAACAACCACTTGGTGTTCTCTTTGGCTTAAAGTTTTTAAACATCTAAAAGGCCGAAGAAACCGTATTCACCCCCGCCCCCTCTACGGTTCTACACTTAGGATTACATATTTTTCTAAAATTCAATGCTAGAAAACATCTTAAAAATTACACGACTTGAAAATTATGCTAAAAACTACTAACTAACTATTGCCTTCCTTTCTCTTCCCTTTTCCTCACTTATAATGACTGATGTAGGGTTTCTGAGCAATCCCACTTCATTTGGGACCCTTGGATGAGGATAAAATGATCTTGGCCGTTGCTTTGTATTTTGGCGGGAAAACCTGTTTTTGCAATTTGCTCTCTGATAACTTGTGAGAGGGGGGTAGCATTAATTGCTTCCTATTTTCTTGTGTTTGGAGTGATAAGGTGGTGGTGGTGGCAGAATTTCAGGGCAAGTGGGGAAGGTGGGGGTGGTGTTGCAGGCTTCAAGTGGGAGGGAGGAGGTGGAGTTTTGACCAGGTTTGACTTGGTATTATTATTTACGGGGTGAGTGTGGGTTGTTGTGATGGTAGTGGCTTAGGGAATGGGTAGTTGGCTGCGTTTGTTTATTTTGGGTTTTAATAAAATGGGGTGTTGGGTTTATTAGTTAATAAATGGTCCATGTGGTTTTTAGCTAGCAAAATGAGCCCAAGGACCAAAGATGTAATTTATGAAAATTCAAGGATTGAAAATGACAACTTTTCAAAGATATTCCAAGGTTAATTCTTGCCAAGTTTCAATAATCCAAGGACCAATATTTGTTTATTTCCCAAAATTAAATTCCCATGGACCGTTTCTGCCAATTTCCAAACTTGAAGGGTTGAAGCTGCCAATTCTTAAAATTTGCAATCCAAGGACCAATTATGACTACTTTTTATTTCCTAAGGACCTTGGTTGACTTTTCTTCAAAACTGAATGCTCAGGGGCCAATTTTGTCAATTTCTAAAAGTTGAGGGACTGATTTTGCCATTTCTGCAAACTTTGCTCCAAGGACTATTTCTGGCATTCTTTGATTCCCCAAGATATGTTTTGACAATTTGATCTCCCAAAATGGTAATTTGCTTCCCCCGGCTCTGGCTTTGGACACGTTTTTCAAATTCGTGCTCGTTTTTGTCCTTTTTGGCCTGATTTTTGCCTATTTCTGAATTATCCGTTCCTGCACGATCACAAACACAAAAACACAATATCTTTGGCTTTTATGGTTAGTTGGTGTTTGTTTTGGTCTTAATTTGGCTAGAAAAAGGTGTGTGAATAAACACACACCAAAATCCCCCAGACTAAGGTATTGTCGTGTCCTCACGCAATGTGATCAAGTCACGCTCTTGGGATAAATAATTTCATAACTCTTTTTACTAACGTTGAAGAAGTAGCAAGATGTTCAAAAGAGATTACAAAATCATTTATTTCTGAAAACCCCGTTTTTCAACTTTATACTATACACTACTTTTTTGTACTTTTTAACTTATTATGTGACGGGATGTTGACTTTCATCATTTTTCAATAACGTTTAGGGTCATAGAGTAAGAAACACAGCTCAATACGGATAGAATTCATCGTCCCTGCTTTTTCACAAGTTCCCAAGCTAAGCGTAAAAACGAAATCATAGCCAAAAAGGCCATTAGATGCTAACACTACTCATAAATGCTAATTGTAAATTCCTGCTCTCAAGTCCTATTGTATCTAGAATTTGTTAAAGAAATGATTTATCATTTTTGTTCAGATAGTTTTAAAGTCTGATAGATTTAGACGGATTTAAAAATCATTTAAATTTAAACTCAAAAGGCTCACACGTTCACACCACATTTATTATATTTTCATTTTTCGTCATCATTTTTTTTTAACTTGGTTTTATATATAACTTGTACCTCAAACATACGGAGCTTCACGGTGAATCTCCAAGACCTAAGCGCCTTTCAGAACAAAGGATGCAAGGATCCGCTTGTCGAACCGTAGTTATTTTAGGTACTTATGATTTTATTTTGCCTCAAGCATACGGAGCTTCACGGTGAAACTCCCAAACCTAAGCGCCTTTCAGAACAAAGGATGCAAGGATCCGCTTGTCGAACCGCAACTATTTTTGGCATTTATACATATTGATGGTGTTATTTATAAACCTCATGTGGCATAGAACAAAATGGGGAGTTTCAAGACCTAAACTCCTTTCAGAATAAAGGATCCAAGGCCCATTTAATGCTTATGCCACACGTAAAGTGAGCGGAAATTTAGAAAACTTTTAGAAACGCGTAATTCTAATTATTTTATTTTTGGGTTTTTCAATCTTGCGGGAGCAAGGAACTACAAGTAACTGTAATGAGTTTTAAAGAAATCCAACTATTTCACGTTTAGCATCTAATCACACTAATAACTTTACTATCATTCATCGTTCTCCGCAAATTTAAAATCTCAAGTAATGAGATCCACAGATGCTTAGCCTAATGAGTTAAGGGAACAAGCTAGAGCTTAACACGCCCGGTTATGTCAAAATTTCTATTCATACTCTACCCAGCGGAAAGTTTTGTAGACGGGTTTAGAATTAGGATTTGGATTATGATTTGGATTTAGATTAAAATTTAGATTTGATTTTTTTGTAGAAGAAAGAAAATATATAATATGGTATAAAATTTAAATGGTAGGTCCTATTTTTCCCAGAATGAAGACAAACATAAATATATAAAAAATAAGAAAAAGACAGAATTTAATGAATGCCAAAAAAGTTATGTAAAACTTAGGCACTAGGGTGGGATTTGTTGAACCCCACATTTGAGGGTGTCTGCTACTGTTTAAATAAGCATGAATTCTACCAAACAATATTTTTCTACTTTGACTCCGTTCCTTCCCACAAAAATCCACATACCAAACAGCTTGTAAGTCTTTATGTTTTTATTTATTTTATTATTTTATGTATTTAGTTATTTTTATTTTTATTTTTTTTGCTTTTTTTGTTTTCTTTTGCTTGTTTTTCAATTTCAGTTTCTTTTCATTTATTTATTTTCCGGTTTTGAATCTTTTTATTATTATTTTTATTTTTTATTTTTTTACTTTTATTTATATATTTTCGGCTTCTTTTTATTTATTTGTTCACTTTGTAAATGATCGCTAATTTATAGATTTATAGGTTACTAAAACTATCAAATTATCGTGATCACTTTAATTAATGTTATGACATGATTGTGTCACAAACATAGTGATCACTCTAGTTTATTTACAAATTAAATTTCAGTTTCTCTTTATAAAGCTAATCACCGATAAATAGTATACATGAAAACCGTGCATCCTAACCCCTGAATTGTTTAGGTGACAAACTTTCTATCATTTTTGAACTATCTATCCAGTCACTAAATTCTATTTTGTCGAAAAAATGGCAATGAAACATTAAGATCTACCGTAAGGTAATAAAAATATGAGTAAATATCATAAATCGTCCCGGTAGTTTATCGGGTCATTCGAAAATCATCCATGTGGTTTATTTTACCCGGATCCAGTCCATGTGGTTTCGAATCCATACGGGTTTGGTCCCTGAAACTAACTTTCGATAGTTTTTCTGTTAGCTAACGACCGTTTGCAACAAATATTTGCACCGTTAGTCCTTTATACTAACGATCGTTTATACTTAACTCAATTTTTTTTTCTTTTAAAAATGTTAAAAAAATAAAAAAAACTTAAAAATAAAAAATAAAAATTTGGTTTTCTCATAAAAATTTTTTCCCTAAATATCATTAAAATTTATGCACGTTTTTATACACATTATTATACACGTTTTTAAACAAACGTTTATACACGTCTTTATACACACGTTTGTATATATACGTTCATACACACATTTTTATACACGTTTTTATACACACGGTTTTATACACGTTTTTTTACACACGTTTTTATACACGTTTAAGAACGTGTATAAAAACGTGCATAATTTTTATACACATTTTTAAACACGTTCTAATACACACGTTTTTTATACACGTTCTAATACACACGTTTTTATACACACGTCTTTATACACATATTTTTTATACACACGGTTTTATACACGTTTTAATACACACGTTTATACGCACTTTTTTATACACACGTTTTTATACACGTTCTAAAACGTGTATAAAAACTTGTGTATAAAAACGTGTATAAAAATATGTGTATAAACGTGTGTATAAAAACGTGTGTATAAAATGTTTATAAAAACGTGTGTATAAAGACGTGTGTATAAAAACGTGTATAAACCTGTGTATAAAAATGTGTATAAAAATGTGCATAAATTTTGAAGATATTTTGAATTTAGGAAGACAAATTTTATTCGAAAACCAAATTTTTATTTTTTTAAAATTTTTTTTTTATCATTTTTATTATTATTTTTTTAATTTTTATAAAAGGAAAAAAAAAATGAGTTAAGTATAAACGGTCGTTAGTATAAAGGACTAACGGTGCAAATATTTGTTGCAAATAGTCGTTAGCTAACGGAAAAAATTAACGACAGTTAGTCTCAAGGACCAAACCCGTATGGGTTCAAAACCACAGGGACTGGATCCGGGTAAAATAAACCATAGGAACAATTTTCGAATAACCCGATAAACCATGGACGATTTATGATATTTACTCTAAAAATATTCAAAATATGGCCGGTATGCATCATTTCCCACCCATCATTAATTGGTACTTTCTAACTGATTTATAAATCGTGCATAATTGTTTTCTTGGGTCAACTAAAGCCCCTCAGTTCAATGTAGTTCCACTTCCACCCTAGGAAAATAGCCATATACTATGGTATGAATCTCTTAGATGAGGCTCCCCCAGGCTAATAAGTAAATAAATATCAAAAGAGTATTGTGCTTTGAAAGTTTCATTTAATAATTATTGCTGAGTGAAAGAACCTCTGGTAATGCATTTATAGTTATATTTATTTGTATTAAATTGCTTAATAAATAACCCATCATTTTGGACTTTTTTCTTTGAATGATAGTGTCGTTTTAGAGTCAGCAATGTATCACTTAATTAAGAGGCGGAGGACGGGCCCAACCAGTGTCTTTAAAACCAGGAAGGCAGGAACCGGTTGGTTGTGCAAAGGGCCATATTGGGCTAACGAATCATTGTGCCAATATTGGGCCAACGAACTCAAGAGTGTTCATCGGTTCGGTTCTCGGTTAATCGGTTTATTCAGTTCAGGTTGTTCGGTTAAAAATTTTTTTTGGGTCATAACCAAAAACCAAACCAAACCGAAAATATCTATGACCGAACCGAATCTAGAACCGAACCGAAGTTCGGTTCGGTTATGGGTCAAAACCGAAAACCAAATTTTGTACATGAATTACACTATTTATATATTTTTTTAAAATTTAATTATATATATTTTTGGCAAAAAAAATATTTCAAGCATAAAAAAGTGTTTTTTATATTAGTATAAAATTTTAATGGACATTTTTTATATATAATATAATATAAATATATAAAAAATATATATATATTTATGTAAATTCGATTTTTGGTTCGGTGTTCAGTTTAGATAGCCAAATCCATATCCAAACCCAAAACCGAATTTTTAATTCGGTTCGGTTCGGTTTTAACAAATTCGGTTCGGTTATATGTTCGGTTCGGTTTTCGGTTTATTCAGTTTATTACCCGAACCATGAACACCCCTAAACGAACTCATAATCCGCTGTTAACAAAACGGACGAACACGAATAGAAGCTTATTTGTGTTTGTTTGTTTAAGTTTAGCTAGACAAATAAACGTACACGAACATTTAAACGGATGAAATTTCTTGTTCGTGTTCGTTCGTTAACAAAATAAGATTGTTCATGTTCGTTTATATTTATTCATTAAGGTATTAAACGAACATAAACGAACAGAAACGAATGAACGTATAAAAACAAGCATAAAATATCTAGAATATTATAGTGCTTCTTTTGTGTGTGTTCGCATGCCTAAGTTTGCCTATTTTACGAAGTGTGTATTATATAAATATACAATATTTGTACATAAACGAATAACACATATATAAACGAACGTATAACTAGACGTTCATGGACGTAAATGGACGAACGAGACTTATCTTCATGGTCGTTTATTTAATTAAACGAACACAAAATTTAGTTCATTTTAGTTTAATTAATAAATAAACAATAATAAATGAACTTTTAACTGAACAATTTATGAAATATTCGTTGAACGTTTGATTCGTTTAGAGTACCTCGAGTATGGGATATAAAAACCAACACCATTAATTGTTAATCTATAACCGCAACCTAAGCATAAAGCACACTTTAATTACCAATTTATAACCAAATCATGTATCAAAAGTAGGGGTGTTCATCGGTTCGGTTCTCGGTTAATCGGTTTATTCGGTTAAAAAAAAATTTTGGGTCATAACCGAAAACCGAACCGAACCGAAAATAGTTATAACCGAACCGAACCAAGAACCGAACCGGAATTCGGTTCAGTTATGGGTCAAAACCGAAAACCGAAATTTATACTTGAATTACACTATTTATATTTTTTTTAATTTAATTATATATATTTTTGGGAAAAAAATATTTTAAGCATAAAAAAGTGTTTTTTATATTAGTATAAAATTTTAATGGATATTTTTTTTTATATAAAATAATATAAATATATATAAAATATATATATATATATATATATATATATATATATATATATATATATATATATATATATATATATAAATTCGGTTTTCGATTCGGTTTTCGGTTCAGATAGCCAAACCCATATCCAAACCGAAAACCGAATTTTTAATTCGGTTCGGTTCGGTTTTAACAAGTTCGGTTCGGTTTTATTTCGGTTCGGTTCGGTTTTCGGTTTTTGGTTTATTACCCGACCCATGAACACCCCTAATCAAAAGTCAATTGAAATTCTAGTAGACTCAATTTGATCCATTGGAACTCAAAACAAATAACTCAAACAAGATTATCAATATCTTGAACTTAAGTCAATCAACCCCATCAATGGTTCGCATCATCTGAGTAAATGTATAAAGTACTTATCCCATAACTGGGTAAAAAGTTTGCCCGATTATCTTTAACAATATTTAGACATAAAATAAACTATGCTACGTTAAATTTACTCTCTGTCAGAAAGTGTTGTATAAAGCTCTATTAACAACGTAACTAGCTTCAGGAACGTCGAAGACCATCTGAATATACACTTTACCTCGATGATGCGGTTAGCGAGTAAAGTATCTCAGCTGAAAACGACATTTGAATTAGTGAGATCCAACAAAGTTTCACTGACCGTATATATACTATCTATGAATCTGACATTAATTATTTGGAGAGAACCATTCAAGCAAAAATGAAGTCAACCAATGTACAAAATACTTGAACTTCATTGCACAAGTTGGTGCAATTACTTGTAACAGTACAATACTTCTTTTTATCGCCACCTGCATCGGCCACTCCTTGCGGTACACTAAAGCACAAGGTTCTTGATTTCTGCTTTATTCTGGAATCTGGATTATGTCGATTTTGCAGTGAAATGTTTCAGGCCTTATTTAAGTTCACCATTTTATTAAATGTTATATATGCCTATATAAAGTGTTTGCTGAAATTAGTTAACTATGAATATATTGTGTATGAGGTGAAAATTCTTTTCTAGTAATATATTTCATATCAATTTTTTATTTAAAGTCCGTTGCGTTTCATGTGTGTTTATGGAGCAGGACACCGCATGTTGAGTGATCATGTTGTAAAAGTATATCATCAATATTTTAGTTGATATACTGGTGCTAAAGGTCATGTTAAGTAACTAGGTTGAAGAACTAGCCAACTAGGATACCTTATACATTCATTACTTATGCGTTATTTGTATGGCAGGTGTTGCTAAAGAAATACTTATCAAATGTGAGATCCATTGTATTAAACATGCCTAAATAATCAAATGCTCTTTCGATTGAAATACACGTTAAGATTTGAAATATATATTGCTTAGATTATAAACTATTCTAATGTTATCCTTGAGAGGCACGTGTTGTTGAATATGTATTTTGATTTGATACATTGATGATTTTGATCATGTGAGTTGAATTTGTATAGGACGTAAATTAGTGCAACATGTTTGTGCTAGCAATCGTTATCTGCATACTATTTCTCTTTGTTGCCAACATGAATGTTATGAAGTTTAAGCCAGAGAAGGTTTATATGTATGCTATACACCCTCATGGCATTTTCGTTTTTTGAATTCACACTTTCATCTTTTATCTATATTGCTACATGAATGTAAGTTTTAGTATCTGCATAAAAATATTCACACAACTGTCTGTCTGAGGAGATTCATGCTCACGACCTAAGGGATACAGGCAGGGGCAGAGGCATGCTTTAAGTAGTGGGGGGAAAGGCCCCCAATAAATGCTTCGAAGAATGGTTAAGTTAGTAGAAAAATGTGTTTGATTTGTTATAATATGTTAAAGTGCCCTCAATTCAAAAGGCTTAGTGCCCTCAACTGCAAGAATGGAAAACCAAAAATGGAGTCTACTTTCTTTTCTAGTTCATCTCGTCCGGAGAAAATGAAGAAGAACGTCGGAAATAATGTAGAAGAAGGGTGTATATCGAGAACTGTGAGAAAAGAATATCAAGAATTGTGGGTAGCCATAAATATAATTAAATATGCATGTGTGTATGATAAGTACTGGGTAGTAAAATATATAATCATTAATACAATGAAAGTAAGGAACTATTTTTGTTCTAAAATATTACTACTAATAACTTATTTTGACTATGGATGGGCAATTTCTAAAATATTGTTTGTCAGTATTTAAACTTCTTAATATTAATTTGTTATTTTTAAATGTGGTATATTTCTTAAGTTTTCAAAATATATTTTGGTTGTTATTGTTTAGTTCTCTAATGGTTTTTTTTATAATAATATTGTTTTTACAAGTGATTAGAAGTGTTTAATACGAAATACAACTTTGGCCGCTTTCAACTAGTCTTATTGTTATAAATCTTTTTGTCAACGAGAACAAGCACGGAAAACAAGTCAAATTGGTCCATTTTATAATAAACTCAAAGCAATTACGTTTCTAGTTTCTCGCACAGCAAATTGATCACATAATTAATTGGATCTCATTTTTTACACCAAACCTTTAGTTAGTCTTAACTGTACTTGAAGTAGTAGACTTCACAATTAATTAAACCAAACCTGACCCGACCCATTTTAAAATTTTAATCTACCATAGATACTTGTAAGCCATTGGTGACTCGAGTGCCCCCTTTGGCTACAATTCCTAGCTCCGCCACTGGATACAAGGCAATCGGTATTATGGTGACATGTATCAGAAACTTTTCAATTGGCTATTTTTCTTGGCCACAATTTTTGTTAATGTACCATTATGACCTAGGTAATAATCTAAGGACAAGCAAAAATTGACCAATCGTCATGGGCAGATCCAGTTAATTTTTGCAGTGGGTTAAAAAGATGCACAAACACGAACTGTGAAATTACAGAGTTGCCGTAAAGTTCACCAAGGGTTCAAAAAACATATATGCGGCTCTTCCTTTGATAAATCTTACTGCATTTTATTTCGTACTCAACCCATAATAGGTTCTACACTAGGCATCCTAACTCTTAACTAAACAAGATGTCATAAAATCTTTAGAACTACCCAATCGGATACTACAGGTGTTGGCAGAATTTGATCACAGTTATAAGATATTTTTAATTTCTGGACACCCTTAGAGCACTTGGTAAGATAACTTGGTGTCAAAAGTTAACTCACTGCCACATCAGCGTCACATCAGCTTTTACCTTTTAACCTTAACTCTTGACTTTCAACCCCGGTAACATAACTTACATTTAACTCACCTTAACTCACTTCCACCCCAATTATTTTCAATTTCAACCCCAAATTTTAACAAACACTTCATTTATTTAAAACATAAAATCAATTAAAACACAACATTACATTACGAAATTTAAAATAAAAAACGCTAATAAAAAAAGTATGAGATAAATAAAACACAACATCACATAAAAAAAGTACGAGATAATTATTCATCTTGACGAGGAGGCAACCCAAGTTTCTTGGCGATTTTATATTTTTCCATATTAACCAACGCCACCCAATGTGGATCTTTGCCGGTAGTGTCGAGCATCAAAAATTCCATCTCCCTCAACCTTTGTTGTGTGGCTTGGTTTTCTGCGGTCGCCTGATACGCCCTGGCCGCCTCTACATGTTTTGACCTTAACTCTTCGCGCATCATCTCCGCGAAAGTGGCCAAAGAAATGGAAGCACCGGTGCTAGTCGTGCCTCCGGTGCTTGTCGTTGCCTCGAATTTTTGTTTCTTGGAAGCCCGCTTTTTTCCAATGGGCCGTGGTTCTGCGTCATGACCAAACAAAGCCTCGTTTGTTTGGCTTGGGACGTCGCCGGTTAAATCAACCGCCTCCGGCGCGTCCCATTTTCGATGTGTACGCAAAACACTCCAAGCTTCTTCATTTGTGAACGACGGATTTTCTTGACGATATTGTAGGTTAGCACGTGTTAGGATATCAACTTCACTTTCACTACTTTTCACCTCCCATTGCGCCTTTTTGTAGAAATCGTTGAACTTATTGCAATCACGGTTCAACGTTTTCCACTTTCCTTGTAGCATATCCTTGTTGCGTTCTTTTGGATTTATTCTATTGAACTCGGCTAGTATCTGTTGCCATAACATATCCTTAGCTTGGGATCTCCCGACCTTCGAATCCTCTGAACATGCCACCCAACACTTGGCAAACAATTTTTTCTCAATTGGCGTCCAACGTTCCTTCACTTTTTTAGCATCATCTTCCTCGGCTTGTACAACCTTTTTGGATATTTTTTCCTTACGTTTTCCACGACTTTTTGGTTTTGGAGGAGAAGTAGGTGTTTCCGGAACTTCATATGTTTCGGTTTGGGAATGTTGCGAGTGTTGAGAGAATAGAAGATTTTGGAAATTTGAATTTAAGTCTGTTTGTTGACTTTCGTGCCAAAATTGCATGGCTTGATGTTGTTCGTAAGCTTCTTGACTCGACAAACCGAAATCGTTTGGGTTACCCCAAATCGGTGGTGATGGACACTCATTTGGATTTGAGGAAGAACCAGCGTATGGGTTATTCCAACCACCACCGAGAAGATTCGTAAACGAGCCACTTTTGTTGTTGCCGCCCAACATTATTTTTTTAGCTAATAGAAGTGTATTGTAGATGAAAAGAGAAGCGAAAGTGTGAAAAAATATTGTGTGGGTGAATTGGTATTTATAGTTGTATTAAAATGGGTTTGGAAAGGTTTTTTTTTTTTTTTTTTTTTTTTTTTTTTTTTTTTTTTTTTACATATAGCCGTTTGTAAACGGTTATAAACATAGGGGTCTAATTTGATTTTTTTTTTTTTTTTTTTGAAATAAACGGTCACATTACCGTTGGTTTTGGGGGCGATGTTGTAATTTTTTTTTCTTTCTTCAAGTGCATGTTAACGCACGTTAGATCCTTACCCTTCCCCTTTAACGCACCCATTTAACGCGTTCGATGGTAAGGTAACGCACCCATTTTGGTGCCTGCGTTAACTTTTAACTCACCCCATACGTGAGCTTACCAAGTGCTCTTAGTGTTATAACGAGGTAATGGCTCGAGAAGGGGGCCCATTTAAAAATTTTGACTACACTTTTAAGTGTAGAGATCAATCTGCTACACTTTACACTTTTAACTTTCAAGTGTAAACATAAAAAAATAAATGAATAAATAAATAAATAAACAATAAAAAATTTTAAAAAAAAAGTAAATAAATAAAAAATTGTACATAGTAGTAAGTGTGAATATACTTTCATAAAACTATTATTGCAAATATAATCTTAGATCCACAAATGTTATTTTCAAAATAATTAGTTTTGCAATTTAAAAAGGGTTAGCGGTATAGTTTGTTGCTCGTTTGCCTTCTACCTTTATGTAAATCCAAATATATGACGACTAATAAAAAATTTATGAATAAAGCTCTCTTTTAATAATAATAATAATAATAATAATAATCTTGTAATCCTTAAAATATTAAATGTTTATTACTGTAACAAGTTTGTACCCATTTAGAAGTAAAAGATGTGTGTATACAATTGATATTTCTGTTGTAGGTACAGGCCGGTCGCACCGACATAGACATTTCACTTGTAACATCAATCATGTTATAATGACAAATTAATCGAACTTTATGTATATGATCATTCGTAACCAGAGCTTCATCTTAAGGCTACTCACAGTAGTGACCCATATTGCATCATTTTTTCGGCTACCACCTCAGCTTTCTCTCTCTTCAACCCATATTCATCTATCTCATCACAGTGGCAACTCATATTGCATCATCATTTTTTTTTCTTTTTTCTTTAAAAAAAACTATTTTTTAACACAAACACAAATTTTATTAATAAAACATAAATATTACATAAACGAAACGATACGAAAAACAAATAAAACGCGATACGGAAAACAAATAAAACACGATAACACAAGGGTCTCCCATTACTCATCATCTCTGTCCCATGCATTTGTGTTTCTTAGAACGAACCACACATGTTGATAGTATATCCCTCTCCCATAGTGCTCATAATAAATTCGGTTTGCATTGCTTAGACGACAAGGGTCTTCACTTGTACGCAGCAACTCTTTGTAAATGGCATTATACCTACGACATTCAGCATTCATTCTACTCCACATAGCCGTAATACTATTTTTATTACGGTTGTCACCATTGGTCTCATTGTTGAACCTGTGTGTAACTTCAGTCTAAAAAGAACGTCTGTTCACAAGCTCTCCGAGATCTTTAACTTCAAGCCATACGCGAGCCAGCAGATCTTCTTCTTCCATTGACCACCGATTGTTCATTGTGAAATGCTCTAGGAGTGTGTGAAGAAAAATGTTGTATTGTGTGGTATTTATAGGGGATAAAATATAAGAAGCGGGATATTTTTGAATTCAAAATTCAAATAAAAGGCGGGATAAATTTTAAATTCAAAAATTAAATACAAGGCGGAATGTTTGAAATTTAAAATTCGAGCGGGATCTTTTAATACAAACGTAAATTTTTTATTAATAAAAACATAAACGTTACATAAACAAAAATTAAAACATTACAATAATAATTTAAAAACTAAAACTTCAATTATAATCTGGGTGATCCCAGGTCTGCGAGTTGTCGGAGCGGTAACCGTCGTCATACGGATCAAACCTCGCAAACCTCTCTGCTTCTAAATCAGCTTCCATCATGCTTAGCTCCCGCTCGTCCTCAGAATTCCAGTCATCATCAGCAGGTTTCACATTTTCCTCAAAACTTAGCTGAAAGTTATCAAGATGAGGTTGCTGTTGTTGTGGCTGAACAACGCTTGGTGCAGATGAACTTGATGCACCGTGCACAAATTGTTGTTGTTGTTGTGGTGTATCAGCAGCTTGCACATTCTCTTCAAAACTCCAACGTATCTTGTTGGATTTCTCGTTCTCAATCTGCTGCACACAACCCCACAATGTTTCAACAACATCAACGTCTTTGCGAAACTCGTTGTACACAAACTGGTCGATCACATATTTTCTCTCGACAGAGATATCTTTGCATGCTTCGTATCGTGTTCTCAGGCGGTCTTTGCGTAACTTCGCCAGCTCAAACTTCTTAATAACTTCGACAATTGCATCTTGGCGTTCCTTGTCATCAATTTCGACTTGTTTTTAGACATAGTTTTGAACTTGTTCCACAGTGTGGGGAAGTTTACAAGCCATTTTTTTTGTTTGATTTGTTGTTTGAATTATGTTTGAAAGTATATGTTTGAAAGTGAGTTTAATTTGAGTATTTATAGGATGAAAGTGGTAAAAATTTATTTATTTATTTATTTATTTTTTTAAATCAAACGGTAACATTTGTTTTTGAAAATGGGATTATACGAAATACATGGGTGAAAAAATCGATCGTTTATGCGAACGATATTGAGAAAACTAGGCCGGCGATCGATGTCCATTTTATACTCCACATTGGCAATATCGATCGGCTAAATCGATCGACCCATATGGTCGAACGTTTTTTTCCGACCCACTACCACCAGCCTAACAATTAATATTGACAAAACAAGAAATATAACATACATAAGTATTATATATACTGTAATGAAGTCCAACAGCTTCTATATCTTTCTGCATAAATCTCTAGATAACAATGGAAGCACAAGCTCTTCTCTTGTTCACACCTCTTTACATTCCCCCATTGCGCAAGAAGCCTTTAACCATGACGGTCAAATCACCAGCATGCACCATCACCAAGCGCCCCTATATATTGGCTTACCATGCCACTGCCACCGCCCCAAAACGGGTAAAAGATCCTAAAAAACGAGTGGTTATCACAGGTATGGGTCTAGTTTCGGTATTTGGAAATAACGTTGATAAATACCATGATAAGCTTTTAGCTGGGGAGAATGGAATTACGTTAATAGACAAATTCAATACTTCAAATGTCCCAGTCACGTTCGGTGGTCAGATTCGTGGTTTCACGTCTGAAGGGTATATTGATGAACCAACTGAGCATAGACTCGATCCCAGTCAAAATTATTGTATCGTTGCAGGGAGAAAAGCACTTGAAGATGCTGCTCTTGGTGGTCATGAAATCTCTAAGGTTTGTAATTCATTCGTTTTTCAAATTTCCAAATGTTGGACACAATGGATTTCAGTAAGTTTCATGGTGTACACAGATTGATAAGGAGCGTGCCGGTATAGTTGTTGGATCAGGAATGGGGTGTTTGTCAGTAACTGCTAATTGTGTGGAATCTTTCTTAGAAACTGGTTATGAGAAAAGCATAAAATATTATGTTCCTAGTTACATGATAAACTCAGCCGCAGCCATACTTGGTACTAATCTTGGTTTCATGGGACCAAACTATTCCATTGCGGCTGCTTGTGCAACATCCAATTATTGTTTATGTGCTGCTGCTAATCATATCCGTGAAGGGGAGGCAGATTTGATGATTGCTGGTGGCGTTGAGTCTCCCTTTCTTCCCTTTGGAGTGGCTTCTCTTGCTGCTACCACAGCATTGTCTCGAAGAAATGATGATCACAAGACTGCTTCACGACCTTGGGACAAAGATAGAGATGGCTTCGTAATGGGGGAAGGTGCTGGAGTTTTGGTAGCCTTACCACCCATGCTTAACTCTTCTTTTCATCTTTGAGTTAATATATTTATCCATAGCATAAAATATATGAACTGAATATGATTTGTTTTAAATTAGGTGATGGAGAGTTTAGAGCATGCAATGAAACGGGGTGCTCCAATAATTGCCGAATACTTGGGAGGTGCAGTAACGTCTGATGCTTATCATATAACCAATCCACGGCCTGATGGGTTCGGTGTTTCATCTTGTATTCGGAGCAGCCTTATAAATGCTGGTGTCTCAGTAGAGGAGGTACTTTGCAATTTTCAATTCCTGTGTTGCGCCCCATCAGTAAATAAATAAAATTAAATTGCAATTGCTTTTAAATACTAAACTAAAGTAATCAGTCCATTTAGGAACTCGATAATAGCTCAAAGTAGTCCCCCTTTTTTTTTTAACTGAAGTCGATAGTATATGGCTCAAAATACTACTGTAATTTAGACTCCGGATCCCTTGCAAAGTAGAAAACTTTAAAAAGTCTAAAAAGTAATTGTGTGTGGCCACGTGTCCCCTTTCTTTTTTCCCCCAAAGGATAGTTAGGTAATTTTATTTCTCATACATCTTTTTACTATATTCCTGATAACTCTCTTTCATACAAACAAAAAGAAAAGTTCAAACTAAAAACACACTGATCAACAACAACGAAGAAGAATTCGATTATGGAGAAGTCGCCATTGCCGGAAATTCAACCGTCACCGCACCGGTTACCACAACAACAACCGCCACTATTCACAGATCGGATATTGATAGGTAAACACAAAAACAAACACCACCATCAGATCTGATACCTCCGTCAACGATGCCACCACCTTCGAATTCGCCGGAAAATTCCGTTACAAACAGCCACCATCACCGTCATCTTCATTTTACTGTTGATTGGAGTTCTCTCATTCTCCGACACCAGTAGTGTTGCCGTCACCGGCGACATCACAGTCACCGGCGACGTCATCTTCATTTTACTGTTGATCTATGTGGGTCACTATTGTTATTTCTTTATCTGGCAGCGGCTCATCACATCTTGGTTTTCGATCTTTGTTAGAACATGCACACGACTTGATTTGATTTTTGTGTTAGCTCTGAGTTGTGTTGATAAATGAAGATAAGGTCATAAATTTTGTTGATGTGGAAGTAAGATGATGTTATGAGTTAGAGATCTTTTTATATTTTTCAGATCTGGGTTTAATGATTATGTATACCTGTGATAGAGAAGATGAGTTTATCTATTTACAAAAGAAGATATGGCCATAATATTTTTTCCAAGATTTGGGTTTAATGATTTGACTATTTGAGACAGTTTAGTTTTATTGCAAGTAAGGTTGTCTAGTTGGAAAATTTTAAGAAACTAAGTGTACAGGTGGAAATAAAAATACGTTCATCACTTATTTTTTATATGGTTCATCAGTTATTTTTGATATTCTTCATCAGTAACGTTCATCAGTAACGTTCATCAGTAACATTCAAAAAGTGATGTTTTTTAATCATTATTTTTTTTAAATATACATTTAGTTCATCAGTTAGGTTATTAGGTTCATCAGTTAAGTTATAGGTTATAGGTTCATCAGTTAGACATTTTGTTCATCAGTTACCTTGGTTCATCAATTTCAGGTTCATCAATTTTTTCAGATTCATCAATTTCAGGTTCATCAAATTTGATCAAATGTTTGGGTTCATCAAATTGATCACAGTTAATAAGGTTCATCAGTTAATAAAGTTCATTAATTAATAAGGTTAATAAGGTTCATCAGTTAATAAGGTTCATCAGTTAATAAGGTTAATAAGGTTCATCAGTTAATATGGTTCAACCAAAGTAACTGATGAACAAAATGTCTTTTTTAAAAATCAGTTAATAAAGTTCATCAGTTAATAAGGTTAATAAGGTTCATCAGTTAATAAGGTTAATAAGGTTAATCAGTTAATAAGGTTCATCAGTTAATATGGTTCATCAGTTAATAAGGTTAATAAGGTTCATCAGTTAATATGGTTCAACCAAAGTAACTGATGAACAAAATGTCTTTTTTAAAAATCAGTTAATAAGGTTCATCAGTTAATAATATAGTTCATCAGTTAAAAAAAAACAATAAAAAAAAAAAAAACAAAAACAAAACAAAACTTTTTGAATCTTACATTAATAAAATGACTAAAGGTGCATTGTTGTACAAAAATTAGTGCATTTAACTCGATTTTAAAACTAAAAATCTAAGCTAAACATTTCATCAAACACGTTGTGTGCAACAAATATGAGTAAAACGTCATCTTTAACATACGATATCTCACTCATATCATATTGGATTTGAGTGATTCAAATTTCTGGGTAAAGAATGGCCAAGAAGCTACAACTTTCGTGTTTTAAGTTTTGAAAAATTCGGCCTTTAAGCTAGACAAAATTAGAGCCAAAAATGCTAAAATTTTCAAGAAAATCATGACCCAATGAATATGTCAAAAAAAAAGTTTCGAAAAAATTAAAAAAATTTATATCAAATTAAAGAGGATTAAATTTTAAAAATTATGGTGAAATCGGTTTTACATAAAAGTTTATCGTTTGAAAGTTATTTACGTTTGAAGTTTTGGGGTGGAATAAAAAAAGATGTTAAAAGGACCAAAATACCCCCTAACAGAATTTAATAAGAAAAAATGGAGGGAATGAGTGGAGGACACTTGTCACATTCTTGGTGGCTTTTTAGCCTTTTTAATTTTGTTTACTTTGTAAGGGATCGCAACTCCTGTAATTTATATACACGTATAATTTTGACATGCCGGCCAATTAATAATCTATGCATCTTTTGTTTTCCTCATTAATAACAATAAATAAGTATGATCTAGTTAATAATAGTGGTTATAATAATAATAATAATATTAGTAGTAGCAACAATAATTAAGTATTGTTTGAAACAATTTGCTTATTATTTGCGTAACAAGAGGACCAAACATCAACCGAGATAAGTAAAAGCTATTAGGTAAAACTACATTGCCGCAAATGTTTGTATCTTCTAAAACTAATGGGAGGTGATTTGCACACTCTCATATTTGATTGGGACACTCCAAACAGTGCATTAAATAGTTGTACTGTAAATATAAACTACTTTAACTATTTGTACATTGAGTGTCCCAATCAATTTTTTGAGTGTGCCAATCAATTCCCAAAACTAATATATCTGTACGTTTCAGGTAAACTACATTAACGCACATGCAACTTCCACGGTGGTTGGCGATTTGGCAGAAGTAAAGGCTATCAACCAAGTATTTAAAAAAACTGAAGGGGTCAAAGTGAATGCTACAAAGGTGAACTCTCTCATGGTTGTCGATATAACGTGAACACCATATTGACACTATCATCTCGTAATTTTTTCAGTCAATAACTGGACACTGTTTGGCGGCAGCGGGTGGTATTGAAGCTATAACTACAATCAAAGCAATTCAAACTGGATGGGTGCATCCCACGATCAACCAATTCGTATGATATACCTCTATCCTTGTTTTTCCCTATTTTTTCTTAGAGTTAATTAAATTTTTGGTCCTTGTGGTTTATCGAGTATAACGATTTTTGTCCAATAGTTTAAAAAGTAACGAATTTTGTGCAAAATCCGACGACCCATAACAGGTTTGGTCCAATATTTTGGTGACCGTCTGTTTGACTCATTTTGACCGTTAAATCTAAGCACATTTTTGTCTTTTCATCTATATTGTTAAATACAAGAGTTAACTACATCATTTTTAGTCCTTGTGGTTTGCCGGGTTTCTCTTTTAGTCCACATTTCTATACACACACTTTTATATATGTTTTTTATTTACATTTTTATATATGTTTTTTATATACGTTTTTATCTATGTTTTTATATATTTTTTAGAGTAAAATGCAAAAATCGTCCTTGTGGTTTGCAAAAATTGCAGAAATCATCCCTGGTCTTTCGAAAGTGCAGGCGGCCTCCCTGTGGCAAAACTTTTGGATCATTTTGGTCCTTGGTTTTAACTTTCGTTAAGTGGATTCCGTTAGCAGTTATACGTTAGCCCTTTTTAGCCAACGATCGTTCCAGCGTTCATCCTTTAAATTAACGACAGTTTATAATTTATTATTTTTGGTTTATTTAAAGTGTTTCGACTTTTTATATACATTTTTTTATAAAAACATATACGTTTTTGTATACCTTTTTATATAAGTTATTATATACGTATTTATAACAACATATACGCTAATATATACGGTATATAATATACCTTTTTATATATGTTATTATATACTTTTTATATGTTTTTATATATATATATATCTTTGTATGTGCTTTTATATAAGTTTTTGTAAATGTTTTTATATATGTTTTTATGCACGTTCTTATATACATTCTTGTATACATTTTTATATACGTTTTATATGCTTTTATATACGTATTTATAAAAATATATACGTTTTTATATACCTTTTTATATGTTCTTATATATATTTTTATATACGTTTGTGTATATGTTTTTATATATATTTTTGTATGAGTATATATACGTTTTTGTATACGTATATAAAAATGTATACATAAACGTATATAAAAGCGTACGCAAAAACGTATAAAAAGTGTATAAAAATGTATTAAAAACGTATATAATAACATATATGTTTTTATAAATACGTATAGAAACGTATATAAAAAGTGTTAAAAAAACGTGTACAAAATGTGTACAAAAACATCTACAAAACGTATAAAAAGTATATAAGAACATCTATAAAAAAAATTATATAATAAGAATATAAGAATATATACAAAATGTATAGAAGAACGTGTATAGAAACATATAAAAAATGTATATAGAAACATATAAAAAAACGTATATAAAAGCATATAAAAACTTATATAAAAACGTACATGTTTTTATAATATATATATATATATATATATATATATATATATATATATATATATATATATATATATATATATATATATATATATATAAACTTTAAATAAACCAAAAGAATAAATTATTAACGATCATTAGTTTAAAGGATGAACGCTGCAACGATCGTTGGCCAAAAGGGGCTAACGTGTAACTACTAACGGAATCCACATAACGACGGTTAAAACCAGGGACCAAAATGATCCAAAAGTTTCGCCACAGGGAGGCCGCCTGCACTTTTGCAAGACCAGGGACGATTTCTGCAATTTTTGCAAACCACAGGGACGATTTCTGCATTTTGCTCCATTTTTTATATACATTTTTATATGTGTTTTTATATACGTTTTTATATATGTTTTTATCTACGTTTTTATTTACGTTTTTATATATTTATCTATATACATTTTTATATACGTTTTATATACTTTTTATCTACGGTTTTATACACATTTAAATATACGCTTTTATATACATTTTAAAAAACGTAGAAAAATCCGTATATAAAAAACTTAGATAAAAACTTATATAAAAACGTGTAATAAAACGTATAAAAAAACATGTATAAATTTTAAAAGTAATTAGAAAATAGATTTTTTTTTTAAAGAAAATCAAAGATTTTGTTTAAGAAAATTAGTTTTCGAATTTCTGTCAACTTGTAAACATGTTGTAATAACTATTATAAATTTTATAAAAAATTTAGTATTTCATTAGTATTGTATATATATTAAAAAGCAGTTTTAGTTACTAAATCTTTAGAAATCATTTCTTAAGTTTTAAAATACACTTTCTTTTTAAAAAGAAAATTGGTTCTTACTTAAGTTTAGTTGTGATTAAAAGTTTTTAGTTGTTAAAAGTTTGTTTACTAGTTTTATAAATTTATGAGTTAATTACTACATTTATTGTCCTTATGGTTTGTCGCGTATAACACTTTTAGTCTATTAAGATGAAGATATATTAGTCATTTCACGTGTCGTAATTGGTCAAACTGACGGTCAACAAAAAATTAGACCACACTTGTTACGAGTTGTTAGATTCTAGACAAGATCCGCTACTTTTTAAACTATTGGACAAAAATTGTTATACCCGATAAACCACAAAGACCAAAAATGTAATTAACTCTTTTTCTTATCTAAACCTAACATACATGCTTCATATGTAGAACCTAGAACCTGCTGTAGAGTTCGACACAGTTGCATATCAAAAGCAAGAACACAAAATTAACGTCGGTGAGTATACTAACATTACCTCGTTAATTGTTAACAAGCTTTTGCAGTTCACTTATTCAAGTTTTTTGTGTAATGCAGCCATTTCAAATTCATTCGGTTTTGGTGGACACAACTCCGTTGTAGTATTTTCTGCATTCAAATCTTAATATGATCATTACTTCCTCAAGATGTACACAAACTTCTTATCATTTGAGGCATTTGATCAACTATTAAAAATTTATAGCTGAACTTTAAGTTAACCTGCTGATTACCTTTGTTATAACTTTTGTTGAATATAGCATGGGATTGGAGCTCCAGGATTACTCCTTTCTTGTTTGCACATGTTGAACGAACTCAATTGTATGTGGTATCTATTGTCATTATTATACTTCGTGAGAGATCAACTATTTTATGAAGAAACATACGATTCTATGATTGGTTGTTATCCGTTTACTTGCATAAGGACGTATACCAACTTGAAACTATTAGAGGAGCATATCTATATGTGTATATGGCAATATATGACTGGTTAACAACTTGAGTTAAAATTCAAAACTAACAGTCTATTACAAAATTTAAGTGTGGATCTTAAATTTTGTTTATACGTTTTGCTGGCCAGAATAGAAGAAACAACAGTTAGGAATGGGTATATGTTCAATTCAAGTCAAACTTTAACATAGGTTTTAGTTGCAAATATGTAAAGCTGTGAGCAGTGTAACGTATTTGGGCATAGACATGAGGAGTGTGGGATTAATTACAAAAAGTAGATAAGTTAAGAATAAGACTAAAGTGGAGTGAAGATTCTCTCAAGTTGGTCTTAACATAATAGATCATGTTGGGTTTTATTATGAGATGAAATAAAAAAGTGGACCATTGAATTTAATTAAAAGATATTTTTTATATATTTATCTTGAATGTGATTGGTCAACATGATCAATCATGTTATAACCAACTTGAGAGGATCTTAATCCACTAAAGTGAATATAGAGAAGAATATGATGGTTTTACAGCAGTTAGTCACAAAAAGTAGAATAAGTATCCTCCAAAACCAGAAGTAAGGTAAAATACTCACCAAGCAAGAAGTGATGGAAGGATTGATAAGGAGGGTAAACAGGGAAGCATGTATGTGTTCAAACCAAAATAACAGCCAGTCTATTGAAACAAGAAAGGCCAGCCAGAAACAAGCTAATGAGATAATGAGAAAAAAGGGTCCAAGAAAAAAAGCATGGTAAACCTGATGAAAGGGAGAAAAAATGGAATGTGATAAGGAGGCTTTAGAAGCAATGAAAAGAGATGTTGATAAATATTCTGTGCTTGGTACATATGATGAGAATGAGATTGATGAATTAAATGATATAAGGGCAAGGGAGATAGTGGATTGTTGCATTTCTTTAAAAAGGCAACCCACTCTTGAGGAAACTGATAGTTGGATTTATGATATGATCACTTATTTTAGATAGAGGTTGGAATCACTAAGTGGAAATGGAACATGTCAAGGTGATAGGAAGGATATGGATAATACAGTAGATGAAGATATGTTGGAAGAAAGGAATGGAATAGCAAGAATAATGAACGAGAATATGATTATGGGGATGGATGATAGCTTTAAGAAATGAATAAACAAGAGCTCAATATTGGTACATGGAATATAAAAGGGATGAATACGACTAATAAGCAGAAGGAGGTTATGAATCTGCTTACGAATGAAAAGCTAAGAATATGTGATATTTTAGAAACACAATTGAAGAGTAAAAAGCTACTGAAAGTCAATGATAAGGTGTTTGATGGATGGGATTGGGAGTCAAACATGCAGCACTGTGCAAAAGGATGTAGCATTTTTCTTGGATGGGATAATAATACAGTTCAAATTCAAATAATCCATATGACCTGAATAACCCATATGATTAGCTAGTCGATTTTCTGTGTTTTAGAAGCAGTGCAGTGCAATAAAAAATTAAGTGTTTCTACACATTTTTATATGTTGCTAATACAGGGGTTGAATGAATAGAACTATGTAAGAATTTATGTAGAGACAATACGGTTTCCCTTGATGTACAGCTGGGGATATGCATGTTACTTTAAAACCAAATGAACATTCAAGTGCTGGATCTGCTATGACTATGGATATGCATGAATTTTAGGAGTGTATCAATAAGGTTGAAGTTTAAGATCTGTGTAGCTCTGGCCTTTTTACTTTCACTAAAAATCTTCATAAGGTGAAGGATGAGATGAAAATTGGAGTATTGAAGAAGCTGGACATAGTAATGATTAATGAAGTCTTTCTAAGGCAACATTCAAGTGCTCATGTTATATTCATTCCTTAAATCATCTCAAATCATAGTCCAGCTACTATGGCAATCCCAACCAACATAAGCTTCAAACCAAAAAACTTCAGATTTGCTAACTTCATAGGAAATAAGAAGGAATTCTTACCACTTGTTAGATAAGGGTGGAAACAAGATATTGTGTGATTGATGTGTTAATAAAACTTTAAATTTATATACTAGTGTTATCCATTTATTTTGACTAACTGATTGTAGCAATTATATCTCCAAGGAATTGCTAAGGAAATAAGCAAGACCCGAGTCGTAGTCCCGTGAAGGTGTGAATGGAATAGTGACTTTTCGATTAACGAAACGCGTAGTGAATAGTGGTAAAAGTGAATATTTTGGTTTCTAAACTAATGATAATGTAATGTAAGCACAAATAAAGCTAATAATCAAGTAAAGTAAGTAATTAAAGCACACGTAAATGAAAATGTAACGTAAACCTGAAAACGCGAATTAACCTGGAAATAACGCAACTAAAAGGCAATTCTAATGAATAAGGCACCTAAAATGTCAAATCTACTTTCTAAAAGTTATAAACACTTTAAAAATAATTTCAGAAAAAAGAAAAATATTTTTTTGACTTTTTATTTATTTAATATTAGTTAAAAACTATTTAAATAAAGAAAATAAAAGAAAAATAGCAAAGTAACTTGGAAAATTACCAAAAATTACAGAAAACTAAAATGAAATGGAAAAAAGAAAAATTTGGAAAATAATGAAAGTTTACCTAAAAACGCAAAGTCACGGGAAATCCCGAGCCTTTTAAACAAATTTGAGAAAAACAGGTTCAAATCCTAATTTTGTAATTTTCCCTATGTTCTACTGATTAAAAAAAATACAGGAAAAAGATTGACATTTTTTTGGTTATTTTTTTATTTTTTTTTATGAATTAATTACTATAAAAAGAAAATAAAATAAGGAAAAGTACCAAATGAACAGTGAAAAATATCAAAAATTTACTAAAAGTCTATTATGTTAGCAAGAACTTGGGAAAAATTGTTAAAACTGAAAAAGCTAATTGAATAAGCCCTAAATTAAGCCAATCAATTGTTATAAGCAAACTAGGCAGCAAGAGGTTAAATAAAAACTAAGGGAGAACTAACACTGAGAAGTCCCTAGGGCATTTGGTAAGAGCTGTATGTGTGAGGTGTGAGACCAGGGTTCGAGTCCATGGTTTTGCATTTTTTTAAAACTATTTTTTTTTAATTTTCTTTTTGCAAAACTTTTTAACAGCTAATTTTAAGAAACTTTTGTGAAAATCTTTTTTGTGAAAAGTCAATTTAAGCTCAGGATAAACAATATAATACCAACAGTTTACTAAAAAGCTTTTTAAAGAAAGTATGAAAGTTGCAAGCTATCTAATCAAGCCATAGGCAAAAACTATAAGCTAAGCTTCAACTAACTGAGAACAGGCCTAAATAAGCTAATTCCACCAATCAAACTATAACAACCCACAAACACCCATTACTATCATTCCCATTACAAATACCTATAGTAGTTATTTCACAGGTAAATTTTTGCTTTTTATATGCATTATTACTTGCATGACTCACTAGACCTGCTCACGTATCTACACAAGCCAAATAACTCAACACTCACATCCTATAAACCCCAGGTATGTCAAGCATAAAATCATAACAACACCATAATAAGTAATTCACCAATCTAAAATACTAAACATAACACAAAACCCTATTAAACACTAACTAAAATTTAAGTAGGATTATGTGCTTATTTGAACCTATATGCTTAGTTTAACTAGTATGAATGTGTCCAAGGCTTAAGTATGAGTTTCCTTAGGAATATTAGGATATATTAGGACAATTAGGCTATAGAATAAACCCTTTAGAACTTAGATACAAACCCCATAAGCCCTAAACCATAACTAGGTCATAGTTAACTAGAATTAGGTCTAAACCATCCTAAAACTTCCCCATATGTCACTAGCACTTAGTATAAGCCTCTTAGAACTAAGGAATAGTTATTAGACACTCATAGGACACTAGTCTAGGCACTAAACCACAGGATAAACCCTAGTCTCTCATTAAACACACTTAGGTCATTTAGGTTACAAAACTAGGTCAAACCTTCCCAAACTTTTCCCATAAGTTACCCTCACTTAGAATAAACCCTTTAGGACTCCGGATTAGTCACTAGACACCCTTAGGAACTTAACTTAGGCACTAAACCTTAGGTAAAACCTTAAACACATAATAAGTAGAACTAGGTCTAAACTTAACTAAAACAAGTAAAACCTAAACATAAGCACCTCAAACACCTCAACCTAGCACCCTAACACCTTAGTCATACCCAAGCACACACCCTAACACCCCTAAGCACCCACACAAGTAGGTGCATCACCTACTTGTCTAATCCACTACTAATCACCCCTAATCCCCCACTAAACCTCCCCTAAAAAACCACTAATCCACCCCTAATCACCCAAAACCACCCCTAAACACCCCAAGCAGCTTACAAGCACCTCCAAGCACCCAAGCAAGGAGGTGCATCACCTCCTTGTAAGCTACTACCCCAAACCGCCTCTCTCGGCTTCACTACCACCACAACCGTCCTAATTCAGCCCCCTAGCTACCTCCTAGCTTCTCCTCGTCACCACTAGACCTGCCACAACCCCCTATAGCCTTGCATGCTCACCCCTCCCCTTGCACGACACCTACACCTCGTTTTCACCCCAAACCGCCTCTACGCGGGTATAAATACCCCCTCATCCCCTCCATTCTTCTTCACACCTCTCCTTCTCTTCTCTACTTCACATTTCTGTAGTTTAAGACCCTTAGAAGCCCTAGGATATGAGTAGCTAAGCCTTGGTTGTGTTTTGTTGTGGTTTGAAGTCGAGCGAGCCCTAGAAAACACTAAAACCCACGTAAACTCTCCCCTAGCCAAGTAAGTCTTACATATAGTTTATTTAGCTTTAGTTTAGTCTTAGGATAGATTTAGGATGCCTTGGATACCCTAGGAACCCTTGCATGAGCCTTGAACCATTTCGTTTACTAGTTTACTTTTTAAAACCCTAGATTGAGTCGCATACTTACATGCAGGCTATAAATTATTACTTTAGGTCATACACTAGTTACATATATCCTAGATAGGCTAAAATAAGTAAAACATTGATGTGTCTCGCGACTACTAGTTTTAAATTTATAACACGAATTACCAGATAAAGCTAAGAACACACGGGCAAGTATGACCCTTTCGTATGTAGTTAGTTTTGGTTGGTAAGCCGAGGTCGTTCACTAGGATTTGGGTGTTTTCAATTGTGAAGAATCTATGTAATAGTAAGCAATAAAAAGATGGTAATTGGTTGTCATGATCCAAAATACCATATAAGCAATAAGTAACACGAAAATGATGATTATGTAAATTCAATAAGATTAAAAACTACACTTGCATAGACTAGTTTTCTACTTAATGACACACATGATTATGATAACTTTTGATAACATGTTGGTTGTGATAATTAGATGGTGGTCTAATCTATTGTTTCTACAAGTTAAACCGTGGCCAAGATTTTAGCTCATAAAAAGAAGCTTTAGGTGTAAACCAATCAATTCAAGATCCATCCAAGGTTCATAAGGTATGGTGAATATCTTAAACACAAGAACAAACTCTTATTACAAATCAAATACTCTTAGGAAATGGTCATTACAAAAGGTAACCCATTCATAGACAAAAAGGTTACAATTGTTTATAAACATCTAAACTTTCGTCCAACTAAAGGTTTACAAACAATCCGATTTGATGTTATAAAATCATTCTCATTACAATCATACTTCTTGTTTCTTTTTTTAGTCAAGAATAATTATGGTGAAAAACAATCATTGTCACACCCCCAAAATCAGGTCCAGCGGAAGCATACATGTAGCTGGGGTGTAACTCAATTGATATCACAACACTAGTTCAAAAATGGTTTGCACTTGAATCATTTAAAATAAAATTGTTTAACCAAAAGTATGAATTTACATCGTTAAAAGTAATGCGGAAGTAGGCCCTTAAAGTAGTTTAAAACGGTCCCCAAATGATTAAATCAGAGTCTTCTATGACCATGCCATGCCCTGCCAAAACCTCCAGTAGTGTGCCATTGGTTAATACCTGAAAATACATGCTAAAGTGTCAACACAATGGTTGGTGAGTTCAGAGTCTTGTGAAAAAGAATGTAATGCATTGAAATGAAGATTCCCCAGCAAAGGCATCGTAAATCCACTCAGTTACAGGTCCCGCCATAAGAGACTTGTAACCTGTGTGTTTACGACCCACTGCCAAATGTAATAAGTTTGATACAAAAGCATTGTAATTCAGTAATAAGGCTGATGCAAAGACATCGTATTTCAGTAGTAAGACTTGATGCAAAAGCATCGTATTTCAGTAATAAGACTTGGTGCAAAAGCATCGTATTTCAGTAATAAGACTTGATGCAAAAGTATCGTATTTCAGTAATAAGACTTGATGCAAAAGTATCAGGAATTTCTCAGTAATTTTGTATGTACAATAGCCCAAGTATAAAGTAAAGTACTAAGATTTCAATAATGAAACCCACATTGTCTCTTAAGCTCATGGCCCCGAAGCTAGACGTACTAAATCCTGCCCCAAATGAGTGTTTACCAGACACTCAATAAATTAGAAATGAAATGCATTCGTAATTCCGTTGGAGCAACCCAAACACGAATGGAGGAGTCACCCTCAATAGATCTATTCACTCACTCTCGCTTAGTACTTGAAATTAACGGTCCATGAAATAAAGGGGACTTGTCGTGACGTGGTAATAAGACTACTTAAGCAATGTAAGAACTTTATACTTTGGCATTGTACAAAAATAGTTGCTGCAATGTATTCTTCCCCATGGGATTAGAAATCGTATAAAAGTATAACACGAGTATTTAAGCATGTATCTCCCCCAAAGAGTTTGTAAAGTAATTAAACCAGTAAAAGTGGGGCTATGACTCACCTGATGCAACAGCTACGATGACAAAAGTGTACACCGAAATGAGGTTCGATCTCTAACCGCAACCTAATATGAATGATGCATGATCTCGTTAAGATCACCAAATGATGTTTATGAATGTCCATGCTCATGTTTCTATACCACTCTACTCTTTGGAAAAACACTTGTATTGTCAAAAATATATAATCCAAGACTTTGGAAAATATTGCTATTAGAAAAATATAAATGGCTAGTTATAATATATATACTTATATATATATAACGTAAGTTCTCATGTTGACGTTGAAATACTCGGGTTGTAAACTTTGAAATGATGAAAACGTACTCATAATAACTAATACTACGTTAGTTTAAAAGCTCGGCACTTGAAATTACTTCTAACTTGAAAATGCACTTCGTAGTTTTTGCGCCAAAATATATAAAAGCTGTCAATTAATAAAGGGTTTTTGCCGATATTGAAATGAGTATATCTTTTTCGTTACTTGTCCGTTTTACTTGTTCTTTATGTCCACGGTTTCGTCTTAATATGTAGTAATATATTTTGGAAAGCTCGGCTCCTCCGGGTTACGTCTAAAGTCTCTTTTTGTCCGACGAAAAACGTCCAACAGCATACATTTTCCAGAAAAATACTTTTCGTCAACAATCTTGCAAAAATCATAACTCCTTCGTTATAGACTCTTTTTAATCCGTTCTTTCGCCTACGGATTCGTTTTTGAAAGTATTTTCTAAAAATTTTGCCAAAGTTTCCTTGGTGTTTACTGATTTTCCAGATTTTTACAAAATGGGACAGCATGTCTAAAATGAGTTCCAAATCAAGTTTCCAAGGTTAAAAACCAATTTCTACCATCACCAAACCTCTTGTAATCACCACATGACTAATCTAATCTTACCATACACCTTCTTAGGGTGCCATGGACTCCTAACCAAGTTATTAGAGCAAGGGGATTCATAACTAAAAAGTTAGGGTTTGTATGTTTCTTTTTAGCCAAAATAAAGTGTAGTATAGCTACTTGTACATGGTTTTTAGCATGATACTTATGTAATACATGTAAAAATAGGATGATCCATGAAAAAATAAAGATGAAAACTTACTTGATAAAATGAGATGATTATTGGATGATTATGCTTGGATTTCTTGTGTTTTTGTTACTTGATTCTTGATTAGACTTGTAAAATGAACAACTTTGGTGTTTTACTTCATGGAAAATGATCACTTGATCATGGAGATCAATAAAGGGTCGTGGGTTTTGATGGGAGGAAGAAGAAAATGAACTTTTGATCTTTGTTGAAAAGCATGTATTATGATTTCTAGATTTAGTAAAGTGATGTTATTATAGGTTTATTAGTTAAATAAGGTTTAGTTAATGCAATAGGTTAAAAAGGGTGGTCTTGGGCTGGTTTTTAGGTGTGAAAAGGAGTAGCCAAAACGGTTTTGATCACTTAGAAAATATAGTGTAGCGTTAAGTGTTATTACGCGTTATTCGTTAAAATCGGGTACCGGGTTTAATAGCAATAAACGTTCACAAAGTTTACCGGGATGAAATAAAAGTTATAAAAATGTTAAAAACATATTAAAAATATGTTGGGTACATTTACTGAGTGATCGGGTGATTAATGTTTAGTTTTAACGAAAACCGACGTTATATTCATACGCGTACGTTATAAATAAAATAAATTTCCAAAATACTGGGTAACTGAATGTTATAACTTTTATGATGTAAA
Source organism: Artemisia argyi (assembly GCA_030686995.1). Classification (NCBI taxonomy): domain Eukaryota; kingdom Viridiplantae; phylum Streptophyta; class Magnoliopsida; order Asterales; family Asteraceae; genus Artemisia; species Artemisia argyi. The sequence goes on along the minus strand of CM060685.1, from coordinate 92,102,425 downwards.
AATGGATATAAAAATATGTCGGGACCATTGTGGGAATATTTAGATATATTCGTCGTGTATAAACCGGGTGTTAACGTTTACTATAATTACGTATACGTAAAAACGTTAAATGTACTGAATATAGAAATTTGAAAATCCTGAGAGTGGTATAACATGAAAATGCTGTTATGATGATATGCAGACTATCCCCAGTCCGTATGCAGTGTACTTAACACTAATGAAATGAATTCGCACCTAAACCAATCCGGTTACGCGAATTTGAATACCCGTAAACTAAATTTACGATGAAATGAGTAATGCAAGTGAATGATGAAAACTTTTCCGGAAATGAATAGTGTTCGGTGAATAGTAAATTTTCAAAAAGTTTCTCAGAACATCAAACTGACCTCGAAAACGATGAATAGTAAAACGATGAATAGTGTTTTGATGAATAGTGATTTATGAATAGTAAAAAGTCGAAGTTTGGGAAAATGACCTGAAATGGTAAATGACGTGAAATGGTGAGTTGTGACAGTCTTCCCCTCTAAAAGGAACTTCGTCCCGAAGTTCAGTTTATGTTGGTCTTTGAAAACATATTGGTGAAAAGGTGATGAAAAGTATGAATGTTCTGACAATGAGGGTATACACACATGCATGAAACATTTGGAAAATGAGTAAAGGATTCAATCCAGACAGAATTTTATTATAACCATTCTCAGTGTTGCAAAATTCATTTCTGAGTCGGATATAGGTAGTCAGCCTATGTCCCACTATCCCGGGTTGAATATAGGTGACTAGTCTATATTCCACCGAGGTTCCATGAATTTTGAAATACTCAGCTCAGTTATACTAATACTATGTCCTTCACAAATACCAAGACGTTCAGAAAGACTAAGGCAGGTGACCAAACTCGAGGTCAAATGATGAAACTATGCAAGGAAAAACATAATGCGGTGACATATATGATACATGAGCATGCTTATATGAAAAACAATTATAGTAATCAACTATAATAAATGAATATAATATATATCAGATAATGAGACATAAATCTCATCACCTATGTCAGCAACTAACCACAAATGAGGCTTCAGCTTGGCAGGCAGGCATGTGACGGTCATAGGGTTAAGTTTTCTTGAAAGTAGCTATAGTCTAGGTTTTAAAAACACTTAGTTCGCTATAGCCAAAGCTCTGATGCCAATCTGTCACACCCCCAAAATCAGGTCCAGCGGAAGCATACATGTAGCTGGGGTGTAACTCAATTGATATCACAACACTAGTTCAAAAATGGTTTGCACTTGAATCATTTAAAATAAAATTGTTTAACCAAAAGTATGAATTTACATCGTTAAAAGTAATGCGGAAGTAGGCCCTTAAAGTAGTTTAAAACGGTCCCCAAATGATTAAATCAGAGTCTTCTATGACCATGCCATGCCCTGCCAAAACCTCCAGTAGTGTGCCATTGGTTAATACCTGAAAATACATGCTAAAGTGTCAACACAATGGTTGGTGAGTTCAGAGTCTTGTGAAAAAGAATGTAATGCATTGAAATGAAGATTCCCCAGCAAAGGCATCGTAAATCCACTCAGTTACAGGTCCCGCCATAAGAGACTTGTAACCTGTGTGTTTACGACCCACTGCCAAATGTAATAAGTTTGATACAAAAGCATTGTAATTCAGTAATAAGGCTGATGCAAAGACATCGTATTTCAGTAGTAAGACTTGATGCAAAAGCATCGTATTTCAGTAATAAGACTTGGTGCAAAAGCATCGTATTTCAGTAATAAGACTTGATGCAAAAGTATCGTATTTCAGTAATAAGACTTGATGCAAAAGTATCAGGAATTTCTCAGTAATTTTGTATGTACAATAGCCCAAGTATAAAGTAAAGTACTAAGATTTCAATAATGAAACCCACATTGTCTCTTAAGCTCATGGCCCCGAAGCTAGACGTACTAAATCCTGCCCCAAATGAGTGTTTACCAGACACTCAATAAATTAGAAATGAAATGCATTCGTAATTCCGTTGGAGCAACCCAAACACGAATGGAGGAGTCACCCTCAATAGATCTATTCACTCACTCTCGCTTAGTACTTGAAATTAACGGTCCATGAAATAAAGGGGACTTGTCGTGACGTGGTAATAAGACTACTTAAGCAATGTAAGAACTTTATACTTTGGCATTGTACAAAAATAGTTGCTGCAATGTATTCTTCCCCATGGGATTAGAAATCGTATAAAAGTATAACACGAGTATTTAAGCATGTATCTCCCCCAAAGAGTTTGTAAAGTAATTAAACCAGTAAAAGTGGGGCTATGACTCACCTGATGCAACAGCTACGATGACAAAAGTGTACACCGAAATGAGGTTCGATCTCTAACCGCAACCTAATATGAATGATGCATGATCTCGTTAAGATCACCAAATGATGTTTATGAATGTCCATGCTCATGTTTCTATACCACTCTACTCTTTGGAAAAACACTTGTATTGTCAAAAATATATAATCCAAGACTTTGGAAAATATTGCTATTAGAAAAATATAAATGGCTAGTTATAATATATATACTTATATATATATAACGTAAGTTCTCATGTTGACGTTGAAATACTCGGGTTGTAAACTTTGAAATGATGAAAACGTACTCATAATAACTAATACTACGTTAGTTTAAAAGCTCGGCACTTGAAATTACTTCTAACTTGAAAATGCACTTCGTAGTTTTTGCGCCAAAATATATAAAAGCTGTCAATTAATAAAGGGTTTTTGCCGATATTGAAATGAGTATATCTTTTTCGTTACTTGTCCGTTTTACTTGTTCTTTATGTCCACGGTTTCGTCTTAATATGTAGTAATATATTTTGGAAAGCTCGGCTCCTCCGGGTTACGTCTAAAGTCTCTTTTTGTCCGACGAAAAACGTCCAACAGCATACATTTTCCAGAAAAATACTTTTCGTCAACAATCTTGCAAAAATCATAACTCCTTCGTTATAGACTCTTTTTAATCCGTTCTTTCGCCTACGGATTCGTTTTTGAAAGTATTTTCTAAAAATTTTGCCAAAGTTTCCTTGGTGTTTACTGATTTTCCAGATTTTTACAAAATGGGACAGCATGTCTAAAATGAGTTCCAAATCAAGTTTCCAAGGTTAAAAACCAATTTCTACCATCACCAAACCTCTTGTAATCACCACATGACTAATCTAATCTTACCATACACCTTCTTAGGGTGCCATGGACTCCTAACCAAGTTATTAGAGCAAGGGGATTCATAACTAAAAAGTTAGGGTTTGTATGTTTCTTTTTAGCCAAAATAAAGTGTAGTATAGCTACTTGTACATGGTTTTTAGCATGATACTTATGTAATACATGTAAAAATAGGATGATCCATGAAAAAATAAAGATGAAAACTTACTTGATAAAATGAGATGATTATTGGATGATTATGCTTGGATTTCTTGTGTTTTTGTTACTTGATTCTTGATTAGACTTGTAAAATGAACAACTTTGGTGTTTTACTTCATGGAAAATGATCACTTGATCATGGAGATCAATAAAGGGTCGTGGGTTTTGATGGGAGGAAGAAGAAAATGAACTTTTGATCTTTGTTGAAAAGCATGTATTATGATTTCTAGATTTAGTAAAGTGATGTTATTATAGGTTTATTAGTTAAATAAGGTTTAGTTAATGCAATAGGTTAAAAAGGGTGGTCTTGGGCTGGTTTTTAGGTGTGAAAAGGAGTAGCCAAAACGGTTTTGATCACTTAGAAAATATAGTGTAGCGTTAAGTGTTATTACGCGTTATTCGTTAAAATCGGGTACCGGGTTTAATAGCAATAAACGTTCACAAAGTTTACCGGGATGAAATAAAAGTTATAAAAATGTTAAAAACATATTAAAAATATGTTGGGTACATTTACTGAGTGATCGGGTGATTAATGTTTAGTTTTAACGAAAACCGACGTTATATTCATACGCGTACGTTATAAATAAAATAAATTTCCAAAATACTGGGTAACTGAATGTTATAACTTTTATGATGTAAAAATGGATATAAAAATATGTCGGGACCATTGTGGGAATATTTAGATATATTCGTCGTGTATAAACCGGGTGTTAACGTTTACTATAATTACGTATACGTAAAAACGTTAAATGTACTGAATATAGAAATTTGAAAATCCTGAGAGTGGTATAACATGAAAATGCTGTTATGATGATATGCAGACTATCCCCAGTCCGTATGCAGTGTACTTAACACTAATGAAATGAATTCGCACCTAAACCAATCCGGTTACGCGAATTTGAATACCCGTAAACTAAATTTACGATGAAATGAGTAATGCAAGTGAATGATGAAAACTTTTCCGGAAATGAATAGTGTTCGGTGAATAGTAAATTTTCAAAAAGTTTCTCAGAACATCAAACTGACCTCGAAAACGATGAATAGTAAAACGATGAATAGTGTTTTGATGAATAGTGATTTATGAATAGTAAAAAGTCGAAGTTTGGGAAAATGACCTGAAATGGTAAATGACGTGAAATGGTGAGTTGTGACAATCATTGATAGACAAATGATTATAACTAGTTGAATAATAACAAATCTTTCGACCCTTGAAACTATTATCAATTAGTTAACCTTGACTCAACAAATGTCACTATGAAACTTAAGGTACAATTGGTTCTTAGGATTGACTTGAAATTGAATTAAAACATGTTATCACAATCATAGCTATCACTAAGCATAAAACATCATCAAAACAATTGTAAAAAGACTACTAGCCACTCATAGCAAACATGCAAATAAACTCAGAATTTTGAACATTAGAAATCATAATTAAAAGTCTTACAATGATTGAAATAAGATAACAAATGATGTAGTAATGATGCCTCAAGTATTGGTGATGACTTCTTGAAGTTTTGACCTCCAAATGATGACTTCTTGGACCTCCGAAATTTCCTGGGATTTTATGGACGAATTTTGGTATGAGAGGGAGTAATGGTGGTAAGAGAAGTATTCTCTCAAGTTGAGATAGAGAGAAATGGTAAGTGATGATTAGAAAAGCTTGCAAAGTTATCTATTTATACTCCTCTCAAGGCCTAGGGGTCATCAATGCTCAACTTGGTGACCAAGTACTTTAGAAGGACCTAGAATACCAAAAAGAATAGCCTAGAATCAAGCCAAATGAGATCTCCAAAATCTGTACGAGAGCTCCATCCGTTCGGATGGTCATCCATCCGATCGGTTGGGCAAAAGTCATAAACACAAAAGTTGTAGATCTTTCTCTTAGCTTTCCGTGGCCGCGAACGGGGGGTCAAACGGAGTTCGTATGCTCAAGTTATGGCCAAAATGGTGAAGGTGTGTCGGGAACAACAAGTCTTCCATTAATTCTTCCTTTTAGCTTATTTTCTTCATTTCTTTTCTCGTTTTCCCTCTTGTACTTTATTCTTGAGTCTTTTGAGTGACAACTTCATGACTTTTATCTTCTCGAAGATACTCCAAGAGACTTTCATTTGTCGGGAATTCTTCGTACATGCATAAATCTTCGTTTATTGATCGTTTCTTCGTCTTTTTCATCATTTTCTTATACTTTAGCTTCCATGAACCTAAAACACGAATTATGCTCAATTAAGTACCATAAGTTCATAAAAGTGATCATAAAATCCACAATAACGCTCCTAAAAACATGTTAATTTTGAGCGTTATCAAATCCCCCACACTTAAACTTTGCTTGCTCTCAAGCAAATCTAGGAAAAGAAAAATCGAAATCATACCTAAATGAAAAAAAAAAATGAATAGAAAATTTTGAAAACTATAAAAATTTGAAAAATATTTTTGGTTTTTTTTTTAAGCGAAAATTTTGAATAAGCGAAAATGAGCACAAACTCTTTTTTTTTTTTTTTTTTTTTTTTTTTTTTAAATAAGCGAAAATTTTGAATAAGCGAAAATGAGCACAAACTCCCCCACACTTAATGGTTTGCTTGTCCTCAAGCAAAAATTAAGTAAAATAGATCCACAAGGTGCACAAGTATGTTTAAGAAAAATGTGATGCAAATCTACCAAGTACAAGTACAAGATACGATTCATCGTTTTAAGCTTTATGGGTGAAAAATCGAGATGTTTGACAATACCCAATGATTTTCTTGCTTGATTAACATTTCTAAACACCTCACGAAAAAAGGAATAAAGTATAATTCACTCAACACTCATTTTTTAGGTAGTGGAGTATATGTAAGATAAAGCACACTCATTGCTCAGTCATGATTTGTTTATTACCATAGGCTTGTACAAGAAACAAAACTCCACCGACATGGCGTAAGCACCAAGTGTAAACATCTAAAGAGGACTTTTATTCGGGTTGTAATGTTACGGCTACAGAGTTTATACCAGGCTTATATTCAAACATCTCATACAAAAACGTAATATATCGCTGGCGCGAATTCTTGATTACTCAAAAACCGGATGGTCACTACAATATTCATGCACTTGATATTCTCACAAAGCCATTACAATATCCGTAGAGATAAAGTAATTTGGTAAGGGTAGGGATAAGGCATGTGAATGTTTATGAAATTGGTTTTAAAAGAAAAATAAAGTCAAGTCTAATACCCATTGTTGCTAGTCACCAAACAATCCACGAACCCGTAAATGATTATAGTTACAATCTTCTCTTCTTCAAATATCGATCACCATATATATATATATATATATATATATATATATATATATATATATATATATATATATATATATATATATATATATATATATATATATATATATATATATCACATATTAGCTCATTGGCTACTCTATATCACATAACTTTCTTTCCTCATCTCCATACATAATATAGCACATTAGCTATAATTGTCATCACATATATATTTTCCTTTTCTTTATTTTTTTTCGATGACTTATTCTTTTTTTTTTTCTCTCTCTTTTTTTTTTCACATTTTTTTTCTTTTATACATAACATCTCCCCCACACTTCGTATAAGCATACACCACAAAAATACAAATAAGAAGGTGCACTCTTCGTCTTTATCGGAATGGCACACATGAATGGCAAAGTGTGGCTAACTAATAATTATCAAAAACAATCCAACATACCAAGCAACTAGCAACCCACCGTTTAGAATTTGACAAGGGTAAGGCTAAGGTTTAAATTGTAAAATATTTTTGTATTTTTCTGGATGTAACAAAAACGAAAAGATTGGCTCAGAGGGTTTAACTAGGGGTATCTAGCGTTAAAGATAAACGCTAACAAATGGGTTCCAAATACGAGGGTAACTAACCGATGTGGTTAGCAAAATTTTTTTTGTAAACGGATGGCCATTTGGTTTTATTCCTAAGGTGCCTCTTTATCACATGAATACACTTATATCACACGAATGCGATCTTACTGCGGTCTGGTAATGATTTACAAGTACAAGTTCTAGAATAAATAAAATCACCGGCACACTCATAGCAAAAGATTCAAGCATAAAAGATGTATGCTATATATGAAATAGGCTCAAATCCTCACAATTTAGTGGTAATGGGCTATAAAATGTGCTAGCAAATGTTATCGATCCAAATGTGGATTGCAATATTAATCGAGACACATCTCAAATTTTTCAAAAATTACAGATTTCACCAGTGGATTATCAAGTTATTCTAATATATTATCCTAAAAGCGTGAAAACAACTAGATCACAAGGGAAAACAAGTATACAAAATTTTATTTTCAAATTGGCCCAAAAATTATAAGTTAAAAATGAGTTTCGTTTTCCACTATTTTACTTTCCCCCCACACTTAAGTTATGCATTATACTCATGAAAAATAAACTTTAAAGCATGTAAAATGGGAAAAATAAATAAGTAAATTAATAGTCCAAGAGAAACGAAACTTCCCGGGCCATAGAAATTGCGATCGAATCTTCATATGATAAGGTGCTAAGCAAATGCTAGCATAAGCTTGTGAGATCAATCAATTTCTCATTCAACAAAACATCTCCACACTAAGTATAATATCACCAATAGTCCAATCTCCAAGAGCTTATTGAATCTGCAAAAACAAACTAAACTACAAAAACACGTAAAATTCTAAAACTCACTTTCGTAGGCATCACGGTTGCATTTAGCGTATGCAACAAGCCTTTTAAACCCCTCGGTGGCCCGAGTGGACGAGTGACCGAGTGGAAGAGTGAAGTCTCGTGAGGGTTTCCAGTGAACATACCCACAAAGTTCAAAACTTTTATTTTAAAAACAAGTACTTATTTATTAACAATGTACTAAAAATTAAAAATGGCAAAACCGAGTTTAAGAAATGAGATTCTTGCAAAAACAAAAAAAAATTTAAACTTACTCGATCTAAACACAAAAATACAAAAAATAATATATATATATATATATATATATATTATAATAGGGTTACATGTTTATTTAAAACAAATATAAGCAAACAATTAAAAGCTCAGGTTGCCTCCCGAGAAGCGCTTAATTTATTACTGAGTCATTAGCTAGACTCTTCCCTGGATCAGGATACTTTGACGGTACGGTTCAAATGGGGAATTTCAGTTCTTAACCGTTGAGGGTATGGGATCTCTGGTATGTACTTCACAAGTGATGGACATTCTTTGGATTTGACCACGTGATAATCCCTTTTTGTTATCTTGAACGCTTGATCGAGTTTATTAGAAACGAAGACAGGTGGTGAATCTTTTTGATTTTTCAAAGGTTCATCAGACTTTCCACTCCTAGTGAATACGTCATTCACGTTCTCAATGTGAGGTAGAGGTGGTGGGTTAGTCATACTGTTTTGTTTTGAAGAAACTGAATTTTGTGGTTTAGACCATTCGTCTATCTTTCTTTCCAATTCTCCATTCCTCTTGGGTACCTTTGACACTTCTTTCTCCTGCTTCCTAATCTCTTTTTCTTTCAAGACTTCATTTCCAACGTCTCTAATTGCATTTACTTCCTTGTTACCAACATGATTTGACAATTCATTGTGTGTAAACATCTTGTCTTTCACTAAGCGTTCAGTGTACGGGATGTGCACGGTGAAATCCTCAAGAAAAGGTGAAACGGTTGGTGAACTAGATATGATTTGGTTCAGATTAGGCATGGTTGGAATAGATTCAGTTTCATCCTCCTCGATAAATCCAACATCACCCTTATCATGTTCATTTTGGATTGAGGGTGGTTTGTAGACAAATTCATGTCCTGGATTGGAATCTGTTGTATGAGGAAGTGATTCTGTATGATGGACTTCTTTCTTTTCACCCAACTTCGTTTCCACCACATGGTTTTTCATACTCTCATTTTCTTCCATCCATTCTATCATCATCTCCTCCGGTGAGGTTTTGGTATCTTCGTTTTGTCCAAAATATTGTGATGAAAGTGGTGTTTTATTTTGTGGCCAGAAATGAGGATGGTTATGGTTCGGGTTTTGGCTTGAGTAGGAGTATGAATTTTTCAGCTTTTGGTTGTGATATCTGTCGTGATATCTTGCTTCATTAGGTTCAATCATCAGCATGTCATTATCCATGTGGTATTCTGAAGCATTGGCATCTTCACCATCTCTACGAGCATCTCGTAACTTCTTCAGCTCTTGCCTTATCTTCTTGAATTCAACGTCAACATGTTTGGTGAGAGCTTCTAATTTCTCAATCATTATGGAATGATCGGCATTGATGTTGCTTCCACTGGCGGAAACAACGGTTTTTGGTTTGGGCACGATTAGAGAATTTTCTGAGAAATCGAGCTTGAGTTGGACCTTGTCCTCAAGGATTTTGAATGCTTCGTTGGGAGTATTGTAGAGGAACATTCCTCCGGCATCGAGAATTCCTTGAGTTGGATTATCTAAACCATGATAGAATGTTTGAATGATCGCTCCTTTGGTTAGACCGTGTCCGTGACAAGTTCGAACATATCTTTCATACGGAGCCAAGCATCAATGAGAGTTTCGTGATCGAGTTGTTGAAAGTTGTGAATGTCATTTAGGAGACGTTTAAACTTTGCGGGAGAAAAGTATCGGCTAACAAAAGCTTCTCTCATCTCTTCCCACGTAGTAATTGTTCCTTCATTTAATTCGTTCAACCAATTCATAGCTTCTCCAGACAATGAGAAAGGAAAAGTCCTCAATTTAACCGCTTCCTCTTGATTTTCACCATAATGGAATAGGTTACTAATCTCAAGAAAATCAGCTATGTGTCGGTAAGTATCAGATCGGATTCTCCCATCGAATTGATTCTCCCGAATCATTTGCATGTGGGTACCCTTGATATGGAAATTGTTTGGAAAAGGGCGTTGAATAATAGCGGAACTAGGTGTTGGTGCAACGGTCCTAGTGCTTGACCACATAGGTTGGTCATCGGGATCAACGACGGTTACAGGTAGGGAATCGGGTTGAGTTTCGATTTTCTCTTCGATTATGTCGATTACCACAAAAAGTTCCTCGATGAATGGTGATTTTGGATAAAGTTCGGTTGATTCGATCTTTAAGGGTAAGATTGGTGTCTTATCGGGTTTACGAATCCTCTTTTTGATTTTACGTTTAAGCTCTTAAAGTGGACTAACAAGTTGTTTACCCCATGAGTGTGAGTTTGTACAAACCCGAAGCGATTCGTAAAATATCACAAAAAGTAAAAGTAAAAACATAATGAAAATGAATACTAAGAAAAATCTTTTTGTATTTTTTTTAAATTGAAGTAAACAAAAATAAGCTTAACTAAGATAAGAAAACCGTTACTATTATAACTACTAGAAATTTAAAAAAAATAAACTAATTATGACAAAACTTTTTAATAGACTTTTATTTAAAAGACATTCAAAAATCTAAAAAGACAATTTTATAAAATAATTTATCAAAGAAAAAAAGAAGAAAAGAAAATAACAAGGACACAAGAAAAATAAATCACTCCTAAGGGTGGGTTGGGTGGTGTTTGTTTCGAACTAAGGTGAAAAGGTAAAAATGGGTTTCGAAAAAAAAATGGGTTTTGTAAAAAGAAAAGGTTCAGCCGATCGGTTTGGTGGACAAGCCGATCGGTTGGATTGGGTTATTGGGTCTAACTGATCGGTTGAATATCAAACCGATCGTTTGGATAGCTCGGTAAATGTTTTTCTTGGTTATCCGATCGGATGGACGGTAAGCCGATCGGATGGGCAGCTCGGATTTTTTTTTTCGAAAACAAAAACGAAACAACTAGGGAAGGATTAAAGCACAGAAACAAAACAAACAAAAACACAAACAAATCCCCGGCAGCGGCGCCAAAAACTTGATGTGTCTCGTGACTACTAGTTTTAAATTTATAACACGAATTACCGGATAAAGCTAAGAACACACGGGCAAGTATGACCCTTTCGTATGTAGTTAGTTTTGGTTGGTAAGCCGAGGTCGTTCACTAGGATTTGGGTGTTTTCAATTGTGAAGAATCTATGTAATAGTAAGCAATAAAAAGATGGTAATTGGTTGTTACGATCCAAAATACCATATAAGCAATAAGTAACACGAAAATGATGATTATGTAAATTCAATAAGATTAAAAACTACACTTGCTTAGACTAGTTTTCTACTTAATGACACACATGATTGATATAACTTTTGATAACATGTTGGTTGTGATAATTAGATGGTGGTCTAATCTATTGTTTCTACAAGTTAAACCGTGGCCAAGATTTTAGTTCATAAAAACAAGCTTTAGGTGTAAACCAATCAATTCAAGATCCATCCAAGGTTCATAAGGTATGGTGAATATCTTAAACACAAGAACAAACTCTTATTACAAATCAAATACTCTTAGGAAATGGTCATTACAAAAGGTAACCCATTCATAGACAAAAAGGTTACAATTGTTTATAAACATCTAAACTTTCGTCTAACTAAAGGTTTACAAATAATCCGATTTGTTGTTATAAAAACATTTTCATTACAATCTTACTTCTTGTTTCTTTGTTTAGTCAAGAATAATTATGGTGAAAAACAATCATTGATAGACAAATGATTATAACTAGTTTAATAATAACAAATCTTTCGACCCTTGAAACTATTATCAATTAGTTAACCTTGACTCAACAAATGTCACTATGAAACTTAAGGTACAATTGGTTCTTAGGATTGACTTGAAATTGAATTAAAACATGTTATCACAATCATAACTATCACTAAGCATAAAACATCATCAAAACAAGTGTAAAAAGACTACTAGCCACTCATAGCAAACATGAAAATAAACTCAGAATTTTGAACATTAGAAATCATAATTAAAAGTCTTACAATGATTGAAATAAGATAACAAATGATGTAGTAATGATACCTCAAGTATTGGTGATGACTTCTTGATGTTTTGACCTCCAAATGATGACTTCTTGGACCTCCAAAGTTTCCTGTGATTTTATGGACGAATTTTGGTATGAGAGGGAGTAATGGTGGTAAGAGAAGTATTCTCTCAAGTTAAGATAGAGAGAAATGGTAAGTGATGATTAGAAAAGCTTGCAAAGTTCTTTATTTATACTCTTCTCAAGGCCTAGGGGTCATCAATGCTCAACTTGGTGACGAAGTAGTTTAGAAGGACCTAGAATACCAAAAAGAATAGCCTAGAATCGAGCCAAATGAGATCTCCAAAATCTGTACGAGAGCTCCATCCGTTCGAATGGTCATCCATCCGATCGGTTGGGCAAAAGTCATAAACACAAAAGTTGTAGATCTTTCTCTTAGCTTTCCGTGGCCGCGAACGAGGGGTCAAACGGAGTCCGTATGCTCAAGTTATGGCAAAAATGGTGAAGGTGTGTTGGGAACAACAAGTCTTCCATTAATTTTTCCTTTTAGCTTATTTTCTTCATTTCTTTTCTCGTTTTCTCTCTTGTACTTTATTCTTGAGTCTTTTGAGTGACAATTTCATGACTTTTATCTTCTCGAATATACTCCAAAAGACTTTCATTTGTCGGGAATTCTTCGTACATGCATAAATCTTCGTTTATTGATCGTTTCTTCGGCTTTTTCATCATTTTCTTGTACTTTAGCTTCCATGAACCTAAAACACGAATTATGCTTAATTAAGTACCATAAGTTCATAAAAGTGATCATAAAATCCACAATAACGCTCCTAAAAACATGTTAATTTTGAGCGTTATCAAACATAAGCTAGAAAACTTAGTCGCTAGATAAAATATAAGTTACATGCATATTAGGACTAGTTTTGACAAACTTTACATGCATAAGGGTATATATCATAAATTCCTGAAATTATAAAGTATAGGGACTGTTTTTGACATTTCCTAGAAGTTATAAGTGTAAGGACTAGTTTTGCATTGTATTAAAACCCTAGGATAGATATTAAAATAAGTATAAACTAAAAAGGACTAAAAATGTAAATATTATAAAGTTAAAGGTCTAAATGGTGAATATAGAAAACTTAAGAGTCTTAGGTTAGTTACTTAAAATATAGAAGTCTAGGGACTAGTTGTGTCAAAGTATAGATAGTTATTAGTATAAGTAATATAAGTAATATAAATTTAGGGTAGAAAACGTAAATATAAATACTATAAGGGTAAAAAGTGAAAATATCATATAAGTATAAATCCAAAATAAAGTTAGAAGCATAACAAAATACTAGGGAGCTTCATGCAAGGAGTACTATGTGGATATTTTGTTTTGACGAGTTTGTTGGGTGTACGAATTAAAGTGCCCTGACTCCTCGAACGATTATTGCATATACTTCTGAGATATGATGGCCTGAATGGTGATATGATTATAACTAAACCCTAATAACAACATAACTCAATAATAGGGAGCTTTGTGTGAGGAGTATTAACTTCTGAATTATGATGGCCCGAACGGTATTATGTTGATAACATAATACAATAGTAGGAAGCTTCATGTGAGGAGTCATATACTTCTGAATTACAATGGCCTGAACGGTGTTATGTTATATATAAAACATTAACAAACCTAAAAACAATAACTTGAGAAACATAAACATGATAACTAAAGCTTGACATACATACAAAACCAACAACACACTAGGATACGTGAGTAAGGCGGTCTAGTTTCCGAGTCACTATTTGCATCACTTAGATTACTCTAAACCCAGGTGAGTTTCGTAGCCTCACACTCTTTTTAAATTCCATGAGTTCATAGCCTCATACTTTTTAAAACTTTCACTTTAAATGCTTTATAAACCCTGTGAGGGGGATACATGCTAAATGCTTTACTTAAAACCGAATACAAGTCTTTTTTTCTTTGGTTGTTTGCACGAGTAAACTAACTGCCACCACTACATAACCAAAATTCATGAATCTAATCGTTTAGGATATTTTACCCACGCGAACGTGAATGTAGTTGATAGATCTATTGGAGTTTGACAACTCCCGTTGGTATTAACACCCCACTAGGTGGTACCAATAAATACTATATTTGAATCCACTCAAGGAATAACTTTGGAAAGTTATCCTTCTATCCTCTCATGTTGGGTCTGCAGCCCACATGACCCGGATTGTTAAGGTGTGATTCTTGAGCTTAGTGCAACATACTCAACTTCTAATAATTGTGCATGCATCACAATTATCACAAAACTTACATTTTCCCAGATGGGTGTAACAACTAAACCTAGGGAGCTTGTATTCACTAACCCCTAAACCTATGATTCTCACTCAACACCTAATGTTGACTTTTTAAGCATGTATTCAAGGTATATTACTTCTATGGATCCATGGCAGAAGGAGGTACTGAACTCGGAGGACTTTTCATGGTTATCATTCAAACACAACCTAACTCTTAGATTTTTGGGACCTTATCAAAAATAAAAGTATATCTTTTATAATTAAAACTCTGATAATTATGAATGATAACTAAATTTCCAAAACGTCTCTTTTCGAGTCGTTTTCTATTACCGTATCTGTGATTCTATGAAGTAATACCCCAAACACTTTATCCGCTACGATCAGTGAAAAATGGAGGTGTTACACAAACAAGTTCTTCACAAGCTCAACAACTAATCTAACAGATAGCCACTTAAACCTTGAGAACAAATTTGCAATCTGAGAAGCTATACCCAATAAGCTAAAAACTATTTCTAATGTGCAAGCAAACTACAACTTAACTAAATCAACCCTTATCAAGCTAGATCAAACAGAAGCACAAGCTAGAATCAAGCTTAAACAAGGTAAATCCATAACTGAGTATGCAAGCTACAAACAGTCCTAGAGGCAACTATGTGTGGGCAAAACAAGCTAATCAAACAAGCTCAAATAAGCACACAAAACTCAATTCCAACAAGCCGATACTACAAGCTTCTAAAATAACCAAGGATTAATCAAAAAACTGATCTATTGTAGAAGCTAGGGCTTGTGAAAATGAGCTCATGTGACAGAATCATGTGGTACAGGGCAATGTAATGACCAAACAGGCCAATTTAAGCTGCTCAAAAGCTAATAAGAAAAATTCTCAAAAATCAGGTAAAATATGGATTAAAAAGATGAAAAATCAATTTTTTATTTCCCAAAACCAAAGAACAATTGGATAAAAATTGATGAAATGAAAAATCAAAAACAAAAGTGGTTTAAAAAATGTAGAAATATTTTTGACTTTTTCTGATTTGATGAACTTTGACTTAAGATAAATTTGTTTGATCCTAGATGATTAAGAATGATGTAATAAGCTAATTTGAGACTAGATTAAGCTAACTTATCAACTTATGCAACTATAGTGAAAATTATGCAAGCTAAAAACCTCACTGTTATGCAGAAATGGAAATTAACTATGATTTTGGCTATTATGCAAACGAGTACCAATTTTTCTGATATAAACTACCTATATGCAACTATTATGAACTATTGGAAAGAATTATATCATCCAAATCAAACTTGAACTCAGAAAACTACCTAGATCCAAACACTCCTATATATGACTAATTTTATGATTTTGTATGCAAATGATTGAATTAAAGTAATTCTATTGATGCAGCATGTTTATATAAACTAAATGAAATGTATGCAAGCTATTATGATAAGAAAATAAGCACCAATTAAGCTAAAGCTATAAAATGCAATTATAACTAACAATATCCAACTATAAGCTATTATGAGATCTACTTAATGTATATAAGTGAACAATCAATCAACACACTCAATCAACCTAAATTAACATGAAAAAGAAAAATCAGATAATGCATTAATATAATTAGATTTAAGCAAATAAGCAATTACTTGAAAAATTAAGCTAGAAATGAATGAAACTTACAAACATCCTCTGCTCAAAACAAGGGCTGATTTAGCTCCAAAATAAGCTCAGAAAAGGAAGTCTAAAGGCCTAGGGGTCTTCTTCTTGAATGATAAGCTCAAGTGCTTATTTGAGCAGCTACTTTGACTTTTTGACTTTGGAGAGATTTGTGAATTTTGAGCTAATTTATACCTAAAAAGTACTCACAGAAGCTATGAAAAGCTAAATGAGTCTTAACTAATAGAAAGAAGCTATTTGAAGCTTGGATTTTATAATGAAAAACATATTTTTTGATTTTTAGTATTTTCTTTTTTTTTTCGTGATTTTCATATAAACTTGAAGTAAGAGTTAAATAAACTATTTAGAGCTGAAAAGTAAGCTTATAATGGGCTTATGAAAAAGTGAATGAACTCAAGGGTGAAGCTCCTAGGGTTTTGGAAGACCCTGGGTTCTTCAATCATGTCCCTTAGATCATTCCCATCATCATATCTCAAATGGCAGCCCTTGGATCAAATTTGATGATGTGTTGTGACCAATGAGAGGCTTTCTTTTGTCCATGCTGGTGATCCTAGCTCTGACATACTCTCCACATGTGTCAGTCCTTCTAGAAGCCCAATGATTGGGTGATTTAATTTGGATTGAGGTAAATTGATTGTACGGTAAAATTAGGGTACATGCGGGATTTGGGGGGGGGGGGGGGCGGTAATTTTAAATGGTAATTAATGTGTGGGTGTTGGTCGGGTACAAGGGGAATATGGGTAAGGGGTTTTATTAAAAAGGAAATGGGCTAGTGGTTGGGCTTGGTGGGTTTATTGGGTTAGTTAGGATTTGGATGAAATAATAAGGTCCGGTTGGTTTGTAATAGTTTTAGGATAAGTTTTAAGTAATAACTCCACGGACCAATGTTGTAATTTCTGTAAATTCAGGGACCTATTTTCCTAATTTTCAATAATATGATCCAAGGGCCTTTCATGTTATTCTTTGATTCTTAGAGGTCCTTTGTTGCCATTCTTCAAATTTATCTTCAAAGGGACTAGATTTGACAATTTCTGAAAATTGAGGGACCATTTTTGCCAAGTTCTTCAAACTTAAACCAAGGGTCATTTTTGCAATTCTTTGATTCATGAAGGATGAATTTTGACGTTTTAAGCACATCTTTGATTATTTGCTTCCCCGGCTTTGGCTTTTGACACTTTTCTAAATCTTGTGCTCGTTTTTGTCCTTTTGGCTTGATTTATGTCCATATTTGAAATATCCGTACCTGCACAATCACAAACATAAAAACACAATATCTTTGGCATTTATGGTTAGTTTTGGTCGTATTGGTCTTAATTTGGCAAATAAAAGGTATGTGAATTACATGTACCCTAATCCTTTTAAACTCTTCCATTTGTCGAACCTAGACCAATTGGGGCATTTCAATCCCAACATACCTTGTACTAACCTTTCTTGTATCCCCTAAACACTCTACAATATATACCAAGTGGCATTTGAGCATTAAATGAAACCTTAGCTCACCCTCTATAAATATCGAGCACCAAACACCCTCTTGTTCATCCCATACTCAACACAGTACTACACTCACTCACCTACATCTTCTACTGATCCAAAGATACCCCAAGAGCAGTAAGAATAAGATTGTTTAAGGAGGATAGGAACCTGAAGGAGTTTGGCTCAATTCGAGGGTCATAGTGTCGAATTGCCCTTCATACAAGTTTCTGTAAGTCCTAAGCCCTCACACTCTCTTTATTACATGTTAACAACTCATAATAATAAGCTAAAATCAAACATTAGGTTAAGGCATGCATAATTTTCTTTTTTTTTGTTTTGTCAAGACCAAACAAACACCCATAATGAGTTCTACTTGATTAACCAATCTAGAAACCTTAAACTTTGTTTAGAAATAACCTGTATATGACTAATAACATGTTCCTATACTTAAAATGATAGTTTGGAGGTTTAAAAATTGAAAAACAAACTTCTTTTCACAACAGATACATGTCAATTTATTTTTTTGCGTAGCCAACTTTAGCCATTTATTTCTCTTATCAAATGGACTCTAAAAATTATGAAACTTGGGGGGTTTGAAGACCTCATGGCATAGATTAAGTATGATAAAAAAAACTTTTCACTTTCGTTCCAAGGCCTCGTTTTTATTGAGCCATATTTATGGCCTGTCGCATGCTGAAGCTCAAAATAAAAACCCTTATCTCTTTCTATAAAAACCCTTATCTCTTTCTATAAAAACGTTCCAACCTCTTAACTTTGGGACTTAATTGTGACTTGACCATAATAAAATCACGACCTCTGGGTTGAACCTGTAGATAGACCATGTAGCAAACTGATGAAAAGATCGAGAACGTAGTGAAAACATCACAAGGCCTCGCCTTTATTCCCTTTTGTTTATGCCTTGTCATGTTCGAAACCAAACTCACCTTTTTAATTAAACGAAACTAATAAAATGGAACCATAAGCTGATAACCTATATAAAAATTATTCGTAAACTTGTTTTACATATGTAAAAGAGTCGTAGAGATTCGTGCCCTTTTTCTAGGTTGAAAATACGTTTTTACTTAAAAAGGACCTCGGGTGCAAAATTATACTTTCATGAGGGGTATTTTGTGTCAAAACCCTAAACTATTCTTATGAGTCAAACTTCAATTGAAGTAAACTTGAAGGTTAAGGTTAAAAAGTGTTATATTTGACAGTTCGGGGTAGAAATTGTCATTTTACTAAAGTTGAGGGGGTAAACTGTCATTTCACCAAACTTCAGGGTATGTATTAGAATTTTTAAAATATGAATGGTATAAATCATAATTTCATAATATTTGAAGGGTATAGGTTGTAAATATATAAAACTTGGGGGTATGAATTGTCATTTCATGATAGTTCAGGAGTAAATGTTGTCAATACCAAAAACTACAGGGGTAAAAAGTGTAATATTCTATATTATTATGGGAATATATTTATAAAAATAAAATGACTTGGGAACTTGATAAAATAACAAATGAACCTTAAAAGCGATCATGTTATTATTAACTAGCTTTTGAAGATATTTCATGTTATCATAACTTAATGAATACTCGATAACGAAACCTTTACAATATCAATACTTAAAATCATGAATACGAACACTGAAACACTTGACATATTCACTTAGGTTGCGTGCCGGAGTAGTTTATTCAATAAACATCATTTGTTTTCCATCCAGACTACTTTAACACCAAGGTGAGTGCATAGTCCCACTTCTTATACATTTTTCAAACTTGTGGGGAGATACATGCTACAAACCGAACACAAGTATTTTTCTATATGCTATCCTGATTGATATTTCCTAAGACACACTATTGCCACTAAAAAGACCCTCATATCATGCACCATTAATTAATTGTGAGTGAACGCGAATATTGTGAATAGATCTATTGGAGGTTGACAACTCATTTGAGCTAGTCGGATAGATAGCCTTCATGCTAGCCGGATTGATAGCCAGATGCACATTATTTTTGGGACCTCATCAAAAATAAAATTATATCTTTTATAATTAAAAGTATGATAATTATGAAAGATAACTAAATTTCCAAAACGTCTCTTTTCGAGTCGTTTTCTATTACTGTATCTGTGATTCTATGAAGTAATACCCCAAACACTTTATCCGCTGCGATCAGTGAAAAATGGGGGTGTTACAGATTGGCATCAGATCTTCAGTTGTAGAGAACAACGTCAAAACCTAACCTACAACTATTTTTCCTAAACCCGAGAAAGTCCTCAGTACCTCTGTCATCCTCCATAACCATACGTGCTAAGGTAAGTATAATAATTGCCTGCTTAACTGCTAATGATTTACAGTATTTTCTTTATTATATAGTTATGTCTACTCCCCTCTACTCTACCCCTGTCTCATCTAGTCTACATCCAGAGAATGATCTTTCCTCTCCGAATGTACTAGATTATTCCCCTAAACCCTATAACTTAGAAGACTCTAGGAATAGTTTAGATAAACCTTCACCCTTAGGATATACCCCTACTTTAGATAACCTTCATTTAAAACACATAAGAGATTTCTATACTAAGACATCACCCCTACCTCCCCTAAACCCTATTATACATCCACTTTTTCCTACCTCTAGAACAGTACCCCATGGTTTCTTTCTTCCGAGAGAACCATATATACCTAAACACCCTATCCCTACCTATACCCCTAGATATGACCTTAGGCAACCCAATACCTTAAACCCTACCCCTTACTTAATAAACCCTCCCATTCCATCTTGGAAAGATGAAATTGGAGAAAAACCCTCTAGGTTAACTCTAGAAGATGAGGAAAACCAATTAAAGGAGATTTTAAATAACTTAGATGAAAATTTTCTTGATCTCCTTGAGAAGATAGAAAAAGGTCATAATAATAATAACTTAGATAATCAACCTGACTATAGTAGTTTAAGAAAGACTTTACAAGAAAACCATTTTAAAATAGCTAAAATACAGAAAAACCAAATGAAACATCACCATAAAATAGCCTTTGACCACTTTAGGATTTGCACTTTAGTAAAGATAATAGATAATGATGAGAAAAACTTAGAAAACACTAAGTCATGGAATTAGGAAATTAGGAAACTTTACAAAACCCTAAGTAGATAAATAACCCTAGGAGATATGCCTCAGAATAGTTAGAGCCTATAGGATAAGTAGAATAGAAAATAAATAAAACAAGTTAGGATTTAGAAACTACCTGGTACCCCTCAATTAGGATAGATTTAATAACTAGACTTAGGAATGCCTTTCACAATTTTCTAAATAGTGTTACTATTTTTCCAGGATTTATTTTATTATTTTAGTGTTTAATTCATTATAAAAAAAATATAATAGCCAAAAAAATATTTTTCTTTTTCTAAAAATTTTCTTTCATCATTTGAATCCTAGAAAAATCATTTTTATACCCGTAGGACTTTTGTAGCTCAAATTTCTTGTTTTATTTTGTGCGTTGACATTTATTTTTAATAAACGTCACGTTTTTAACTTAGATTGCATTTTAGGATTCCCGGCTTTCCCATCATGTTTCCCATAGTTTTTAGGTCGTTTTCAAGTTTTAATTTAAATTCCCTTGTTTAATTTCCCATTTAGGTTACGTTTATTTTATTTTCGTTTGTTAATTATCAAATTTCCGTTAATTTAACGTATCTCAAAACCAAATAATCTTTCACAATCACACATACAAGATTTTAATCTCGATCTTTTCACGAAGCTTTCCCTTCACACCTCGTTGGGACACGACCCGGGAAATCACTTCCCGGTCACAAATAAATATCACTTTCACGAGTTTAAGAGGTAATCTTTTTCCTAAAATGTTTACTCGTAATTCTCCACGTCTTGTTGACTGACGATAACATTGACATCACGTTTGTTGATATTTTGACAAATTATTTTGCACAAAAACACAACGAATCAAATGGCGCCGCTGCCGGAGAGGCTGCGTGTCGAAAGTCTCGTTAAGGTTTAGACGATTAGTTTTGTAGAACCTTCGCAAGAAGTTATCGCTTTCAAAAACTTATAAAACACCAAAAATATTTTGCCTTTGTTTCTATATATGTATTATATTTATAAAAGCTAAAAAAACACACAAAAAGATTTTTCCATTTTCTTTGTTTAATATTACAACAAATAAAATCTTACCGCCGTAAAACCAAGGCAGAACACCTACCAACTGAGGTGTGACCATAATAAGTTCACAAACAAAAGATCAAAACTTTCCTTTGTATCACTTGCATTTTGGAAAACTTTTAAACGATAAGCTTACGTTAAGAGGAGTCGAAACGGTATAGGGCGATCCAACGAACTTCAACCTAGTGAGAAATTCATTCTTTTCTCCCGCTCCTTGTACGTTTGTCCTTAAAGGTTAACCTTGCGTTTGTGATTATTGGTTTAAGTTCCTCTGTCTTTATGAGTTGGTCTTGTTTTAATTGTTGTGTTTTTTTGAAAAACCCAAAAATAATCTTCGTCTCCTATACGTTTAATTTTCGTCTCCTTATCCTCTTAACCGTTTATTTCTACCTTTCTCTCCCTCTTATGTTTAATTCTAATGGAATCTTTTATTCCTTGTGTCGGTTGTGGTGAGCCACTTTTCGGTTTACCATGTCGTTGGTGTACGTGCAAACGGTGTGGTAATGATATTCGGAACGGAAGTTGTTTGTTTTGTAGTTTGAGGAATTCGTTCATTTATGAACTAAATCCCAATTCTTCGAAAATTTTTCTGACTACCCTTCTCAAACATCTTCGTTCGCTCAACATAATTGCTTCTATTGTGGAGGTCCTTTAAGAGATGACTCACTTTGTGGACGGTGTTTTTGCAAGGGATGTGGATTTAGCCATGGACTTTGTATGTGTTACGCTTCGATAGCTGAACCTACATTCACCTCCGATTATAATTTGAACTTTTCCAGTTATCCTCAAAACAATTTCAATCATCCTCCTCAAAACTCTTATGAGCAAGCACCGTATTTCAATCACACATCGTTCCAAAATACACCAATTTTTGAAAATTGTGGGGGTCCTCATTACGATTATCAATGTCAACCGAGAAATCAAAATTACTATGAACCTAATCCTTGTTCTAGTTTTGATACTTCCGGTTTTGACAAGTCCTCACAATATCCCGTCATTCATAAATATTCTGGGAAAACTATTGCGGAATTGGTAGCCGAAGAACGAGCTGCATGCAACGACAAATGCATGGAAGAATTACTTGCTGAAGAGCGAGCAGCTAGAACTCGTGCTATATTTCGCCAGGATGCTCTTCTCGATGATGATGATTCCGATGATGACGAGGAGAGACTTGTCCCGATAAACGTTTACCCTCAAATAGCACCCGTCTTGTAACAACCGTGGTTTTGGCAGGTCAGTTTGACTGATAGTCTTGACTCGGTTGTCGTTTGTTTGGTGTGTCCTAGGTGATTTAAGCGATATAAGTATGATATGGGTGAGTTTAGCACTAAATCCCTTTGCGTGGTGTTATTTTTGTGATTGAGTAATGTTGATTATTTGGGAAAGTTCCTTGTGATCACCTTTCTGGTGTAGAAATGACTTGTGTAGTTTTGGTGTTTTTGTGTTTTTGCGTAACCAGTCTTCGTTCAAGTATTTGAGCGTTAGCAAGTTACGAGGAGTTTGTTTTTATGTGTTATGCTTATAAAAGAGTGTGAAAATCTATTTTTGGAAACTTTGTTTTGAAAATGATAACTTTTCGGTTTGTCGTAAAACTGAGGTTTATCGCGTAAGATGTTAGGACTAGCTACGGGTATTTATAAAATATGAAAAGTATGAGGTTTTGAGTGTAATAAATTAATTTAAAAAATAATATATATATATATATATATATATATATATATATATATATATATATATATATATATATATATATATGAAAATCGGTTGGAGGAGGATAACGGGAAAAAGGAAACCCAATTGTAGCCCAATTACAATTCTAAGTTAGGTAATTATCCACTAAATAATTATAAATACAAAATCAAAGTTCTCAAAACACTTTTCCTGTAAATTTTAGTTGATCCAAGAGAGAAAAAGAAGAAGAAAAATTAGGGTTTGTAATTTGGGAGCAATAATCAATAATCAAGGTAAAATCCTTAAACCCTATGTTCATATAATTGATTAATTATTGGTATTCATGTAATATTAAGTATGATGGATCTAGGGTTTATAAACTTCTGTAAATTAATTAATTAAAACATGTTGGGATCAATTAATGATTATATTATAATGATTGGTGAAGAGAATTGAGCGTAAAACATGCTAGTTATTGTGTTAGGGTTTGGACAGAAAACTATAGCTGTAAAGATGTGAGTGTAAATAACAGATGGTGAAGAATTAGGTCACGAATTTTAGGTCTAAATTGAATTTAATGAAAGAGATTTCCAAAAAGTCCAGCCATGATTGATTTCAAGGTCGGGAAGTTGGTCTTTTGATTTTTCTTTGTTAAGGTGTCAAAGCTGTCAAACCGGGACAGAATTTGGGTAAAAGTTTGATAGTGTTTTGTGGTTGTAAAAGTGGTATTTTGACTAGGCCTTCTGGAATAGTTAACTATTAGGTTATATTAGACTACCACGAAAGGATTCGCGATAAAAACTTGTGGAAGTATTTTATGTAAATAAAAACTTTTTGGTGTGCGTTCAGATCCGAATTTGAGTAGTTGACAAGTTTGATTTTCTTTTGAGTATTTGTGTGTGTTATAGGTCCATGGCCTTCTGGGATTAGCTTCTATGCTTATGAGAGACCATGGTAAATTTTTGGTGTGAGTTGTTGAGCTTTATTTTTCGTGATTTTATGTGGGCGAATGTACCTAAAAATTATGCGTTTTCTGATTTTTAAGGGTGCAAGGGATTTAGTGAGTATTAAGTTATGGTAGTGGTTAGTATAGTGTCTAGGAGATCCATGGTGGGTCATATGAGTCTTAGACATCCATCTTATGTGTATTACATGGGTTGTAGCTTTTGGCTTGACCTTGTGTAATGTGGATTATTTTTGTGTGCTATATATTGTGAGTTGTTTTTGTGGAGGCTTCGGAGTTTAAGGTGAGTTCATAGTCCCACTTTTATATTGTTTTTAAACTTGGGATGGAAATGATCCTTGTGTTAAAGTTACTGTGATTATGTGTTTTAAATCCATGGACTTGCGAGTGTTATTATATATGTTTGCATGCTAAGTGATTATTGCATGATGAAAACTGTTTGGGAATCGAGGGTAGAACTGTACCTGAGATGAGAAGGGTAGAACTGTACCCAAGTGGTAAAATTTGTGTGGGAATTCAATTGGGAGGATGTCTACCCTATTGCTCGCGCATTGCGACTCAATTGATGAAAAAATTGGATCGGTGGACACGTTCCGTCCTAACTAATTGGATCGGTGGACACGTTTCGTCCTAACTAAATGGATCGGGGGACACGTTCCGTCCCATTGGTTGTTTTTAATTGTGTGATTGTGTGTTCACGTGTATAATAACTTGTCTTACTGTCATGCAATGTGGTATAATCACAGTTAACCGGTTGCCTACAGTGTGTGTGTCTAAACCTATGAATCTCACCAACATTGTGTTGACGTTTTAAGCATCATTTTCAGGTAAACATTCTAAGGCTATGGTAGAAGGATGTGGTTAGACAAGACCCTAGTTGCATTGGAAGTGGTTTATCATCTATGTTTGGATTTTTTTTGGATTGTTTAGATTATGTTTTGTTATGTTGTTTTGGGATATTGTTACGACACTTCGTGTTTGTACTTGCTCTATTTTATGCATGTAGTTATTCTCTATATAGACACCATGTGTTGTGATGATATCCATGAAGTTACACACTCGCGTTTCCGCCTTGGCGGGGTGTGACAGATTGGTATCAGAGCCTTGGTTATAGAGAATTAGGTGGTTGAACCTAGACTATAACTTAGGAGTCCCTCATATAGTTGCATTTAGGATCTATGTGTAAGTATATTATTTTATATGTCTATTTTCCTATATTTATGAGATGTTTTATTGAGTTTCGGACGTCTATTCTATCCCCTATACGTAGTATTGTATATATTGACTTTATTATATTGTCTTCCGCGCGTAAGATGCTTCGTTGGACTACCATTGTCGCTATCGGATGTGAGAGAAGTGGTAGGATGAAGCGGACTAACCGCAGAATCCAGGTTCCCGATAGCATGTATCCATGTTCGGACAAGGAGAGGACGTTTATGGGAAACGTTGGTGGAGAAGAAGTGGAGAGGTTTGGAACCACGATGACTTCTGGAGATGGAGCCATTACCAAATACCCTTGGTAGTGTCCTCACTTCACATAGGAATGGGAGGTGGTTTAGTCTAAATCTCGTAAGTTGTATGCACTTGTGGATCATGTGGAATTGGAAGAAAAGAATAGAGGTGGTTTTACATGTTGTTGACTACCTCAACATGTAGGAAACATGAATGAGTGGTTGAGTAAAGATGAAGGGGAGTTAGGATGGAATAACGTGGATTCGGATTTGGAGTCCATAGTGAGTACTAAGTTTAACCGATTTGAATGGGGAGGCAAGTGCGAGAGTGGAGATTGAGCCATTATGCGACGTCGTTTGTTTTGTGTTATGTTTTGGAATTCGTATATTGTCTTTTGCCGTCTGGAGCCATGTTAGAGCGTGATTACTCTTGGATATTGGATCGACAATATCCAAGTGATTTTGATTATAGAGTTTACGTGATCATTGGAATTGTTCCATGTGAGATGATTGTTTGCGACGTCTTGTGTTTTTGTTTGCATGTTTGTTTGCATGATGTGTTGTCATA